>OY992764.1:30716247-31188530 GCA_963921325.1 Logfia minima
TATCAAGCAAATCATTGGTTCACGTTGCCAAATTATAAGGCAACATATGCGGAGCCAATTGAATTTGTAGGAGATGTATCTGACTGGGTGTTTCCGACCAACCTTCAAAGAGTATTGCCGCCTGTAATGGGTAAACGTAATTCTGGGAGACCAAAAAAAATGCAACCCATCGCATTCCTTCAAAGGGAGAGGTTCCAAGGTGGAAAGGTTGTTCACGATGCGGGGGTGAGGATCATAAAAAAACCCATCGTCGTGTCCCGATGCAATCTTCACGGCCCTTTGCTTTTGAGAGTGACACTATTGATTTAAATGAGCCGTAGTAGGTAGTTGTTTAATTGTTCACTAATGTAATGTAGTTGTTTAATGTTTATTTCGGCTCAATATAGCTACTTTTTATAGTAGTTGATTTAGTTGTTTAATGTTAATTTCATCTCAATGTAGCTACTTTTTATATATTTTAATGGCAAATTATATTTACTTTCACTAATAATCTGAAGGATATAGATGATTTCTAGCTACATAGATCCTAACACCTGTTAGTTATCCTTTTGAATTATCTAGAAATATTATTCACAACCAATCAATCATCTCAGACTTTATCCAACATATTTTGTATTAAATCCACAATAACTAACATACATGTTTAGATGTGAATTATAGAGTTAAAAAAAAGAGTAGCCATGCTCTCACGATACCAGGTGCTAGTGCACAAAGCATCTGTAGACAATGTCACCGGTAACCCATGAGTCAAACGATAAAGAAAAAAACATTAAAAAACCCCACAATCACCGGTTCCAGGTGCCTGCTGCGCAGTATCACATTTCTGATGGGTGGTAAATGTAATTATATACGTATGAGGGTTAATATTCTTACTTGAAAACACCCCCATAGCGTCTAGATATATATGCATATTCTTCTTAAACTGCGCCTCCATCTTCTTCCACCAAATCCCCCTAATCGGTTTCTCTTTATCCATATTTATCAAGCTATCATAGTACGTACAAACGCCGGTATCAATGTCAAAGTCCAAAAGGCAGAAGTGTTGTTTAGGCTCATTCGGTGGTATGAATAACTAAATGATCATTGTTCCAAGTAGTTAGTATAAGTTTCTATATTTCATTAGATTGGTGATATTCTTGAGCAAAAGTTATTTGAAACTTACCCGCCGTACGTATTTCCATTTACGGGGTTGACTTTCCGTTGCAATAAGCTTTGTCGGGAAAGTTTTGTGTTTCGAACATAAGACACAAAATCGTGAGGAACAATGGGTCGGTTGCACACCAATCAGCATCTTCTGGTCTAAGTAGATTCATGTATGATACCCAAAGTAAAATATGTTGTTAATACAACAATAAAAGTTACTACGCTTACAAAAGTAATTTAACAATCAAACCACAAGTTAGAAACGTTTAATTGTACGTACCTCATCATACAACCAACCATATCTCGGGTTCATCACGGGGTCATTCTTATAGTTTTTGTCTTTTCCGGGTATTTGTAACAAAGTCTCCCAAAACCCTTTTACAATTGTAGCCCGACGGTTAATGGCCAACATAGTATCTTTTGACTCATCTGACTTGAGCCATCTCCAAAAATCTTCGCTCATCATCGGTTTAGGACCATCACCGTGGTGTCGAACATAATCCTGGTTGAATATTAAGTTGATAGTGAAATCCACTCAAACCAACTAAATGATCCACAATTAACAACTTCAAGTCCAGTGACAACCTTGATTCACAACTTCAATACTTAAGTACAAATATTATGAATATCAATAAGTGGTAACTAACAAGTCTAACTTCAAACGTAAATTTTACCTCTATCCAAATTGGTGGTTCATATTTGTCTTCTGCCAAGGAAATCTTCACAGGTGACACAACACGCTCCCGATGTTTCTTCAATGGTACAACATCCTACAACACTAGCCAATCATTATAAGTTAGATTTAAAAATAAATGAAAAAGAATGTAAAGAGATGATCATGCACCTGGAGGTTCTTTTCATCACAATATGTATGTTCCAGCAATAAAGGATTAAGCGGTGTAACAAAATGCTGAGGTTTTTTTCGGGTGTCACAAGAGGTGTAGTGTCAGGAAAGTTTACTGTGTATGGTGACCGTTGGTACCGTCCCATGAACCTAACCCTCTTTGCCTTAGGTTCTAAAGACTGTACAATATGCAACCAAAGATAAAATGACTACTTAACCCAAGTAATCAGCTATCAACATAACCAGGCTGATAATACTCAATCAGTAGCAATTCTAACCCGACCTGCATACTTTAATTACGACTACTATATCCATTGGTAAAAGTAATTCTTATAATCAAGTAAAAACTCAGAATTCTAACCTCATCAGGTTGAACCCCATCCTCCAAATTCTTTGACTGAACATTTATATTTTGTGACGCTTGCGTCTCACATGGCGTGGATGTCTGCGGAGGCATGTACGGGTCAACCAGAAGGTTATAATTTAGGTCGTTATCAAGGCCATTCTCCAAAGGAATTGCATTTAGATCAACACGATTCCCATCATTCTGATCCTAGCATCCCATCATCCTAAATGATGCGTTTTTTAAGACTTGAAATGTGTTGTATACACTCCGCGGCGTCTAAGTGATCCTTCAAGCAAATACACATCTCTAATGATGCCGGTGTGAGTCTTGTTCTTCGTATAGATTATACCCTGCCACTAATAGAAAAATCGGAATCCGAAGCTACTGTAGCAGCTTGGACGGTTAGTAAATCTCGAGCCATGGAGGTTAGAATGGGAAATTGAGATTCCCTTCCTTTCCACCAAGCCAAAATATCAAACTGTGCGAATTCACTGGGTCCCATAGTGGATAAAAAATCGGTTCCAGTGTATCTCCCAAATTCGCTAGTCGATGGTTGGTCACCACCATCACCCCTAGCTCGTTTAGTGTTTTCTTGTCTTAAACTATTATATAAGTTAATCATCGGATCCCTAGAAGTAGATGTACTAAACGATTCGCTAGCCGAAGTTGAATAAACATTTGTTGAACCATATTTTTGAAAATAAAAAGTAAATAAATCTTTAAAACATTTCTTAAAATCTCTTTTTTTTGCATTTGTTTGCAAACCATGGGTCCGCGTCATTCAACTCCAAATTATTACAAATGGAATCGATAAGTAGTTCCACCCGGCTAATGTTCAAACATAGGTTCAATGAGGCGACAGTAATTACCGATGACATTTCTTGAAAATATTTTCTTAGTTTTTCTTTCATGGTTGAAACCATTATTGCATATAAATCACCATTAAATTCGTATGCGCTTAATTTTTCACACATCAAATAAATTTGATTAGTACCAAATGAATTGTGGGATAATAAACACCCGATAATAAAGTTGTTGCGGTTTTAAAAACTTTGAGAAACTCGGTCATTTTTAAAATAACATTCCAATATTCTGTTGAAAATGGTGTAGCTTTACCTTTATTGACAAGTTCATCATGAAAAATTCATAAAGTTTGGCGTTGGCTTAAACCACATAAAAACATTTTATAAGTCGAGTTCCATCTTGTAGGCACGTCCCAATTAGGGGTTAAAAAAAATGGAATCCGTATCCTTATACAATTTCATATAATGTTTATATCTACCTTTATCCTTGCAAAATATATCTTGTAACATATTTTTAAAGCGTCTTTTATGAAAGTTATTTGTGGCACCGCTAGTCCGTCTTGAACAACCAAGTTTATGATGCGTGTAACTATGATAAAAAACGCCGTTCAAAGGTGGTTGATATTTTAGGATTAGTCTTCCTACGACGTTTGTATTATTACTCGCATTATCAAATGAGATTGAAAAAACCTTTTTTCTAATTTAAACTCTTTTATTACATCTCGTAACATATAAAATAAATTTTGACCCGTGTGAGGATACTCAAAGTTTTCAAAAGCAATCGTACTCTTCATCATTTGCCACGTTTCGGGATCAAGCCAATGCGCGGTAACACAAAGGTACGAACTGGGCAAACCATGAGGAGCCGACCAAATATCGGTTGTTAAGTTTACACTTGTAGTTAAGTTTTCAAAACCATTTAGTAGTTATGTTGGTACATCTTGTGTGACAACAACGTCTAGTTTGTAATTAATCTAATTTGATAATCATTGTAATTGTTAACTTTAGCTTTTATATGTGTATATTGTAAGTTCGTATGAACTTAAAAGTAGGTACGAACTTAGGAAGGCCTACGAACTTAGGTAAGTTCGTATGGGCTTCGAAGTTGCCAAGTTCGTACGAACTTAGGTGCTTATATATACACAAGTCTAAAAGTTTTAGTTGGGTGAGTTTTAGAACTGAGTTTCAGATAGCTAGTTCGTATACTTTGTGTAATTGAGTTTTAGTTTGAATTTAATACAAGTTTATGTTCAATAAAGCCTAAATTGTGATCTTTACATATTTGTTATTACTTGTTTGTTATCGTTGTGTTTATTTGAGGATTCTGCACTCATATAAACTAGTTTACCTCGTGTATCCACACACCACGGAACCTAAAAGTTGTATTTTAGCTTTTTTCCGTCGTTTAATACAATCACTTTTAAGAGTAGCCCAACTTACTTGATTATATCGTGGTTGAAGAGTATTTTGAATCACCTTAGTAAGCCAAGGGTTGTCGAAGTGGTTGAACGGCAAACCTTCTTGAATCACATAGCTTGCAAATTGTTCTCGACACTACTCCACCTCATATGTAAATATACTCCCATCTCGTGACATAGATGCTTGACCCACTTCCGGATTAGATTTGAGTGCACCGCAAAACTTGTCTTTATGTTGCTTGAACGTTGAGTTGGATTCGGGTTTCAAAAACTTTTGCAACGTTTACAATGAGCCTTAACCGAGCCATCCGACAACAACACTTTGTCGAAATTACACCACACCTCTTGATTTCGTTTTGTTTCTAAAATTTCAACAATCATAGCGCATTTGAAGAACCAACACCGGCAGAAGTTGAAGAACATTGAGTTGCCATTTGAGAAATGAGAATTTTGTATGCGTTTTGAGTATTTTATATGCGTTTTGAGAGTGTTTTAGTGTTGTGACTAAACCAAACTCAACCTATCTATTTATACTAATTTTAGGATGGCAAAATGGTAAAAAAAAAAAAAAAAAAAAAAAAAAAAAAAAAAAAACGGCTATAAATGACTAAGTAATGGATATATGAAAAAACCGGTTATTAACAGGTTATAAAAACCGGTTTCCCAAATCGGTTTGCAAATAACCGAAACGGGTTCCAACGGTCAAAACCCAAATCAGTTCCTAACCGCCGGTTATTCCAATAACCAAATCGGTTTTGGTCAAAAACCGATTTTGACCGGTTACAGTTTCAATTTTTTTTGTTTCGATTTCGGTTCCCATTTTTTTTTACACAACTAGGTAAAATGACGGTTAGATCATCATCGCAACTCTCATCATCGTTACATACTTGCATCACTAAAGTACAAATTAGTGTTGGTTAGATTGATACACGCGCCATAGGTACTTACGTATATCAAGTATATTCGTTAAAGAACACACAAGAAGAATATACAAAACACTTCGAGTATTGTACAAAACAATTCCTTCTTTTTTTTCAGTAAAGATACTTTTGATACACCGAGCCAAAATTTGTGGCCTGAATTTGACCAAAATATATGCCTACTCGATTCGAACCGGCCACTTTGTACACCTATCGCCTCTTTGTCTACATGTCTTCCAATTATTGGCTAAAGTGTCGTGGTCCACAAAAAGTATGGTTCATTTGATTGATGGCTTAGGCATGGTCAACTTTTGTATCCTCACAGGCACGTGATGCTCGATTCTTATTGGTCTGTCACATATCTTTTTGGGTGTTGCTACATCAATTTCCCAAAGGATCTTTTTTCCATTTGTGCGTTCACACCATCACCAGGATTTTAATAATCTTTTTATTTCCTACATTGAAATGGGAATGACAGAACTACCCTTGGGTGGCTTTTGATCTATTCTTTTTCTTTTTAAGAGAAAAATAATAGAGTCACACACCGCATCGCAAAAAATATATATATATGTATGTATATTTTCATGAATAAATATACAACTCTATGATTGAAAGGGTACCAAATAATATGTTTACATGCCTCAATAATTAAGTTCAATAAACAAATTAGTTTTTTGGTTAGTTTACATTAACGATACTCTATCATAATAGTTATACATATATATAATATGTTTAATGAATTAGATTTCTTTCAACAACCGTGTTCAAAAGTCTATAATGAATTTCTATGACATGTGTTGCATTATTACACTTAAAAATATGCTTTTTGAAATAAAATTATGTTTTAATTAATCTACCAAAAGACGAATTACGTTAGCAATTTTTATGTAAAAACACCAATACTGTCCATTGATATTATCCTAGAGCATCTTCACTTACACATGTTTTAACATCTTTTTACTATTACAATGAAGTAAATAGTTTTAATGTTTCTGAATTTGAAGTTGTTACACATGGCACGTAAATAAGTTGTTAATCTTTACTCAAATCACAATACCGGCCTAATGATGTTTGTGATCGACTAACATTTGAAAGAGCTTAAAACATTTAAATAATTAATTTAACACAACCAATCTTTTTGTGGACATAAAGATTTTGGTAACCATATTATCCTTCCTCACATTACCAAACATTATTAAATTGTTATTAAAATATTATTATTAAGTAATTATCTTTCTTATAAGGAATATGTAACAGAAATCACATCATATCATAATAAAGTATCAATTAACTTTAATTAATCGAATTTCCGTACAATACGATAATTATGAATAAAAAACATGATAATGATTGACAATGATAGTCGTGTATTAGATAATAATTATAAACTTCTGTTTCAATTTCATTTATACTTTATTTTATCACAATCATTGTATTTTAATTATAATTTATTCTATATTTCAAATAAAAATAGTTATGAGGTGTATAAACTAAAAGAGGCAATTAAGTATAACTTGATTTGATTTTTAGTTTCCATTTTTATGTATTATTGAAAGGGTATAAATGTAATTTCTGATTTTCCAATTTTTAAAAATTAAGACTTAGAGGTAAATGATTTATAAGAGTTTAAGATAATATTTATTAACTATTAGGTTTAAACTGGTTTTAAAGTTTAACATTGACGTAGAAAGTTGCGGCATTGGTTAACATTGAGTATTCAGTATTAACCAGTTTTTTTTTCAAGTTTTTTAAAAGTTTAGTTAACTTAATAAATTTTTCTAAAAAAACAACACAATAAATTAATTAAAACAAAATACATTAATAAATAAACTTTAACCTCAAAATTTTAAAGTACATTAAACAAACTAAGGACGATGCCTTCAAATTTGTTTCACAAGATCGGATTAAAGGTTGTCGTGCATGTCTCTTGTTTCTCCTTTGATGTATGTCACATCTCTTGATCCAAGTACGTTAAATGTTCCCAATAGAAACATAATACTTTTCATATTCAACAATACAAGAGCTGTGTCATGTGGTACCCTTTTTGGTAATTGACACCAACCGCTTTAAATGGGCATACGGTAGTTGTGTCATTTTGCATGTCGTCAAACACCGGAGATGAATTAAAAACATTTTTTAAGTCGTTGTCGGACCCAACCTCAAAATATGCATGTCAAATTCATACATCGTACAAGGCAACGAAATCAAGCATTATCGTGAGATACCCCAGGTTATTGTCTCGTGTGAATTGCCCTTCCCTACACTATGGCACTTTGCCCATACTAAGTACATACAATCTATGCTTTCGAGCATTTTTGGAAACCATGAATTTCCTTATGTTTTCCATACAACTAACGGATTGGCATATAAATCAATCATGTGCTTTGTAAAATTAATTGAACATTCCCATGACATTTTTCTCCTTTGTAAATATTTGTCAAACGCATCCGGTTTCGTAATGAATTGCAATTGAAGTAAGGCTGATGTCACTTTTTAGATAGTGGTGAACCCATAACACCATGTGCATCAATTCGTTGTTGAAAATACAAAAAGAAAAAGAAAAAATCGGGTATAGATGTTGGATAGTATGTAAAAATACCTTCCACTATACGGAGGAATAGTTGTCGTCTTATACAAAATCGACATTAGAAATACACGGCGAGGTATTTCGGGTTGTCGCAAAGTAATCGTTCTTAAACTTTCATGTGCACTAACCCTATCACGGTGTGTGTGGTATCGTTTAAATTATGGTCGGTTAGAACTTTCGCTTTCTTGAGAAACACTTCATTATGATATTGGCGAGCTTGACAACAAAGTTGTAAAATTTCAACATCTTCGTTGAATGAAGGTGAATCGACTGAAAAATATATATACATTTACACGCCATTAGGTGCTCAACTCCGAAGACAAGCGCTGACCAGGAATCGTCAAATTTGACTTCTTGGTGTTCATGGTCAAAAATAGTGAAAAAAATGCACCCACTCCCATGGCTCTAATTATTACTCCCTATGTTCCAAATTAATTGTCACTAACTTGAAAAAACAAACATTTTTTTGAAAAACACGTTAGTTGCAACTTTGATCTCAATATAATGACAGTTGTTGGATCGAATTTCGTGTTTGGAACGAGATTTGAGTGTAATCCGAATGTATGTATACGTATGTATATGTATGAATATGAACTTGTAATCAAATGCTTATGTATTGATACTTCTAATCAGTTACAAGCTCACAATCGCTCAATCATGAAGATACAATAACACACATACAATTTCTCTCTGATTCAACAACTAATTACAAATGAACACATGAGCTGTATTTATACTTGACCTCACAGGTCTGTGCGACAGTCACTGTGACAATCTAATAGATTGTCGCATTTACACCACATGCGACAATCATGATTGTCGCATATTCATTTTCTGCGACAGTCCAAAACTGTCGCATGACCATTTTTCTGCGACAGTTCGAATATTGTCGCAGTCCTGGATTTATACAAGTGCAAATCCTATTTAATATCTAACAATAGTTTTAACCCTCAATTATTAATTTAATGTGTTCTCTAAGGTTTGTGTAATTTTAAAATTTAGGTAACATGAAAACCTAATCATTAATGAATATTTATTTTTAAAAGAGGAGATTTATTTTAGAACAGATAAATGAGAATGGAATTGGAGAGAAAAGAATAAGTTTATAGTAACATGATTAAATGATTTGTTTGGTACGAATAGAGAATCAAGATAGAAAAATTTATTGAGAATTATTCTCTTTGCTGGTAGTACTATTCACTAGAATTGAAATATTTTAAGTTCATCTCTTTCATAAAAATTAACTAGAAAATATGATGAATTGATTATCTTGAATATACAATCTCTCATTCAAGTAAACATAAAGTATAGAAAAAAATTGAATTTAAAAGTGAGTTATAAACAATAGCCTGAGTTCCATATATTATACAAAATATGCATAAATTATCAAATAATACAACAAGGTCAATAGGAACGATGCGACCCACTGTCATAACAACATTCAAGAATACTAACTAATTATTGATATCCTCTTTTGGGTGGATATATAAACCCAGCAAACATGAACACCATCGAGTACGAAAAGCAACAACAAGCTATGTGAGGAAACAACAAAAAGGACAACTATTGAAAAATCGAGAAAGAAACAACAATGAGTGATGACGGTGAGAAGGAGGAAATCATGACAAACAAAACATAGTTTGTTGAACAAGAACAAGCAAGAATCACCAAAAAGATATTTAGGCAGTGGCGGACCTAGAACTTTTGGTCATTGGTGTTATTTTTGAGCAAACCGGTGACATTTAATTAATTTAATTGTGTCACTAACAAAAATGCTTAAAAAAATTACACTACCCAGCCCAAGTTACTGGTGTCATGAGCCACTGTTACTTATCAAATAATGTCATGGGTCACTGGTACTTATCAAATGGGTCCGCCCCTATATCTAAGGGTTAGGACTTGAAAACTAAATTAGAGAGAGATATTTAGGGTTAGGGCTTCAAAACTTTTAGATTTGAAAAACATGTGCAATGCACATATAAATTGGTACCTATACCTTGTTTAAGTTATACCCCTGCTCACCAAAAATTAAAAGAGAAATGGTCCCTTTATAATTTAAAAATCTTACCATTCTTTTATAAAACCGGCGAGAATCAAAATGATGGAAAGAGAATACTATTTTGATTCTCATTTTCATTTCATGTTTCAAACATACGAGAAAAGTAAAATGGATTCCCTTTTTCTCCTTAATATTCACAAGTACCAAACACACCCTTATACTATTACTTACTACATTAGCATGCATATACGCACGGCCTTTTGGTGCAACCCACGATGGCGAAGGGTAATATAGTCTTTTAAAAAACTACTCCATGATGAATTAGAAATTGAAAAGTAAAATTATTTGTCGCCTCAAAACTTTGATTACGCTCCCACCAAACCCCAAATCTAAATCAATCCTGTCCATTAAACAATCATTGACCTTAGACTTGACCAAAATCCAACGGTTACTAATAAAAGATACTAGAAGCTTCTATTTTTCTTCCAAGCAGCCCCCTATATAATGACAGTGCTTGTGGCTACCTCGTGGTCACTCGTATCATCACTCCTAGGGTTTCTCACCGATCTCATTTTTATCTTATCATCTATTCAAAGGGTTAGTTCGTTTAACTTCACGATCGATCGATCGTTCTTATTGTTTTGTTATTGATGACGTCTTCAATTCAATTGAATCGTGATTTTCAACTTTGACTGCTCTGTTACTTATGTCATTTGGTTAGGCGTTGTTCTTGATCAACGGATTGCTAGGTGTTTTTGTGGATGTAAATGTGTATTTGTTTCTTTAAACTTGATCGATGTCCAAATGATGAAATTTTTATGTGTTTATATATTTCTTAGCGTGTAGAAATTATTGAATTGGAACGTACATAGACGTTTAATGATCGTTGCAAAGTGTATCTTCTAGTTTTAACTTGATCTTGAAATGATGATATTTTTGTGTTGAAATGATGTATGTAAGTTCATAGTAATTATCGAATTTTTAATGGTAGAAATGATTAAGTGTTGTGGTATACGAAATCGTGTATTTAGGTTTAGATTTTTTTTTTAAGGATGATTTTGACATTTGATTCGATTATTTTCGCATGTTAATAATTTTTTTGTAAACATGAAATAATGGATTAGGTTTTTTGAGACGATGGGGAAGTGCTACCCAACTGTTAGTGAAGAGTACATCAAGGCTGTTGATAAAGCCAAGAGAAAGCTCAGAGGATTTATTGCTGAAAAGAAATGTGCTCCGTTGATGCTTCGTCTTGCGTAAGAACATTTGGTTTCGTTATGTATTAAACATTGAAGTACATGATACTGTTTCTATATTGCTTGTGCTGAATTTTGTAGTAAATCATAAATCCTTGTAATGATTTTTTTAATTTGTTTACCATATACTGTAGTTATTTATTTTGATTTTGTTAGCATACATGTCTAATTTTAAATTGAGTTGACCTTTAAAATTTTTGGGGTTTTGGGATCTAATTAAGTGGTAAACCTGATCTTGTGCTTTGAATCGTTGTTATGTTTTCAGTTTCTCCAACAAGCTTAGGATGATTTTGTAGTTTAAACTGAGGTGTTTTCATACATGTTTTGAGGATTTCTTTTTTCTTTTTTGTTGTTGTACTTTACTTTGTTTTGTTGGGATACAGATGGCACTCTGCTGGTACCTATGATGTGAAAACTAAAACTGGAGGTCCTTTTGGTACGATGAGGCATAAGGTTGAGCTAGGCCATGGTGCCAACAACGGACTTGACATTGCTGTCAGGCTATTGGAGCCAATTAAGGAACAATTCCCCATCATCTCATACGGTGACTTCTATCAGGTAAGTTTCACATTTAGGTGATTATTGAATTTGTTTATATTAAGATTGACTATGACTATTGGATGCTGATAGGCTTAATCTTTTGATTTAGTTGGCTGGTGTTGTTGCTGTTGAAATTACTGGAGGACCTGATGTTCCTTTCCACCCCGGGAGGGAGGTTAGTCTTGTTTTCTGTTGCTTGTGTTTGTCGATCTTGTTTTATACACCACCTAACACCTACAACAGTTTGCTTTACGTCCAACAACTGTTTGGAGCCACTTGGGGCATCTCTAATGCAAGCTTTTTTGTAAAACTTTTACTATTATAGAAAGCTCTCTTTTATGAAGGATTTTTTACCGTTGGAGTTGCTTATTGTACAATAACTTAAGAAATACCAAGTTGTTGGTGTGATGAATACCATTAGGATTCTGTTACTGATTATGTTTTGGTTTTCATTATCTATGTGTTTCCCGCTTCACCTACAAATATTGTGTATCTTTTTTATTCATTGCCATGTATATGTGAATGTGATGATTTCCCTAATAAGTGGAACTTGACATGGCCTCAGGACAAGGAAGAAGCCCCAGTTGAAGGTCGTCTTCCTGACGCAACCCAGGGTTAGTGTGCTCGATTTTTATGAATTTCTTATTGATTGATTTAGGAGATGGTCTTCTTTGATATTTCTCGCAATGGATTCGTGAAATGAACTGATGATGTCATTGGATATGTTACTAAAACATCTTGTTTGTATGTACTCCAGGAAATGACCATCTAAGGAATGTATTTGTTAAAACCATGGGTCTTGAGGACATTGACATTGTGACTCTATCTGGTGGCCATACTCTGGTTGGTGTTTCCTGCATACATTATTTTATGCATTAATTTGCAATTGAGTTTTAACAAACAAAGATTCTAATGTAGAAGTGGAATTGTTATGACATTGTCATGTTTATAGGGAGCTGCCCACAAGGAGCGATCTGGTTTTGAAGGACCATGGACCTCTAACCCCCTTATCTTTGACAACAGCTACTTCACGTGAGATTCAGTTTTTATCTTATTTCTATGCTTTATAGTGATATGTATATGTATCCTAAATATTTGCTGTATTGTTGTTTGAACAGAGAACTCCTCGCTGGTGAGAAGGAAGGACTACTGAAGCTACCCACAGACAAGGCTTTGCTTGAGGACCCTGTATTCCGACCTCTGGTTGAGAAATATGCTGCTGTAAGTACATTAAGTTTACCTTTGGATATAAATGTGTGTTGAATCCTTAGTTGAAATGTTCTTTGCTTGATACAGGATGAGGATGCTTTCTTTGCTGATTATGCCGTATCCCACATGAAACTCTCTGAGCTCGGGTTTGCTGAGGCCTAAGGTTTATTATGGGAGAGGTGACCTGCTGGCTGCTGCATCATCCTTCTTTTGAATTTTAAGTGATTTTGTTATGTTTTTCAAGGTATTACGCTTAAATCAAGATATTGTGGAACAAGGAAACTTGTGGTATTGGTATTGGTGAAGTTTAATGAATCATCTCACCCTGCTTTTCCTTTTTTTGAGGCTTGTTTGTGTATTCTATCTTTTTTGATTATGAAGTACTCGTTATATTCTACGTTAATTGCTACTACCAAATTCCCTGCCTTTGTGGTACATTTGTGTACGGATGCTTTACTAATCTGACTAACTTATAAAAAGCCAGATCTTCCATGTATCTGGTTTCTATATATCTACAAGTGGTACATCTGGACTCTGGAGCTTCGTGTAAACACTAGTGAATGTATGTCTAAATTAGTGAAAACGTTGATTAGGGTTGGTTTAAGTATAGTGAATGGAAGGTGGTTGTTGTGATTTGTAGATTTGTCATGATGGTGTAGGTTTATGATCTCAAAATGATGAAACTCTATGGAGTTTATTTTGTGATTGGAATAGCGTCACAAAGCAACGCCAATAACTTGAACTCGGGTTAGATAGCTCATAAATAAATGTTATTTTTCTTTTTTCAATTATGTTTGATGGTGAATTCACTTCCACATTTATGTAACTTTGATAAGACTTCCAAAAGTCGTCATCAGGAATAAGCTACTAGCATTTATGAAGCTCTAACCCAAAACCTCATCTTTTGTGTCATGTAGAAAAGACCGGCCAATAAACAATAACCATCGATCACCAGGCAACCTTCTTGCCTTCTTGGTATATCAATTATCATACACCTAACAAATTGTTTATCTTCTCTTGCAAAGTCAATAATTTGCAATTAATTCCATGTATGTTTTCAAAAAACATAATTGCTAATTGGGTGCCCTGCAGAGAGGGACTTATAAGACCTCTCCCCACAAGGAGTTCTTTGTTCTCACATCTCGTTCTCATACGTCCTCTATGTTCTTATAGACACCATCCAGTTTTGAGCTGTCCGTTCTGCTGCTTGTGTTCTGTGCAAGACAGAGCGAGGTGGGACACACGGGCTCCACTTTTTTAACGTGTGGAAGCAACGACTATTAAAAAAAATTTAAATAATCTTTTTCAATATATATATACATACAACTATCACTATTTTTCCAATATATATATACATACAACTTATATAATGTAATTTTTATTATTAATATAACGCATTTGTTTTTTAATTAATGTAATTTCTATTATTAGCGTAATATACTTTTTATTATAATTATTATTGTGTTTTAAAAAAAGATGTATTTGTATTAATAGTTAAGAAATGACGTGATATTGAAAATTTCAGTTCTTTAGTCATTATAGGCAATGTTCCGTTTTAGTTCAATTCTTCAATTCTTATGCTGATGTGGCAGTCAGTTCTCCAGTTCTGAATTGCGCTATAGGGAGTAGTCTAATCAGTCGCTGGAGTTCAATGATAATATGGTCCATCACAATAGTGTCGTGTTTACTGTCAAGGACATTAATAAAAAATGTCATTTGGGTTGTTTTGTATTCGCGTATACAAATAGATCCAATACTTATAGGGGTTACAGGTACGTATTTTATTTACTCGAATATCAATACACAAAATATGAGCTAAGTGTCAATAATAATCAAGATTACAAATGTACATGATATATTCTTGTGAATGAATATACACACGCAAGACACATCTCAACATAAGTGACCTACTAATCATTTTTCTAACTCAAACATATTGATGTAATTACATAGCTATAATAATGGTTTCAACTTTTATTTTTATTCTTTTATATATCAATCAATTATCTTTCGGTTGACATAAGATAAGTACATTTAGCTAACAGCGCATTTTATTCAAGTTATTATGATGTTCAGTAACCACAAGTACCCTTTATGTGTGGTATTGTCGTATTCAACAATGGTCAATGACGTCTTTTAAATTTTATTGTTATATAGATCAAGACACTGAAGATTTGAAATAATTGCACTTATTAAATAATTTTAAAAAATAGACCTAGCTTCTTGTCGCGCTAAATGAAGATTTTATTAAAGAGTTAGGCAGTTCCCAACGCACCAATTCGGTTTGGTATCGATGCGCGTTAGTCGATCGACGGTACTTGCATCGCCTAGTCAGTTGACCACGTCGGTTAGTTTGAGTCAGTATACAGACGGGTTGACTGACGAGGGGTGGGTCCGGTTTGATTTTAACATTTTTTTTTTTATTTTTTTTATTTTTACCTTTGAGGATTTGAATTTTTTTTTATATCCGTCTCTCTTTTTTAAATTATTATTTTTTAACATATTTATTTTACCCCAAACATACTATAAATACATATACAACTAAATTTTAATTCACACACACTTTTCATCATCTTTTTATTACATTCAAGTACATTATCCCACCAAACTATTCTATATAATTCACACACTTTTCATCATCTTTTTACATTCAATTACATTATTCCACCCAACTATTATGTATAATTCACACACTTTTCATCATCTTTCTACATTCAACTACATTATTCCACCCGATTCGTCCGCCACCGGATCGTACGACAAGTCAAAAAAGTCAAAGAAGTTTGGAATCATCGAATGTAACTTCATCAAGACATTCGACCGACGAGACCCGGGCGACAATTTTGGCATCCGCACAAATGCAACAAGAAACGCTGCAAACGATTAAGGAGGCTATCAAACAAAAATTGGTGTTGAAAGCTTCGAATTTTCTCCAAAAACCAATACCCATAGGTGCTAGTCTGGATGCTCTGGATCTAATTAGAATCATCAATTAAACCGTGCGGAATCCGAATAATTGATTGTGATGAACGAGATTGAATAACTTCTTGTATATTGATTATTCAATAACGATTACAAGTGTATACAAATGATCTCAACTCTCTCTCTCAACTGAATCTATTACAAATAAGCTCTCATGAAAAACACACACACAAAATGACATTTTGCTGCTGTATTTATACTGATCAACCTAGACATGTGACACTACCTGCGACTTTAAGATTAAAGTCGCATTTTGCAAGTCTGCGACACTAAAGTAGTGTCGCAAAACTTCGTTTGTTCAAGCTAATATTTCTACACGCTGATTGTCACACCAATATGTACCAACAACGGGTATACGCGAATCCAAACTTAAACAACTTGAAGAAGCTAGGGAAATGTTGTATGCAACTATCAATTGGATTTTAAAACGCGTTTGGTTCGAGAGCGCGACAAAGCAGGTTCTCTTCCGATGAAGACTAGATTAGTTATTTCAATTTAAATTGTTACTTTAATTATTGTAATGTTTTATTTTAATTTATGTACTAGTTGATATAAGGTTTTTAATTTTAATGAATTTGTTTTTATTTAAATTTGTGTGGGGTCCTGAAATTAAAATGACACACCCAGGATTGGCAAGGGTGTGTCAGTTTGAGAGGTGATGATGTGGCGCTTATATTCCACAACTGACACGCTACTCACACGCCCAGGGTCAGGAATGGTCTTAGACAAACAAATTTTGAAATGAGAGAGAATAAGTACATGACAAACAAACAAATCATTTTCCTTTATTTCTAAATCATTCGACCTTAATTAGCATATTCATTTGAATTTCTTTATTAGTTTATTAATGTTACGTACTTAGTTGCTCTTTGCTACTCCATTTGTCCCAAATTAAATGTTATCATACATAAACCACACATGTTAAGAAGAACATGATAATTGATGTGTAAATATCTAGTTATAAAAATAGTAAAACAATATCAAAGTAAACTATTACACAACTAGGCAAATGCATCTAATCGGATAGTAGTATAACAGTGATAAGTCTACCGGGTAGTCTCTCACAGGAACAGTTTATATGTATTATGAGGATTATTTGTCTAATCTATAATTAATTACAACTAAGTTTACAGGGAGGTGCCTCTTAACGACAGACATTCAAAAGGTTTGTATTTAAACTAACGTGTTGATACATGTACATTGTCAGAAACTTGATTAAAAGACTTAGACATCAGAACTTTTGTTTACACGACTTTAAGGTGCGATCTTATGTTTAGTGTCGCATATGCGACTTTATAGTTATAGTCGCAGGTTTAGTTAGTGTCGCGTAGTATGTCTATAAATAGACTGTTTTCGTTCGTCATTTGTACGCAACTGAATATCTAGATTTCAGAGAGATTTGCTGTCACTTGCATTGTAATCATTCCTGTACTGGTTCAATCAATTGATAATAAATAGAAATCAATTATTTACATCACGCGTGCAATTTACATTCGGTTTATACATATAATCACAGGATTCCGCACTTGATTATATGATTTTGTAATCTGATCAGTTAGACATGGCGACCTACATGTGGTATCAGAGCCAATAGGTGATTCGAATTTGTGAATGAATCAAGCTTCAATTTGAAAGAAAACTCAAAATGGGTATTTGAATGAAAAAGTTGCTGATTCCTGTGATAAAGAAATGGAAGACAACTCTCTCTCATTGAAGTTGAAGATTACTCAGATTAATCGAATTGAAGATTACTCTTAGATTACTCTCTCATCAAGCTGAGGATGAAGATTACTCTAAGATTACTCTTTCATCTAGCTATGATTGAAGACCAATCAAGATTAAAAGATTTCTACAAGTTGTTGTCAAGGGGGAGTTTGTTGATACATATCTGTGTGACAATCAACTTGTTTAGAAATTAGCTTGATTTAGTATTGTGCGACTTTAATGTTAAGTTCGCAGACTTGCAAAATGCGACTTTATCATTAAGTCGCAAGTTAAAGTCGCAGGTTAAAGTCGCAGGTCACAAGTAGTATAAATACAGCAGCATCTGTGTTTTCCTGTAGTGCTTTTACACGAGTTCATTTTTACACAGATAGTTGAGAGAGAGTTGAGAGCTTATTGTAAAGTATTTCTGTATTCATTTCATATATATCAATACAAGAAATCATTTGATTCAATCTCGTTTATTCATCACATAAATCAATTAAACTCGGATTCCGCACGGTTTAATTGACGATTCGAATTAGATCCAGAGCAACCGGACTAACATAACGAAAGCAAATAAAGGTAGTTTAATCTCAGATTAGAGAAGCATGTTCATCTAGACCTTTTTCTCCTAGCGTTGGACATTTTAATTAAGAACTAGATTGAAAATTAACATACAAGAATTACTAGTTGGACTAGTTGTTTTCACAATGTACTCACCTAATTAAGACTACAAAATGCAAGTTTCCTTGACATCTTAGACCTCTTAATTATAACTAGACAATTCAATTAACTTGGTGACTTAATCGCGTGATCTTACTTTCATAAACATCAACAATCACATGACACCGAACTTTGCTCTTGTCAAAACCAAGTCCTTGTTTTGACTTATTTCCAACTTGAGCTCGACCAGTTCTTTGTAAGAACTTTTTCACTCTTCTAGTCAGCATAGCCATATTCCATTTCAGATCCATTTCCTCAAGGTCATCCGGATGAATCTGATCATAATCTTCTTCAGTAAGATCAAGATTCATAGCAGTTCCGGATAGAAAACCTTCATATGAACTCAGAAAGGCATGAAAAACACCAAGATGTTCTTCCACGGCTTTTGAAGTAGAAGCAGTATTTACCTGTGGAATAAAAGAAGGTTTGTTCGAACATTGAACACAGTTAGCACAAGAATTAATATTAACTTCCTGTTTCTCAGTTGGTATGTCCAAACCCGATAGCAATGCTATTCCACTTGTTTCCTTGGCAGAGATATCACTGTACAAACTTGGATCCTGTACAATGTTTACCCCTGTTTCTCTTGTCTGCATATCAAGTTGATATGCTTGTAACTTCCCAATCAGCGCATCTAATGACCAATCAGACAAGAAGGTATTTTCTTCTAGTAGCATAACCCTGACTTCCCACTTTTTCAGCAAAGCGTGAAGTAATTTCTTGTTAATTACAATATCAGCCATGGTTACATCTACCTCTCGAAGCTCACAGATCAGAAGAGAAAATCTAGACAGCAGCTCATCAAATGTTTCGTTCTGAAGCTGGGAAAACAAATCAAATTGTTTCTTAAGCAACTCCTGACGACTTTGCTTATACTGATCATTGCCTCCAAACCTGGTGGCAATAGCTTCCCATAACTCAAACGTTGTTTGCTTCTTTTTAAACAACATTATCACTTCACGATTCAGATACATCGTAATAACTGCATATGCTTTCTTCTCTTTCTCATACTCCTTCTTCTCATCAGGTGTCATCAAGTCTATTGTCTTAACGTGATTACCACCTTGTTCAGTTCCAGTTCCGTCAACCATAGGAGCTACATACTTCTTTGTCAAGTATACTAATAACTCTGGATCATTAAAAGCAATGTAATTCTCAAAACGATATCTTCAGTTAGCATAATCACTTGGTTTCGGGAATCTGGGTGGTTTGTTAGGCGTACCGGTTTCATTATCAAATTTAATCATCGCGCTTATATTGTACGACATCGTTTTTCTTTTTGAAATTAATTTGATTTAAAAAATAAAGTCTTCAAACATTTATCCAAGTGAACTTACTGTGCGAACTTAAGGTGATGCGAACTTATAAGGTGATGCGAACTTATTAAGTTCGCTAAACAAAGTCTGATGATAAGTTCGCTTAATTAAGATCGCTAAGCAAAGTCTGATGATATAGTCGCACAAATAAAATCGCACAAATAAGATCTCAGACTAAGATCGCAAGAAAGACAAGTATGCAATCTTATAGACTTTAAGATAAAGTCGCAGAACGTACTGTAACTTTGAAAAATTTGATGAAATACGAGTTTAAGCGCTTGAATTGATTGTACCACAGTATGTAGGTACTCCTAAGCAATGCACAACGACTGTAATAAGTTCGCAGAAGCTTAAAATCGCAGAATCAATCTTCAACCGAAATACGTCCAAATTTGAAATCAAATTCAAACTTGAATTTGATTCAATCACTAGATGAAAACAGATATACTGATCACAACGAAGCACTCTGAGTCATATATATCAATCTTCAATCGTCAGAATTCGAAAATTATCAAAGTCCGTAATAACCGAATGTGACGTCACTCTGTGATCAAATAATCCAGCTTTAATCCATGAATTACGCCGTGTAATCGGTAGAATTAATCCTAAATAGTCTTCGGTAAACAATTCTTCAATCACAGTAATCCATAAAAGTCACAGTCTGTCACACCCCGCTAAAGCGGAAACACGAGATGTAACAGTACAATGATTTCATAATCGAAAATTACAAAAGATCACCGTTCAACGGTCTACTACTAGTACATTACATAAGTCTTACAAGCGTTTACAACACAAAAGTAAATAATCTAAACATGTGATTACATCCAAAGAGACAAAATTCCGTAACGCTATAGCAGCATAGCTCATATAACAGGTTTAGCTTCAATAGACAAGTTGTAACTATTTCCTGAAAAGCATGTAAAAATAAACAGTTCAACTATGAAACATAGTTGGTGAGTACACGGGTTTTGCGTAAGGAAAGACCCTTTTCAAGAGTTTAGAAAGTTTAATTTAGAAGTTCCACGTTACTACGTGATTAGTTCACAAAAGTAATCTCTTTAGTACCGAGGCTCATACAATGACGAAAATCATTCGATAATTTCATAAGATCAATTTTTATGATGGTCAAGCGCTATTGCGCGGATAATTATAAAAGTAATTTATTAAAACAAGGCTCATTTAAGAGTGATACCCATTTGATAGTTAGATTCATTTGTGAATCGATGTTTTGTTTGCAAAAGAGGTTTATTTAAGTACGAGATTCATTTAGGAGTGATTCCCTTTGGAACTCAATTAAAAGTCGTAATTCGTCCATAACGCCATGCTCATATTTTCAAAGAAATATTCAATTCACTTTTATAAAACTCAAGATATAGTGTTTAATAAGTTCAAGTTATGTTTATAAAACTCATATTGTAGCATTTAATAGATTCAGGTTACGTTTATAAAGTCAATGGATCATCAAATCAATATCAAAATGTTTATAATCTCAACGGTTTATTATGTCGAAGTTCATAAGAATGCGAAGCGTTATTATGAAACCACATCTATCATTGTCCAAAACCACAATGATTTATAGTGTAAAACTCAATTTTTAAATTTATGGTTTTAAAGAAGTATTATTTCAAATGACAACGTCTTTATAAAGTTCGGGTCGTAAGGTTTACAGTTTCAAAGAAATGTCGTTTCAGATGTCAAAGTCATTGCAAAGCTCGGGTCGTAAAGTTTATAGTTTAAAAGAGATATCATTTCAAATGACAAAGTCATTGTAAAGCTCGGGTCGTAAAGTTTATAGTTTTAAAGAGATATCGTTTCAAAAGTCGAAACGTCATACGTTTATAGTCGCTTATGAATTTCTATGCTATCGCATTTTTGTCTATAGTCACAATGAATTATTATGCTTGAGTCCACAACCAAACCTACAACTGATAAACCTTTGCCCCAAAGAGAGATGCCTTATCGTTGGCATTTAGGATGATGGGATGCACTCACGTGGCCGCGTGAGTGGGGAGGTGGTCTCGTTCCCAAATAGTACTATTCATATGCATCATTTGGCTCATATAGAGTTAATGGTCGTGTAGAGATACCGGGGACTTTAGATACGATAGAAAACAAGCATATAATCATGTTCGTATAAACTTCAAACATTCAAGAAGTTATTTGTAATCAATACGACATTTTAACCATGTCAAGTATTCGAAAAATAAGCATAACATGAGTGTAGCATTTGTAAATCAATGATAGCATTTGTAAATCAAGTAAAGCATAAGAATAGTATTTGTAATCCAAATATAGTAATTAAATCATATAGCATGCTTTTCACCCCAAAACATTTAAGTAACACGTTAAAAAGAGGGGTTGTGTAACTCACTATTGAGCGTGAGCGTACGGATGGATGTAATGCGCGTGCCGACCGGGTTTGACTCCTATTTAAGTCCTAAGAACATAAGGTTTCTAATTAGTTTCTCGACTAATATGGTTGTTAGGATTGCTTAGCTAGCTAATTAAATTACAAAGTGCCGTTAAGGTTCGAATTTCCATTTAATTAACGTTGTCGGTAATTGTTCGAGTTGTCAACAAAATAATGAAAATATATGAATAGAACATCTAAAAGTTACCAAAATTGGTATGAAATATGAAATATAGGTCACAAATTTTCTGTGAAAATTTGGGGATTTTTAGATTTATGGATTATTTATAACCATTTTATGTCTAAAAAGTAGGATAATTATGGGAAAAATAGTAATTATACACGAAACATTCTGGAACTTTTACCACATCATTTTGTATCCATTTCTAGGTTTGTGTAAAATTTTCAAGTCTTTTTGAGCAATGGAACTTTGGTTCCCAACATTATGCGTTTTAACGATATGTAAATCGGAAAACATATCAAAACACTTTCAAAGATTGTGAAATTTTGAGGATAGTGTCACTTTCTGAGGAAAATGACACTGGAATTTTTCCATAATTATTTTGTGTCCAAAAGTATTTTTCATGATTATTTCACCTTTTGTAGGCTTTATTTGCATTAATTTAGGAAAAATACTTACGTTATTTCAAAAATTCCCATTTTTATTTTCAAGACTCTTTTCATGATCTAGATACTGTGAAAAATAATCCCCAAAATTTTAAGACGTTTTATCTAGCACTTATCTATTTTTGAATCATCACAACACAAGTATTTGAAATTTACGAGCTTACAACAATGCATGGTGTTCATGCATTTTCAAAAAAATATGAGATCAACAAGGTAAATTACTATCTTTTTATTCTACTGAGATAAACTTGTTAGGAGTCTAAAAACAATTTTGTTTGAATTTATTGAACACCTTAAGCCCCATGAACATGTATCACAAGGTGATTGCTCACAGCAAGGTAGCTGTTTGCGCATCAGTTTTGTGTGATACATTTGGAGGTCTAATGTTGATACATATTAGAGTGTCTGTCAGTTGGTCAAGTCTGTACTGTGTCTGTAAATGTAATAGAGTAAATAAAGTTACATTTTCTGTGTACTGCGACACAAGGCTTGTGTCGCATAAGTGATAGGTGCGACACAGTGCTTGTGTCGCAATAGTGAATCCTGCGACACAAGTCTTGTGTCGCATAAGTCAGTCAGATTAGTATAAATAGCCTAATTACTGATTTAATTGGTTAGACTTTTCATATATTCTCTCTGTACGTTTTTTGCTGTATTTCTCTCAGAGAATTTGAGTTCTTGCTATATAAAGTGATTTGGATTTAGTTCTTATTGATTTAATCTTTATACTTGCAAGTGAATTGTTTTGTGCACGATTTGATTCAAAGATCTAAGCATACTGGGATCTACAATTGGTATCAGAGCCTTTAAATCTAAGGATTTTGGGTGGTATCAAATCGTTTGTTAATTGTTTACACTTATTTTGATCATTTAACATCTTGTTTTGGTGTTTGATTTTCATTGCAGGTGTTATTGGAGCTGAATTGTGTTGTTTTTGAGCCTTAGAAACTGTGTTTTTTACGAAAATTGTTAATAAAATTCGTTTAGGTTTCAAAAAATTTCGTTTTTTTGAGGTTTTGGCATCAAACAGCGCCGTTTTGCGACACAACGTTGCGACATAATATTTGTGTCGCTGTAGGGTTTTCTTGCGACATACTGTTGCGACATAATCTCTGTGTCGCTGAAATTTCTCTTGCGACATAACCTCAGTGTCGCCAGTATCTTTTGCGACATAATCTCTGTGTTGCCTTTGCCTTCATTGCGACATAATCTCTGTGTCGCTAGTACCTCTTTTGCGACATAACCTTTGTGTCGCCGTAGTTTCTTTTGCGACATACTGTTGCGACACAACCCTTGTGTCGCACTTTTCAGTTTCCAATTTTTTTTTTTGAAAAGTCTCTTTCATTCAGTATCATGTCTGCTTCGACTTCTACTTCACTTCAGCAAGTTGGAGCTATGTTAAGACATAATAGTGAGGTGGGCTCCACGAACAAACCGCCTATGTATACCGCTGGGATGAACTACCTCGACTGGCGTCAACGTTTTGAGGCATTCGTATCATTTAATGATGCGGAGATGCTTATCTATCTAGAAGAGAGATATGAACGCCCTGGTAGAACAGGTATATTTAATGGACCAATACCGGAGAAGTCCATTAAATCCATGACTCCTGAAGAGCGTAAGGCCTTCGACACCGAGCGGAAAACGTACTCCGCTATTACCATGGCCTTACCCCAACCACTACTTAGACAATTCCGACATCACAAGACTGCATACGATCTTTGGAAGGGGTTTGAGAAGAAGTGTGGAGGCAGTGATCAATACAAAAGGAACAAACTGGACTTAGTGAAAAAGCAGTTTGAAGTTTTTGATATGCTGCCTACTGAGTCATTAGAGGATATGTGCAGCAGATACTCACAACTGGTGAGTGAATTAGTCGAAGGTGGAGTCAATCTTGACAAAACCGATGTTAATAAGAAACTTCTGGGTTCCTTACCCAAGAAGTGGAATACTAGAGTGCTGCTCATGGAGAAAGATGAGGACATTATGGACATGGAGCTTGACGATCTCATCGGCCAGATTGCTGCTGATCTCCTAGATATGCAAAAGAAGGAGACTAAAGCTACTGCTCATCTACAAAATCCAAAGCTCTATGGCGTAGATGCTCCTGCTGCAGCAACTCCTGCTGCCGGAACTGCTTTTCTATCTGGGGGCTCCGGTGCTCCTAGTACATCTGGTGGCTTTGGATACAACACCACCAATTCTTCCAGTGGAGGTGCTGCTTATCAAAATTTCAAAGGCGCATCTCCTGCAGTTGCCGAAGAACACGCTGCTGTGTTTACTGCTTTCTTGTCCGCTTACGATGATTTCTTATCAAACAAGAATAGCACCGTGTCCTTGACTGAAGAAGACTTCAGTCAGATAGATAATGAGGAACTTGAACGCATGGACTTAAAGTGGAGCATGGCGATGCTCATTAGGCGTGTCAAGAACTTTCTCAAGAAGACTGGGAGGAAGAATGTCACAGACCCTGAAGAGAAGGGTTTAGGATTTAATAAGAGCAAAGTTAAGTGCTACCAGTGTCAACAATATGGACACTTTGCTCGGGAATGTGACAGAAAGAAGAACCCACCCTCTGGGTTATCCAAACCTTCCCAACACCATTCATCGGACAAGACTAGAACTGAAGAGAAAGCTAGGTTTCCGCTGCGCTCCTTCTCTCAAATAATGCTTGGGAATGGTCTGATCCTGATGAAGAAGACACTGAACGTGCACTGATGGCTGAAGTGCATGAGGTATATGATGAACCATTATCTTGTGTGTCATGCATTAAACTAACAAATCAATTAAACAGGTATAGAGAGGATACCACACGCCTTAACACTGCCATTGAACAGTTAAATGAAACAAATGATATGTTACGTGACAGTGATAAGGCAAGTGGTCAAAAATTAAAAGCTATTTTAGAAGAAAAGAAAGAACTTAAAGCTAAAATTTTTGAACAACAAGATGAAATTGGTAGCTACGTTGATATGCTATCATCAGTTAAAAAGGAACTTGTTGAATCACAAAATGAAGTTTTAAACTTAAAGAAAAAGCTTTCTAACTTCTCAACATCCTCTCTAGTCTTTGACGAGATCCTACAGGCTCAAAGAACTGCCACAAAGAGCAAGGCAGGACTTGGTTTTCATCAAGTCCCACCTCCTAAAAATTATCTTCCGATGCCTGTTCGGGAAACTGTCAATGACCTGACGCCTGTCTTGACTAAGATAGACGTCAAACCTGTTAAATCTTCTGTGAGCATCAAGATAAGTAAGCCTGAGTTTATTAAGGCTGAAAAGGTTGTCATTGCATCATCTCAACCTAACACTAGTAAGCCCGTGCTTGTTAGGGATAATTCTAGTAAGTCTGAATCAAGTAAGACTCAAAAGGTTGAGATCATTAAGCCTATTAAGGCTGAAAACCATCAGACTGAGCCTATTAAGTCTGATTCTATTGTTGAGCCTAAGTTAGGAAAGGCTCTTTCTGTGCTTCCTCCAATCATTGAAGAGGAAATTGAAATTAAGAATATAACTGATCTAGAGTATAGACCAGTTAAGAAACATGCTAAGCCTGAGAATTATATAATAACTATTGAAAAGAATGAACAGGCTATTACAAAAGAAAAGGGTAAAGCTATGGCTGGACCTCAAAAGAAGATTATTAATAAAACGAATATTTTAAATAAATCTTCTCAAATGTTTTCTAAACCATCTCTTGTTGAATGCTCACGTAAAAGTAACTGTTCAACACATGTTTCTTTTGGTAAAGCTCATCGTTTATTCCTCAATCTCAATTGAATGTTGAGCTAAGATCTTGCTTCTATTGCAAGAAGCAAGGTCACTTGATTAATGATTGTCCCGTGCTTGCTAAAAAGCAGTCAGGGAAACAGGGGTTTAAAGTTACTAAAATTCAAAATTCTTTTAAGAAGCCCATCTCAAAGAAAGGCTCAACCACACCTGTTCCTGCTGTAAAGGTCAACAACATTGAGCAAACCACTTTGCAAAATACAAAGCTCAAAGTTGTTGCCAAGCAAGCAACCAAACCAAAACAGGTTTGGAAGATAAAAGAATCTTCTCAAGATTCTGCATCCGACAATAATTCATCAGTCAAACATTCCAAAATATTTGAAAATAAAATTTTGACTGATGTGGTTGTTGTTGATGATGTCACTGGAGAACCCAAGACTATCAAGGCTTGGGTCTCCATTACTAACTAGTTCCCTTTGTTTTTGGTGCCGCAGCAATCCGACTCTGTAAAGAACAGCAAATGGTACATCGACTGCGGTTGCTCCCGGCACATGACCGGAGATGTCTCTCTCCTATCTGAAGTCCATGCCTATAATGGAGGGTATGTGGCTTTCGCTGGTGATAAGGGAGGTGTTATTTCTGGCCAAGGAACGCTTACCAATGGAATGGTAAGCTTTGAGAAGGTGAACTTCGTAGAACAGCTGCAACATAATCTTCTCAGTGTCTCACAAGTGTGCGATAAAAAGTACACTACTGCTTTCACAGACACTGAGTGTTGCATCTTGAAGCCGGGATTTGTTATCCCTGAGGAATGGGTGCTACTGAGGGCACCCCGGGAGCGTGATACTTACATTCTGGACATGAGTACTGTGGAAACAACACAACTCACGTGTCTCTTATCCAAAGCTCCCGAGAAGGAATCACTGTTATGGCATCGTCGTATGGGACACCTGCACTTTCGCAAAATGAATTATTTGGTTAAGAATGATCTTGTGCGAGGTGTTCCCCGACAATCTTTTGGTTTAAACGTCCCATGCCAGAAGGGAAAACAACATAAGAAATCTCACAACCCAAAGTTGGCCAATTCCACTGAAAAGCCCTTGGAGCTTTTTCATATGGATCTTTTCGGGCCAGTTCGAAAGAAGAGTTTGGGAGGAGCTTCTTACTGTCTGGTTGTGACGGACGATTACTCGCGATTTTCGTGGGTATACTTTCTAAAGACCAAGGATGAGGTGCCGGAAATTCTCATTTATTTGTTTGACAAATTGCAAAATCTATGTGAGTTGAGGATTAAGAAGATTCGCAGTGATAATGGTACGGAGTTTAAGAACTCCATTATAGAGCTTTACTGCTTGAGTAACGGGATTGAACATCAATTCAGTGCCGCGAGGACTCCACAACAGAACGGAGTCGCAGAACGAAAGAACCGAACCTTGATTGAAGCTGCTCGCACAATGTTATCTGATTCCAAGTTTCCAATCACTTTTTGGGCTGAGGCTGTTAACACGGCCTGTTATGTTCTAAATCGGGTTCTAACGGTCAAGAAGATGAACAAAACTTCTTATGAATTGTTCAACAACCGCAAGCCGAATCTTCAGTTCCTTGAACCGTTTGGGTGTCTCTGCACGATTTTGCACACCAAGGAACGTATTGCCAACTTCGGTGAGAAATCATGTGAGGGTGTCTTTTTGGGATTCTCAAACAACTCACCGAATAAACGTGTGTATAATCTCGTGACCAAGCGAGTGGAGGAGCACTTTGAGGTTACTTTCTTTCACTATACCGACAACCCTCAGGGAAAGGGACCCGAATACTTGTTTGATTATCAAACGTTGTTCGATTCCTTCAACCTTCCTGAGGAACACGAAGAACAAGAAATTGTAACGTTACTTCATGGGTTAGATCTAGTATCTAACAATTCTACTGCTCCTGTGTCTCCTCCATCTCCAGCCACACCCGCCAATGATCCTGTTATCTCTATCGACTCTCCACCTACCCCTGCTCCTGCGAGTGTTCCTGATGAGGAACCCATGTTTGAAGCTTCCGACCTATCTCCCATCTCTGAACCCGAACCATCACCAGCATCCGATCTTTCTGATACATCTGATCTTGAGCTCGAACTGGAGGCTGACTCTAGGAATCTTGACTCTGTCATTATTCCAGCCCACATTCCGAGTTCTCGTATCAATGTGTCACATCCGGTTGATGCTATCATTGGTGATTTAAATCAGGGAGTACTGACCAGACGTCAACTTGCTGATGCTGAGTCTGCTTCAACATCTACACTTGCTGAAGATTCCGAACATGTTTGTCTGGCTTCGCACATTGAAGAATGCCTTCTTTCACAAGTGGAGCCGAAGAAGACTGCTGATGCATTGAAGGACCCTCACTGGGTTGAAGCGATGCAAGAAGAACTTCAACAGTTTAAGAAGTTGCAAGTGTGGACTCTGGTGCCGCTTCCCAAGGGTGTTCATCCCATTGGCACCCGTTGGGTCTATCGAGTCAAGAAGGATGACCGGGGTGTTGTTATTCGCAACAAAGCCCGACTAGTGGTCCAAGGCTTCACTCAAATTGAAGGATTGGACTATGATGAAGTGTTTGCCCCGGTTGCCCGTCTGGAATCGATACGTATATTTTTGGCGTTTGCTTCATTCAAGGGATTTCGGGTATATCAACTTGACTTGAAGAGTGCTTTTCTTTACGGTCAAGTTGTGGAGGAGGTTTACGTGAAGCAGCCGCCAGGTTTCGAGGACTCTGTCAATCCGTCCTACGTATGCAAGCTGGACAAGGCGTTGTATGGTCTTCATCAAGCTCCTAGAGCTTGGTATGAGAGACTTGCAACGCATTTGTTGAAAAATGGCTTTGTACGGGGTACGATTGACAGTACTTTATTTATTAAACATGCAGATAACCATCTTTTGTTAGTGCAGGTTTATGTAGATGATATCATCTTTGGTGCTACCAAGGATGATATGTGTAGAGATTTCGAACGGATCATGAAGTCGGAGTTCGAGATGAGTGCTATGGGGGAGCTCAAATTTTTCTTGGGTGTGCAAGTTGAGCAGTCTGCTAAAGGGATTTACATCCATCAGTCTAAGTATGTTAACGACATGTTAACTCGCTATAACTTGACTGATTGTAAATCCTATGGGACGCCTTTGGAACTGAACCATCATCTTGGTCTAGCAGAGGACGAAGAGGACTGTCCGGAAAAAGAGTACCGATCTATGATTGGTTCTCTGATGTATCTCACTGCATCACGTCCGGACATTGTCTTTGCCGTTTCTCTCTGTTCTAGATATCAGTCCCAACCGAAGGTGTCTCATATGCGGGCGGTAACGCGAATCTTTGGATACCTCAAATATAGACCAACTCTTGGTCTATGGTATTCAAATGAGAAAACCTTCGCGCTCACTGCCTATTCGGACTCGGATTATGGCGGCTGCAGCATGGATAAGAAGTCAACTTCAGGAGGATGTCAATTTCTAGGACCGCGGCTCGTCTCCTGGCAGTGCAAAAAGCAAACCACAGTCTCTACCTCAACCGCAGAGGCTGAGTATATTGCTGCTGCCAGCTGCTGTTCCCAGGTTTTGTGGATACAACATCAGTTGAGAGATTACGGTTTACTCTTAACTATGACTCCTATACATATTGATAATACTGCTGCAATTTCTATTACTAAAAACCCTGTCCAGCATTCTAAGACCAAACATATAGAAATTAGGTATCATTTCATTCGTGACTGTTATGAAAAACACCTAATTGATCTGGTCCAGATAGATACACTTAAGCAGAATGCCGACCTATTCACCAAAGCATTTTCCCCTGCTCGTTTCGATGAGCTAGTCAACATGATAGGGTTACTTTTCTTTCAACTTAAAAAATAAATATTTGTGACCTTAGTCTGTTGTGTTTGCTTATTAGAAATGTTTAAAAAAAAAAAAAAAAAAAAAAAGGGGGGTGGAAGTAAAGCAATAGCCATTCTTTATGTTTATTTAACATTTAAGAAATGCAACGTTGCAATATTTGTTAAAAGACGTTTAGTTGTGTCTCAAAACAACTAGGAATATGATAGTACATTAGGAGACACTCCTCAAACGACAATCTCAAATTTTATCCTCGATATATCAGTAGGTTTATCTTGTATATGTTATTCTTGCTCTTATAAACAACTGACTACTTGCACGATTTATTGGTAGACATGTTTCCACACTTCTTTTAGCAATTAAGAAATACTTAAATCTGTGTTTACTCTTTTGTGATGACCATCATATGATGTATGACAATGTGTCTTAAATTCTTATGTATTAGCTTGCCATGCTTCAATTGACTTGAGTTTGTATCTGACAACATTTGGGGATTTATACTGTCTGTTTCCTTTGTTGTACGTTTGTACAGACCTGGTCTCAGTCAATATACTTTCAAACTTTAAGCAAACAAAAGTCAAAGTACTTTTAAATCTTATAAAATCAAAGATTAATTACAAGGTCGCCAAATGGTTTGACCAAGTTTGTTTTTGCTTACACCTGAATCAAGTGTATGTCGCTCTGTTGTGCGTAAGTACAGACCTGTCACCGCTGGCTTGATTCTTAAAAATGTTGAATTCAAACACTTTCTCTAACTAATCGAAGTTTTGAGCATAACTTAATACTAAGAGTATATCTATGGGGGCGTCACAGAGATCTATTCACTCTCACAATAACTGCTAAGCTTGAAGTTGTGTGTGTTACATGTTTAATTGGATAACTGATAATCGTCTTGTTTCAGACTGCGTCTAAGGCTTGATAACTTTCTTGGTAAACTTATAATTGGACAACTATACTGGTAATCGAATTAAAGTCTGATATTGTCTTGCGAGTCTGTCTTTCTAATATGATTCCTACAATGACACATCTAAATCTGTTCTTTTCATTGTTTTTATTTATTATTTTTTTTTATTTTGCTTCTTAGTCTATTTATTTTTGTTCACTAAGTGTCACAAATATACAAAATCTTAAAAACGTGAACTCTTGATTGACTTGTGCGACACAAGGCTTGTGTCGCTTATTTGTGTTGACCATCCTGCGACACAGACCTTGTGTCGCATACTTGTGGCCCAGCGACACAGATATTGTGTCGCTCCCTTATGTCGCTTATTGTGCTGATATTTCCAGCGACACAAGGCTTGTGTCGCACACTATGTCGCTGACTTGTGTCAGGGGTATAAATACCCTCGTGTCACTGTAATTAGTTATTAATTCCCAGCGACACAAAAATTCGAATCCAGCGACACAAGCAAAACCGGCGACACAAGCATCCCGATTCGATTCTTCGTTTTTTCTGCGTTTTCTGTGTGTTTCTTCAACGAAATCTTGTTCTCCTTCCATTTTCGCATCTATAGGTACCAATCTTAACATTTATCACTGCTTATTTTTGATATCATTTGCATTTAAAGTTTCGGGTTTTAGGCTTTATTTTGTTTTGCCAAATTGAACGACTTAAACTGTTTAAATGCGTGTAATACTTGTTGATTTATGCTCCTGCTATAATGGTATACCTTCGGACATGATATAAACACAAACCCCCAATTTTTGTTCATCTGAAAATTTCTGGGTTTCAAAGTGTTCATCTTTGCGACACAAGCGTTGTGTCGCTTCTTTATGACGCTGGTCATATAGCGACACAATACTTGTGTCGCTGCCTTATGACGCTGGTCATATAGCGACACAATTATTGTGTCGCTGTCTTATGACGCTCGTCATGTAGCGACACAATTGTTGTGTCGCTGGTTTATGTCGCTGACTATGTCTGCGTCACAATCCTTATGTCGCTACCCTTTTTGTGCGACACAATCCTTATGTCGCTAGTAAATCATTAAATTGATTAAATTGCAAAACTGCGACATAACTCGTTATGTCGCAGTGTATCCTGCGACACAAGGCTTGTGTCGCAAGACATTTTAAATTCAAAAATGTCAATGTTAATTGTTGAGACTAATGGTTTTCAAGTTTCTTGTCTTATTTCAGATATGGCTCACGTTAACGCTTTGTTTTGGGAACCGATACATAATGTCACGGCGTTCTTAGATGATGAAAAGGAATCGGCGGCCCCGTACCGTCCGATGATTGCTTTTCTCCGCCGATCCCGTATATATACTGCTATCACTGCTACAACATCCATATACAAGGATCAAGTCTCAGAGTTTTGGGTTAATGCTGCGGTCAATTCAGACCTTGGATATCCGCGGATCATTTCTCATGTCAACGAGCGAGAAATTATTATCTCTGAGCAACTCATTCGGGATTTCTTTCAGTTTCCAGACGATTCGGAGATGCCCGTGGCTTTCTCCCATGTGTTTATTGCCGGGGGCATGGGTCGCCTTGGATACCCGACTATCCCACGTGATCAATACCGCAAGGCCTATCTCACTAAGGTCTGGCGGTACTTGATGCACGTTATGATTGTTTGCCTGTCTGGTAGGAAGGCTGGTTTTGATGGGATGAGTCTATCTACTGCATCCGCTATGCTGGCACTTGTATACAACAAACCCTACAACTTCTCGGGGTATATTTTTCGGATTATGGTAGATAATGCACAGGTTGGGGAGGGACAGTGGGCTTTGTACCCACGTTTTGTCCAATTATTGCTAAATCATCTACTCCCAGGGTTACCGGTGGCCCCACAACACCAATTTCGCCCAACACCGATGAATACCCGGATCTTTGTGGTATCCGGTCAATATGCAAAGGGCGCACCGGTCCCGCCTGATGTGCCACTATTTGGCCATATTGTGGATGAGGCCTATGTGCCTCCGGAGGGTGACGAATTTGCAGAACCGGCTCCTATTCCTAGGCCACTGTCACCTCAACCACAGGCACCGATTCATCAACAACAACACCAACAACAACAACAACAGTCTCAACCACAACAACAACAAAATCCCGATCCTCAATTTGAAGATATTATGCGGGGTATTGATGAGTTCTGTCCCTCTCCTCCCAGGTCAACGGGCAAAAGGCCACGTGAGGATGTCACTTACATTGTCTCAGACGACATTCCTACATCCAATCGACCGCGCACTTCCTCAACTGCTGGGCCTTCGGAGATTCAGACTCCTGTGCATCCTCATCCTGACATTATAAAGCAACTTCTAGATCGGATGGAGGAGATGCAAAAGACTGTGCACGATCAAGCAAATCTCATTCAGTCACAAGCCGCCCTAATTGACGCTCAGACTTGTAGAATCAATCAATTAGAGGATAGGTTTAGGGAGTTAGAGAACCGGTCTATTGGTCCGGGGGAGTCTGTTCCCACCGGTCCATCAAGAGAACCAATAGGACCGGGTTCTGAATCTGTAACAGATGATGTACTTATTGAACCATCTAATGAAATACCTACTTTAGAGTACTTCCCTGTTCACAGAGTTCCAGGTCAACCGAGACCTCTAGCGGTTGATTATTCGTGTGCTGACCTCTCGTTTATTCAACAAATGATAAACGAAGTCAATTCTGAAAATGAAAGTGAAAACTTTGAGGATTCCGATGATGTTGATATTGAGGAGGAAGGACTTGATGATGATGAATTCTATGATGATGCACCGACCATTGAGACTGATTCTTCTGAGGATGAAAGTGAAGAGAAACTGATAATGCATCTGATGCTCAGGCCCCTGAAACTGAAACTACTGAAACAAGAGTTGAGAAAATTGCTAAATGGTGGCCTCATGGTAAGGCTGGAATTCAGATACCCGTCACCTGCAAATCATACAAGGTTAGTGGGGTGTATACGGGGTTGATAAAGAGTTGGAAGGTATCCAATGGTGTTTTCATGATCAAGAGACCTGATGGTATCCAATATTTCAAAAGATCATTCACCAAGTTGAGCACTTTACCAAAAGGAGAAGTAAATCGTCTTGCTCAACTCTCTTTGATAAATCCGTCCAAAGATGATCGTGCAAATTATATCCAAACCACTCTACAGCGAGAGATACGCACAAAGAGATATAACTTCATCAAACCGACTTTGGGAATTAGGTATATCTATAAGAAAAGGATAGACCCGGTGACTAAACAGCCAATATGCAGAATGCGTTATCCTCCGGCTGATTGTTTAAAGAATATTCCTCTGGAAATAATTCCCCTAGACTTTCTGAGAAGATTTCATTACTGGGAACTGGATGCTCATACCGGTGAAGCGGTTTTGGTTTTTGTTCCTGACACAGAGCAACCAGAGAGGAACTCGCTGTATGGTTTGAAGAAAGCTCAGTTTAGAGTGTTTGATCCTATGAGCTTGATAAACATGTCATCAAAGGACTTGAGAAAATTCTTCGACAATCCGATTCGCTTTAATGAGAAGAATGCTGTGAACAAGAAGATCGCACTTCAATATCAGAGGATTGTAAATGTTTGTGTGACACATGGGATACACGCTGGCGGTGTATTCCCAGCAGGCTGGGTTTGAACGAAGATCTTGAAGACCAAGCTGAAGACACGGGGGAGTTTGTTGATACATATTAGAGTGTCTGTCAGTTGGTCAAGTCTGTACTGTGTCTGTAAATGTAATAGAGTAAATAAAGTTACATTTTCTGTGTACTGCGACACAAGGCTTGTGTCGCATAAGTGATAGGTGCGACATAGTGCTTGTGTCGCAATAGTGAATCCTGCGACACAAGTCTTGTGTCGCATAAGTCAGTCAAATTAGTGTAAATAGCCTAATTACTGATTTAATTGGTTAGACTTTTCATATATTCTCTCTGTACGTTTTTTGCTGTATTTCTCTCAGAGAATTTGAGTTCTTGCTATATAAAGTGATTCGGATTTAGTTCTTATTGATTTAATCTTTATACTTGCAAGTGAATTGTTTTGTGCACGATTTGATTCAAAGATCTAAGCATACTGGGATCTACATCTAATACTCCATGGATTTGAGTGAGACTAGTGGGGTTTTAAAGGTAAGACATTAAGCTAAATTCCAGAAGAAAAATCGATATTTTTGGACCATTATTGACTGAGTTATGGTCAAACAAAGTAGGGTCAAAATCTGGACAGATTACATGCATGACAAAAGTGATCTTTTTGGTGTGTTTTCACTACCAAACGATTTTTAGACCTCATCCAATGATTGAAGTCTTGTCTTTTATGCATGAGCATGTGTTTTACATAAACATAAACTTATTTTAACATTTTAACCATTTATTCTAGCAAGAACATGTAAATAAACTCTATAACATCAAAAAGTCGATTTTTTCGGTTTGATTTTTGGTTTGATCATAGGTTACCCTTATTTTACACATGAATATGTATAAGGTGTAACCTACAAACCATCAAACCTTGCATGAGGATTTAAGCCATGAAAAAGGCATGAAATCTATGAAATAAACATAATAAAAGTAGGAAAATGGAAGCTAGGATGAGTGGTTATACCTTAAAGATCTTGTATTAGTGCAAGAACACTTTTGAAATGGTGATTTAGAGATGAAAGTGGGCTGAGATTTTCTGGAGTTTAGTGTGTGTTTTGGGAGTTTAGTGTGTGTTTTGGGAGTTTAGTGTGTGTTTTTCTTGAGAGAAAAGAGAGGAAATGATGGAAGGGAAGTGTGTGTAAGTGTAGAAGTCTTTGCATGGAATCAAATGAGCTAAGTGGTGGATTAAAAGGTGGTCAAGAGAGTGGGGCTGCAGATTTTTGGTGGGTGGGGTGTATTTTCTTTATTTTATTTTTTACATGTTTAGAAATAAAGTGTAGATAAAAGCCTACAAGTTATATAATTAAGTTTGTACAAGTTTGTGTACATTGTGAGCTTTAATTGTGATGTTGTGAGAGTTAAAGTTTGAGTTGTAAAACTTTATTTCATAAGTTTTTAATATTCATCATAATATATTTGATGTGTTTACGGTTGGAATTCGCGGGTTAATCGTGCGGTTTCCGGTTGCGTTAACCGTGTTACGGAACTTCAGATTAAATTCCGGTTTTTGCGATACGATAAATATTTCGTGTTGATGAATGAAATTAAGTTTCATTTGTTTTCTTTGGCACTTTGTAACCTAATTTAATGTGGTTCACCGTCTTAAAGTCCGCTAAGCAATCTCCTAAAATGTTACGCGATTTCGGTAACTTACGGTTTCGGTACTTAAGGAGTCGTAACCTAGACTTTTCACTAGGATTTAAGAGTGCTGTAAACGAAATTAGATAGACTAGGAATTTAAGTGCGTTAATGACCTGAGATTTTTGACGGTTGTAACACAGTCAATCGAATTTGATAATTTCTTCAAATAACCAAATATTCAAACATTCAATTCACTCAGTGCACGATTGTAAAACCTAATTCAGCTCTGATACCACATGTAGGTCGCCATGTCTAACTGATCAGATTACAAAATCATATAATCAAGTGTGGAATCCTGTGATTATATGTGTAAACCGAATGTAAATTGAACGCGTGATGTAAATAATCGATTTCTATTTATTATCAATTGATTGCAACAGTACAGGAATGATTACAATGCAAGTGACAACAAATCTCTCTGAAATCTAAGTATTTGGTTGCGTACAAATGAAGAACAAAAACAACCTATTTATAGAAAACAGTACGCGACTATACTGTCCTGCGACTTTATCCTAAAGTTGTATATGCGGCACTAACTTAAGGTTGCCCTTAAAGTCGCATACACAAAAATTCTGATTTCTAAGTCTTTTAATCAAGTTGCTGACACTATACGTGTATCAACACATGGGTTAACATTATACATCGTTTGGAACTTGGATCATCATGAGCCATAACCGATCCTATCCCGACAAGTGTTTTTGCCTCTGTCCTAATGTCCGTCTCGAACGCTAGCAAGTACGGGTTAAGCTACAACCTGCCGTATAGGGCGTCACCCGATAGATCTATCAATATAGCCTTAGGCTCGTAACAACGAGTTAATCGGTTATTTAGAGGTCTTATATTGAGACAATAATAAACTCATGATATCAAGTACACGTTCGAGTATAACTGGTAACACAGAGCATATAGTTTCAAGTTTTCAAAGCAACTAAATAACACGTTTTCAGCCCCAAAAGTAAGAAAAAAAAAAGGGAAACTACGAGAACTCACTTGAGTGATTAGATAAGATACAATAACACAGCTTGTGCGTGTAATCTCCAAGATCAAGTATGCCCTATAATAGCATAAATGTCTATCATTAAATAGGGGGTTTCTCTAAACCGTGCGGCGGTACAAAAACCGTAGTGTAAGGGTTCTTTTAAAACCGTATGATTTCAAGATATATTTTGTGCCCATATACACTCTGAGCATTTATAAGTGTTATCGCGTGTCTGTTTACGTATTAGGGATTAGCATTAATATGTTATCCAATTCCCTTTAACGTTATGTTTTTTTTTACAAGTTTGACTAAATTTACTAGAAATTTTATCTAAGCAGATTTATTATTTGGAACCAAAGTAGCCCAATGATCGATTTATACTTTGTTTCACATTTAGTTGTCTAAATAAAAGTTGAAGTAAACACTCACACCTTTCTGAGTACATAAGATATACGAAAATCCATTTAGTGGATTAATTTATAAGTATTTTTGAATGTAGTGGAACATTTCAGAAATAATTTCTTTCTAAACAGCTTTACACCGATTATGACTTTTTGAGACAAAATGATTTACTGACATTTATAAAGGAAAAATTAGTTCTGGTTATGCAAATGAGAATTAAAGTACACACATAAAGCTTTCTTTTCATGTAAATTACACCTTTTCCCAATGAATCTTTGATTTTATATGATTATTCAAAGTCAGAAAACTTTATCTGAGAACTCTTGGGTAAACAGAAATACCCATTTGTATTAAAATAATCAAATGATCCATTTTACCTTCGAATTTGTTTTAGTCTTTTAAAGATGAATTTAAGTAGACTTTAATATCTTTCTTTTGACATAAATTGCATCAAATTCTAAGTTGTATATTTTTTTATATGAATCTTTAAAGTCAGGTCATATTTTTGAAATGTTACTTTTAGCTGAACAGACCTTTTGTCTTTAAAACACATAAATGAATAGTTTAAGTTTTAAGTTAGATTTAGTCATCAACAGGTAAATTATAGTAGACTTCATGACCTTTCTTTTGGTATGAAATTCATAAGTTTTAGGTGAGTAGATTATTTTATACGAACTTTTAAAGTTATGTTAGTTGCTGTCCAGATTTTATTTGGTTCAAATGTCACTTTTTAGTCTATCGTTCTTTAGTCCCTTTTTGTCCAAAACGTTTTTTTTTTTTTTTTATAAGATCCAAATTTCATATTCTTCATATGAGTTTCATCAAAATTACATCTCATATACTTTTTACACTTATCACTAAATCTTGTGAAAAAAAATGTGACTGATCACATTGTTTAAAGAATGCAATTAATGAACATGATCATCTACACCTTCTTATGATGCTAAAACATGGTCTAGATTTTTTTTTTTTTATAATCATCGTAAAAATTTTAAGATGATAACTAGACATACACATGTTTATAAAAGCATTCTAAAACACCCTCTTGGTGTAAAAACGTTAGATGATCTTTCTTAAAAAAAAACATTATACAAGAGAGTAAAGATTATACCTTTGAAAAAGATGATGATAAGATGAGGTAGATGGATAAAAAAAAAAAACCTAGCTTTGAAAATGGTGGTGGTTTATGGTGGAAGAAGATGGTGGTGGTGATTTTATGGAGAGGAAGTGAGATGAGTGGAATACGACATGTTAAGTGTAATATGATGGTGTATTTATAGTCAACATTTTTGGGTGGTGATTTTAATTTCATTATTATTATTATGAATATTATTATTATTAATATATAGAAATCCAAATCTTTTAATATAAATGGTAATGGTGGATATATAAAGTGGGTATTTTGCCTACTTTGATTACATAAGTGTGGTATTTTTTTATACTTAGAAGTGTTATGGTTAATACCTTATTGCAATATTTGAAATTTTAATGTTATCATCTAGTTGAAATTGTTAATTAAAACAAGTATTAAAAGTGTAAGTGTTAAGCCTTGACAATTTAATTGTTAAATTGTTTCGAGTCTGGAGTTAAATTATAGGTGTATTTACTAGTGTCATACCAACTCTATTGGTATTAAAGTGTCAAAAATGACTTTTATTTGTGAGACTAACTTCCTATTTGTGGCACTTGCCATAACTACTAGTTTTCTAAGTCGAGTAAGTTGGTCGTTGTGCACCCTTATCCTAAGGGTTTTGTGAGTGATATAAAATAACCATATAATAATAATGATTATTAAATAATTACCATAGTAAATTTTGGGGATGTCACAGATCAACTGCTTCATTCTCAGAAAAAGGATACGAAATCCAAAGCTGGTATCAGATATACATCAATACCAGTAAAGGATGAGTTTGTTGAAATTGTTCATGAAGTCGAAGAATGTGATGTGCCAACACAACAGATTAAAAAATCTGATGTCAAGCATGAAAATCACATCACCACTAATGAGTATATTGTGGCTTCAAAACGCGATGCAAGAACTGATTATAACTAACATTATTGTTATCTACTTTTGGCTTGTTTTTGTCGTGTGTGCAGATATGGCTGATCAACGTGCGTTCTATGACAAACACAATCTCGCCATCTCTTTTGATCTGGCTGATGGGAACACTGACCCATTTCGAGGCATGTTGGACTATCTCATGCGCTCAAGAGTGTTCTACGCACTAACTCACTCACCGACGTTAAAGTTTGAATTCTTAAGACAATTCTAGGCGACTGCTAAGCATGATTGTCGCCCTAACCCTCCAGTCATCCGTGCAACTGTACACGGAAGGGTTATTGAGTTCACGGCAGCATATCTGAGGTTTACCTTGCATCTGGGGACCGAAGAACAAGAAAATGGTCCCACCTCATTTCTACTTGAGTTCCGTGCTGGGGCATTCCTGAGAATGGGTTACGTTGGTGATGTAACTCATACCTAGTACACTAAGAGTTTGCTATATGGACAATGGAGGTATTTGATGCATATTCTGTTGGTCTCCTTTGGACCAAAGAAGGCTGGTTTTGACACCATGAACCACAAGATGCAATCTGGCATGGCTTCATTGGTATACCACAAGCCATACTGCTTCTCTCAATTCTTCTTTGATGAGATGGTGCAGCAAATCAGGGGGAGCGTAAAGGATCGATTTATCCTATACCCGCGATTCGTCATGATGATTCTTAACGAGTTGATTCCAAACCTCCCAGCTGGTGATCCAGTCGTTCATCTGGTGTCAGTGGATAAGAAAAATTTCGGCCACTGTCTTAGTCACAGTAGTCGTCGTGCTGTTGCTGACAGACCTCAGGCAGTACCGTTATTCGGGGCAATTATTGATGAGAATTATCAAGCCCCACCCAATGACGGGTGGTGGGATGTTCCATAGGCCGAAGAGGGGGCCGAAGAACAAGCTGCTGGGTCACCACCTCAGGCTGAAGCTGATATTCCAGCGCCACCGGAAGTGGCGGCTGAGGCTCAAAATGAAGTTGTTGAAGAAATCTTGCACCAGCTAGAGCACCCTGTTGAGGGCGAGCGAGTTGTAGCTGACATTGCTGAAGCTGTAGTGCGAGATGTACTGCAAGGTGATGCCAGCTCAAGTGCTGCGGCCACTGAAACAAGACTAGATTTTGATGAGGTCTTGAGAGAAATAGACACATTTTTCTCTACGGGTGATGCAGGATCCCCGCCTGCTGATGAAGCAGGAAAAAGCAAGGCTACTGATTCTAAGGCAACTGAGACTGATGCTGATGATGATGATGGTGATGATGCTGATGATGATGATGAGGACCGACCCATGATTGGGTTAAATGGTTCTCGGGGTGTTTTACTTGACCCTAAGGCGGCATTGGCCAAGGAAAAGGGTACGAGGAAAGTTCAAGAAGAAGAAGAAGATACGGATTATTTTCCGGGGGGAGATGAGGCCGTTGACTCCGAAACAGAACAGTATGAACTGCGGGCTCGTAAACGCCAACGCTCTACCGGCGTAGTTATTCGTGAGGGTGGTGCTCCTCCCCGAATCATAACTCCAACTCCTCTGCCCGTTATTCCTCCAACCGTCCAACCAACAACCACATCTACTGCTCCACCTACAACCGCAACAACAACAACTACAGAGACTCTACTTCCCGAACCTCCTAACACTACAACTACCGCACCTCCATCAGTTACCACTCCTCCTCCAACTCAATCGACACCGTCTATCCCTAACCTTGCTGCTAGTCTCTCTGATCCGGACAAATTCACATATCTTGAGGGCCGGATCACAAGTTTGGTTGATATGGTTGCAGACTTGACTGATGTTGTTGCTAGTCAAGAAATCCGAGTTAACAACTTAACGGATTTAAATCACCAACTTGAGAAGAGAAATGATAAACTGGAAGAGATATTAAGTGAGAATATGATTCTTCTCTTTTGGTTGAAGCGCAAGGTAGCTCAGGGGGAGATGATGAGATGTAAAGAAGACGAGTTGAGACGAAAAAGAGATCATGACCATGACGATGATCCCGAGGCTTCAAAGGAAGGTGAGCTGCCTAGCTCTTCAACTGGAAGGCTAGTGCCACAGGCTCAGGGGGAGTCAAGTCAAAAAGAAGGAGCGAGTAGTTCAGCTCAAACTCCTGTCAATCTGGATGAATCTGACACCATCGAAGCACTGCTTGGATTAGACGAATTTGATAGCGATGGGTCAGAACTTGAAGAAGGAGAGATCTTTAGTATAGATGTTGCAGATTGGAAGTCAGACGAACAAATGGTTCAAGATACAGATATTGATATTGATGAACATGTCGTGGCGAAGCAACCTGTCACTGAAGTGATAATTGAGAATGAAACTGGTGAGAAGATGTTAGATCGCAAGGATCTAGAATAAGAAGATGATGAAGTCCTTGACGATGAGATAGATGCTGAAAAAGAACCGTCCAGAGCAGAACTGAAAACATTATGGTTTAAAAAGGCTGAAAAGGAACCAGAGATAAAGTACAGGGAGATATCAGGGTCAAGGGATCGGGCGATCTGAATAAAGGCATCATAAGTTGGTTCTATGACAGTGAACTCAAATTGTTCATAATTAAAAGATATGATGGAATTCAGTACTTAAGAAACAAACTGAAGGTGTTCAGCTCGTTGCCGAAAATTGAATTGAAGGAACTGGCCTGGATTGACTTGGTGAATCGTGGAAATAACCTTACGCCTGGACTTTAAAAAGAATCATTAGGCGTGAAGGAAGAGCGAATAAATTCATTGATTTAAAACCAATGGCAGGTAAAAGAGTTCCTGACTTGACCAAGATTGATCCCACTACTAACAAGCCATGGATGAAGATGGTTTATAAACCAGTCAAGTGCTTGAAGAGTGTTCCATTGAAGAAGATGCCACAGGACGTTCTAGCACACCTGAAATGGTGGTATGTTCATAGTGAAACTGTAGAGGCAGTGATGGAGGATAATGAAGGAAATGTGGTGCTAAGAGTGTACAACAGTTTACATCTGGTAAACTTGTCAAAGGATGATCTGATGAAGCTGCATGTCAACAAGATTCTTTACAGAGATAATTGGAGACACGAGGGCCGAAGATATCAAAAGGTTGTCAAGGTGTGTGTTGAGAAAGGGATCTGGGTTGGAAGTCATCAGAGCTGATCAGAAGATATTCAGAAGACTAAGTAAAGACTGAAGACTAATAGAGCTATTGTCAAGGGGGAGTCTGTTGGTACATGTTTGTGACAACAACTTCTATTATGTAATAGATTAGTTCTTGTAATAGTCTTTGATATTAATAAATGAATATTTTGTTATATGATTGTTTATTAATGTGTTAGAAATATATTTGTGTTATGTGTAAGTTCGTACGAACCTACTCTGGTAAAAACTTAGGCAGGTACGTTCGTACGAACCTAGCTGCCTATAAATACAAAGTTCGAAAATATTATTTGTATGCTTTCATACGAACTGAGATCAGTAGACTAAGTTCGTACGATCCATCCTAGTTCGAATACAGACGAAGTAAGGGTTTGTAAGTGATATAGACGTGTTTTAGACACTCGTATTGTTTCTTAGAGTATTCCGCACTCTAACAAGCGTTTTTACCCCGTTGGATCCGTTCAAGGGTGACCTACAATGAATAACAAAGAAAATGAGAATGAAGGTTCAACTTCAAGAAAATGGTTGTTTGATTAGGTCGTTTGTCGTAATCTATGGGTAATATCATCTATGGTCATTTATCGTTATTTCTTAAAATTATTAAGGACTACCTACTTTTCCACCATCAGTATTATATATTTGTTGTTACGTATATGTACTATCAAGTGCTACTTTTATTTCCTGTGTTTATAATATCATTTTGAATACGCAATTACAAATATTCCCTCTTATATATTTACCTCACTTTCCATATATTTTTTAACCATATCGAGTGGCATAAAAGTGTCAGCGAGATATTGCCTATAGCTGACTTCAAAAACCTCTTTAGAGCAATGTATTTGAACTGGCCGATGTTTTGTTAATTTCTCAATAAAATGAAAAACATAAATCCCACAAGTAGAACTATCACTTTGTTAAGGGGTCTCAATCTCAAGATATTGCATGTTAACTTGTAACTTATGTACTCGTTCAAACACTTCCTTTACTCCAATAATCTAGCTTATCTAAAAATAGTGGAATGAGTTGTTGCAATTTATCGTGAATCTTGTGCAAATAGATCATCCTTAGAGTTGGTACTATTGGATCAAACAAAATCTTGCTACCATAAATCCTTACCTTCCATGAAGTGAGATCTACCTTTGCAAGCATCCAATGCACAAATTGATTTAATTGGAAAACAACCTGCAAACCATAGTTAATTTAATGAACATTTACATTATTAATAGAGTTAACTTTATTGATATATTACTTACCCTATCAAGAGTCCACCAAGGATAACAAGGTCCCTCAGTGCCATTAGCCAACTCATATATCCTTTCACAGTCGTGCAATATGTAATGAAAATCAATAGGAATGATGCCACACCGTTGATCCTTACAGGGTGATAAAGCCACCATATTTGACCAAATGTCAATGTACTAGAATACATCACAAGAAAACTTACTATACATAATATTTGAAAAAACTATTCAAATTTAAAATAACTCAACTCGTACCTCATTTCCTAGCCAATCATTGCAAGAGAGGTTGAAAAGCCTACCATAAAAGTCCAAATCCAACTGGTAGGGGAAACCCGTGATAAATAAATAATGGTCGACGATATTTCCATTGTGAACCCCGCGTCTATAGAACTCACATGTCGTGGGTATAAAAACGGTCTCGTGAACGAACATTGCAGATGGTAGCATTACTTTATGCCCACTCATTCCGATATCCACAACCATTATTGACTACAAGTAAAACAATAAGCGATGTTAAAACACCACTTACCTAATACTAATAGTAAATATATAAAAATATACTCACTTCATCATCACAACTTTCAAGACACCTAATCATATCTTCGTCAGTCCACTCGTCATTAGGTTTATTAAGCAATTCTTGTGTACTAATAACCGGTTGTTCTCGTTATCAGGTTTATTAAGCAATTCTTGTGTACTAATAACCGGTTGTTCTTTACTAAAAGCTGGTTGTTCTTTACTAAAAACCGTCTCTCTTCCTGCCTACCCTCCACAACATTGAAAATCCTTTCAAACTTAGCAAATAATGAATCTACATTGGTATTTGCGCCCTCAAGGAACCGCATGGTTTCCTGATACCAGGGTCTTTGAGTCTCAAAAGCGGTATATATTTGGCCAAAGAATATTTAAAATATGCAAGATCTTGAATTAAATAACATAACTAAACTGAGTTCTAATAATGAACAAATATTTATCTTTGGTCAAATTGTTGTCAAACATATAACTCCTGGATTTCTTATCTAATTTCACACAAATCTCCCATTCAAAAACTTTCTCTTGGCTCAAAGCAATACCTCTTGGTATGCGTAAAAAAAATTTCTTCTCATGAAGCAATCTGGAACACAGTAGCACTTCTAAAATCCATATCTATTAAATCACAATATACATAATTAATACCCACACGTATATGGGAACTGATAACGATCGATACAATAATAGTGCAAAGATTAACTACCTTGAAAGCATACATGAAACCTCTAAGTGAATACTTTAGAGGCTTTTTCGTATTCTCCTGATAATACGTTACGCAGGTCTTTATATCTTCACAAAGTGACTCGTACGAGGGACGCCAAACATAGGAACCCCATAAAAAAATATCCCACACATCTAAATCTTCAAGCAACCGTAGTAACTCCTGATCAACAACAGTAAAGTTATTCCCATCAACAAATCCGACATACAAAAGCTCTAATAAACAAATTTGCACAACATCCAAATCTATATAACTATCAAGTAAGAATGTAAAACTATGATCACACACACATTTCGTTTCACAATCTTCCCGAATACTCACTTTCTAAACAAACCCCCACCAGTTCCAAGTAAAACACCAAACTTCATCCCATAAATCAAACAAAATTGTTCTGGCCCGAAATGTAGTCTTTTACCAGCGACATCAAAAACCAACTCCTCTTTACCCTTATTAACCCCAACAATGTTTAAAAGCATAAAATGTAACAAGTCAGGTTATAGTCCACAACCCAATGTAAAAAAATCAATTTCCAAAACATGTTCTACTAAATAGTTTATGACAATCCCGCATTTCCTTCAACTTATTATCTATATCTAGGAGAATATCAAAACTAGTCATCACAATCACATTCACATAATAATACTTACCCTGCACAAAAGCAACAAATTTACTAACTTATATAGTGTATATAAAATACAATTTCACAAAATTTGTTTAAAAAACGTACGATGTTCATTGTTGATTCCATCTCATAGTGGTCTCCTAAATGCTCTACCAACAATTATTACACGACACTATTTGGAGAAGATCACATCTAAGTTAACCAAAATAAATTCAAAATTATTTCAAGACAAAGAGACAAGTTGCAATTTATTCAAACATAAAATCCAATGATACAGATCGTAATTCCATCTCATATCGAAAAGCACCTAATTCCCTTTTGAAATCGAACAAAAACCAACTTTAGTTCAAATTTTACCGAATATCTGCATGTCTGTAGTCCAGAATCATGGTGTGTTTTTATAGGTAAGCCGATTCCAACCATTCGTAAAGTCAGCCATCACTTAACTAAAAGTCCAAAAGGACTAGAAATACATACCGATTATGCTTAACTTATACAAACAAAAAGCCAAACACAATAGTTGAAAAACTCAAGGTCAAACAATGATTAATCAAATCGATTCAAACAACTTATCTAGAAGTGAAATCAAATTGTTGGAACCAAAACAGAAAATGGCATACTAATCACATTTCAGTGTCATAATTAGACATCAAATTCGATACAACTCACTTCAAAATACCTTATGTAACTTCTCTTGTATATGCTCTTCGAGGTAACCATCCATTATAAATGGAATCCCGCAAGAAATTGCATGAACCTGTTCACAAGCCAAGAAGGGCAACCTGCCACAACCTGCCCCAATTACAATTACGTCGCCAGAAATCACATGAACATTCCGGAATCACTTTTAGAAATGGAATCCCGCAAGAAAACAAACCAAAACTGAGTTCGATGAAAAAATTGAAATACCCGCAGTTTTATGCTGTACAATAAAGCGGGATTCTGAGATACTGCAGGTATTTGAGATACAACGGGATAAGATACAACGAGACTATGAGATACTGCTGGTATTTGAGATAATGCGGGATCATTTGTTTGACCGAGGGATTTGGCGTGTTGCTACGTGGTGGTCATTAATTGGTTGGCAATTTCCGCAGGTCTGCGGTTTACATTCAAGCGGGAATTGTGACCATTTGAATGTAAAAATCTTAGACACATGGCATGTGGTGTAAACGAGTGGTTGCTGACCATTTGGGCAAATTTATGATGAAATAATGATGTAGTATAAAATAAAAGGGCTTAGTGTCTGAAAATATATCAAACTTTGTCAAAAAAAACTATTGTGTGTATTGTTTTTATTTTTTTATTTTTTGGGTTCTATTAAATATATTGATGTCATAAAAAATGCAATTGTATATATACGGTGACCTATCAAACACTTAGCCAGTCATTTTGTCTCTGCTCATCTTCTCCGATGAATTTCCGGCGACCTGACATCTTTTCCGGCCACATGAAATAAAGGTTTTATTTTTTCCATTTCTTTGCTTTATTAATGGAGCTCCTTTTGTCCCAAACTTGTTAATTCGTATATGAGATTTTCCCTTTTTTCCTTGATCGTTAGTTTATTCAAACCCCAAATTTCTCTATACCAATAGTTAACAACAGAGCAACATAGGCTTTCTTTGTCGTTTCTTCTATTGTTTTCATCCCTCTCTCCCTTTGCACGTAATTGAATTTTCCGAACTTAACAGATGTTGCTAAAAGTAGTCCTAAAAGAAGTTATTCACTGGCAATTTCATAAATAGCATTTCACATAGCAATTAGGAGTTGGTTATTCTAGCTACTGACATATATTACAACTTGGGTGTGTTTTTTTTAAAAATATTAAAAATAGAAAAGAAAGATAAAATTTGGTGTGTTTATATGTATGTATCGTGAAGGAAAACATGGACATATGACATGTAATAAGGGGCAGGTTTTTTGGAATTTTGAAGCTCGCCGGAATTAATGGAAGTTGGCCGAAATTAACGGTTTCAGCCGGAATTTCGCCGGAGAAGATGACCTGAGAACATGGTAACCGACTAAAGATTTGGAATTACCTGCTATAGCCGGTTTGATACATACAATTGCGTGTTTTTACAAGTTCAATACATTTAATAGAGACGTAAAAATGACGATACATACAGTAGCTTTTTTAACAAAAGTTTGATACATTTCTTTTTTAACAAAAGTTTGATACATTTTCGGGCAATAAGCGAATGATAAAAATATAAAAAGTTATTGTTAGTCACTCGCATTTGTAAACGCGTATTGGTTTGTATTTAGCATCTTGTTCCTTGATGCCCCCAACTTGCCTTTACATAGATATAGATTAGATATAAGGTGTAGTTGCAATCGGAGTTGTTAGTGACTAAGAGGGAGAGTGAAAATGGCAGACGCAAGCGGAGGTAGTGATTTTCCGGCAGTAGCTACTCACGGAGGTCAATTCATTCGTTACAACATATTCGGTAATGAATTTGAAATCACTAATAAATATCGTCCTCCAATTATGCCTATTGGTCGTGGTGCTTATGGAATCGTATGGTATGCTATTTACTTACTTCCGATCATCATCTTTTCACATCGTTGACTTTTTTTTTTTCTTTTTCTTTTTCTTTGTTAATTGATTAATAAATGAATGAATTAGTTCCATGTTGAACTCTGAGACAAATGAAATGGTTGCTGTTAAGAAGATTGCTAATGCTTTTGATAATTACATGGATGCTAAGCGGACTCTTCGTGAGATTAAACTTCTCAGACATTTGGATCATGAAAATGCAAGTTCAATTCCTACTTCTTCTTGTTTAATTATTCATATCAATCAGTCAATACATTAGTTTATAACTTATTGAAACCATTTAAGTTGATGTACATCAACCAATGGATCCAATTAAAAATTTCATTAGATCTATATTTATTCGGTGGATGTTATAGGTAAAAGACATGCTTCCCTGTGAACTATCTTAAATGGCTAAGTAATTAAAAGTTGTATCAATGAATGTATATATTAGGTGATGTGTATTGATTTGTGATTTCAAACAGGTAATAGCTATAAAAGATATAATTCCACCACCTGTACGGAGAGAGTTCTCAGATGTCTACATTACCACTGAGCTTATGGATACCGACCTTCACCAAATTATTCGCTCTAATCAGAACTTATCTGAGGAGCATTGTCAGGTATTTTTATTAAATAATAATTAGATTTCTATTGAATTAGTCACTTCACCTAATCATTTTTGTGTTGTGCACTGTTTCTAGTACTTCTTGTATCAGCTGCTAAGAGGTTTAAAGTATATTCACTCTTCCAATGTCATTCATAGAGACCTCAAGCCTAGTAATTTACTGCTGAATGCAAATTGTGATCTTAAGATTTGTGATTTTGGACTAGCTAGAACCAGTGCTGAGAATGACTTTATGACTGAGTATGTTGTCACTAGATGGTATAGGGCTCCTGAGCTGCTACTAAACTCTTCAGATTATACGGCTGCCATTGATGTCTGGTCTGTTGGTTGCATCTTCATGGAACTCATGAACAAGAAGCCCTTGTTTCCTGGCAAGGATCACGTTCATCAAATGCGCCTCTTAACAGAGGTATTTTTATACTGTTAACTCAATAGTAATGACATGTGAATAATATACCTGATTTCTCACGATTTACATCAAAACTGAAAATCTTGAAATTGGGTAAAATTCGTAACTTAAATGATGGAATTTGCGTTCAAATGTTTAACCAGACTGTTAAAAGTCGTTTGCCCGTGGGTCCATCACGTTGAGACCTTTACGTGGATATATGTAGTAGTTAGTGATTACACCACATAACTTATCTCAATCATCCTTTACATTCAGTTTTCATCAGATACTTGTACAAATATGGATCTTAGATGCTATTTCAAATGCCAAATATAATTTCAGCTTCTTGGTACACCAACGGAATCTGATCTTCGATTTATTCGGAATGAAGATGCAAAAAGGTATCTCGCTCAGCTCCCTCAACATCCTCGCCAGTCATTATCCAAGATCTTCCCACACGTTCATCCATTAGCCATTGATTTAGTTGACAAAATGTTAACAATGGATCCAACTAAACGAATCACAGGTAACACTGTGTGTACTTTCCGTTACTTATTAGCATGCACAAAACTTAACCAAAATCATTTCTTAATTGCAGTTGAAGATGCATTAGATCACCCTTACCTTGCAAGACTACACGATGTAGCTGATGAGCCAATCTGTGCTGATCCTTTTTCATTTGTATTTGAGCAACAAGTTCTTGGAGAAGAACAGATTAAGGACTTGATATATGAGGAGGCATTAGCACACAACCCGGGGTTTGTTTAAGACAAGACTTTTGAGTATTCCATGGTACTGATTTACTATGAATTACTCTAAGACATATGCTAAATAAATCTGCTACATGAAGGCTCATGGAAGTAGATATCAAAACGATCCAACTAGAACTGCAAACATGTTGTATTATTGATCTAAAGGTTTCTCAGATGAATCCAGTGGCTGATCAGACATCATCCTGTGTTGTTTGTAATTGTTTTATTGCTTTTTGGTTCTTGGAGGGAGTTCAATTTCTTTTTCCTTTCAGTACCTTGTGATTTGTGTTGTTGAGATTTTATATTAGATTCTACAATGGTGTACTGCAATCTGTAGTCAATTGTATAAGTACCTGAGATCTATTTGTGTAATTTTATTGCAAACACTTTCTTTTGAGAAGTTACTTAACCATCACCTGTTTTGGGCAAGTGGCCCTTTGGGTGTGGCTGCAAACAAGTTGAGTTTTTACTGGTCATGAACTCAACTTTAGAGCTTGAAACATATAACGAGCTGAGAACGAGCTTATAAAGAATTGACTTCGATTCTTATTGAGCTTCTTGTAATATGCAAGTGACAATAGCTACGTACTTAGGGCTGCAAACAAGTCAATATTTTATCAAGTTATATAAGTGTTTTTTTTAGTCGAATGTTATTGAATATTTCATGGTTTAATTTATTTAATAAAATAATAAATTCTCTATGTGAATGACTATTAATGAAATGTAATACACATTTAAAACATTGATAATATAGATAGCACAGATGCTATTAACTAATACTTCCATAGTTGGAGCATAGAGATCAATCACAGACACTTCGATCAATCAAAGCGACCAAGGAACACAACATTAAGAGCAAAGATGCCAAACAAAGCATGTCAAATTATATGACGATTCTGAATTATACATCCTACAGTAGTCTACAATCAGATGAAAAATACCAAATCTAGACCCGCATATAAAATTGCTTATAAATATTATACCACTCCTAACCAACATTTTAACAGCAAAATGGCAAGCCATGATCAGGATCATTACCTGCAACCACGACTATAAATGTGCAGATCTTCTTTTGTTATTCATATTCAAACTGGATTTCTACATGCATATACTTTCGCATGAGACTAACAATTGAAGTCGTGAAATTAGCCAAAACTTGGCATTCTTCATGACTTTTAGCCTCTGATACAATCCCATTTATAATCAATTTTCTGAGATGCGGGCACCGCTCTAAAAGACCTGCTACCCACTGTGAAAACAGATCGGTTATAACTGTCCATCCGAGTTCCAACATAATCACATTCTTCAACTCAAACGCTCGCTGCAAATTGTACTGAAGTGAACCCTCTTTTAAATCATAACACAATGACACGTGTGTCAATTGAGGAAAGCACATGGAAATTGTCTCCATATCAACAACTTCATCTTCATCATCAAACACAACACCCCAAAGTCGAAGTCCTCTTAATCTTGATGCTTTTGAAATCATTTGATGGAATTTAGTCCACATGATTGTGAAATTACTAACATCCACAATTTCAAGATTTTCTGTATTTTCGCCAATATCAAGATGAATTACGCTGACATCATCAATTTTCAGAAGCTTTAATGTCCCCTTGCCGACGAGCTCAATAACCTCTAATGTACAATCTTTAAGTTGTAACTTCTCGAGGCTATCAGCCTCGAGCATGAATTTTTCCAAACTTATGCCTTCAACGGATAGATCTTTTAAAGAGTGACTATTCAATTCCATTGATGCCTGTGCATCTGACATGGCGATATCTAGACTTAAAAGTGTCAAAATCTCGACTTTCGGGCAGGCAGTCAGTAAATAACTCAAGTCTAAAGCAGATATACTGATGTGGCTTAATGAAAGAGTCTTCAAACACGGAAAACGTTGATAACTTGGCTCAATTCCACTGATTGTGTTATGTGATAGATTAAGCACTTCTAGCTTTTGGCGACCAAATTTCTCTATGATGTTGATGGTGGGTGATGTTCTTACATTATAATGCAACTGTCTTAAACTTTCTCGAGTGTACATGAGCCAAGCAATCACAGGGGCTGCTGAGAACTCATCAACATCATCCATGATGATAGAAAGGCACTGGAGGCTTGTGGTTTGAAAGATTGTTTGAGTAATGAGGATTTCTAGTCGGCTAGTTGTTAGCTCGTGATAAACAGGCCAATCGTTTGAATTGAAGGAGAGTGTGTGGAGGTGAATCTGCCAAGCTTCTCGCCATTTTCGGCAAGTGGCTGATGCAATTACAACGTCACGTGCAGCCCCAAGCCGAGAGAGGATGTTCCCGATGACTTCCACGGGAAGATGCTCCATCCTCAATCAATCAATAAAAGAAATCTGAAATCACTGCTCAAACCCCGCAAAAGGATGTGACTGAATGATCATGTAACAACATAAGTACGCTACACATAAAGGGAAAGAAATTGTTACATTAAACGAATATGATATCACTAATTAACATAAGAACTTATAAATTTCTTCATAATTCATAGAAGTTCCATGGATCACAAAATACTAGAAACAAAAGATTCACCTTCACTGATTCAAGTTACAATACAAACAGAACCAACAACGAGCCTAGGAGCAAAATATTCAACTTATATCAAACATTCATACTGCAGTTTTTCAATTTGTATATATAGACTGAACTGGTTTTAGGGGGTTGTTTGGAGTGCATTTTGACTTGTTATTGCAATTTGAGGCTGGAATAAACGGATAATCAGTACTGGCTGTTTGGGTAAACTAATTATGGCTTAAATTTTCTTTCTATCTGCGGTCAGTATACTCAGATTTGGATGAACTTAGCACTACAAACACTGATTTATAATTAACGAACAATTGTCTAACTTTCATTGATTGAAAATTTTTATCGAATTATTTCATATTCCAATTTCTCAAATTCGAACTGTCACTTTCAATAAGCACATTTAAATACCCCTAAATGAGTGTAAATTGAGCAAGTGCTGGTAACATAATAAGTCTTACAAATTGCAAAACAAGCACATACACACGTATAGGGTTAGTGTACAATTCTGAGAAAGATAGAGGCTTGCATGTAATGTTCATATCAACTGAGACTACAATCCAATCATATACATATACAAAGAACAGAACACATATCACCATTCCAATCGCACCTGCTAATTCAACCATAAATTATTTCTTCAAAGATTATAAATTTAACAATTGGCATACCAAAAGTTATTTGAATCAACTGATAAAATAGAGGGTTAAAATGGCAGATTTTCCATAAATTACATATGAAAAGAGCAAATTTGTTTTGAATTATAAAATTTGCTGGAGAATCCCCTTTAGCCAAATAAAAAAAGAGCAAATTTGTCATTAGTATTTTCAAAAGCCCTTATATATCACTAAACAAAGCAAAAGAGAAAACTTGCCATCATAAGGGAAAATTTGCCACTAATATCTACATATATGCAATTAAACATTGACAATGATGCGTTTTAGGTACATGATATTGATTTTTTCATATGTACAAAAATGTCATTTGACTAGATAAACGTCTTGCTATTTGTTGAACATCTCATATATGAGAAACAATGTAAAAAAAATGCACATGAGAATGCGTTGGAGTAAAGTTCAGGATATATTAAAGGAAACATAGGTACTATGCAGTCGCAACTGTCTAAAATTGTCTGTTATATGTATGATGTTGAAAGACGTATGCGTATAATTTGGGTTGGTTTTACTTTAATCGTTATGGTGGCAAATAAGGCCTTTTATAGAAGATGAGATGCAAATTTATTCTTTTGATATGTTTTGGATGGCGAATTTGCCAGTGTTGCTTTGTTTAGTGGCAAATTTGCATCCTATCAACCTAAATCATATAGGGTTGAAGTATAATCCTTTCTTAATAAAACAAAACAAATAAATTCAGATTCAAGATAACAGTGTAAAATAAAGGGATTGAAAGTAATGTTCATATCAAGTGATCCAATCATAAATTGAAGCAAAAAAAAACACATAAAAAAACCCTAAAAAGTGCACCAGATTATAAGAAGCAAATCACTTGATTTGCAGAATGAATAAAGATCCAACATAGAATTAACCATATCGAGTATAAAGTAATAAACTGTATGCATCAATCTACTGATTTAAACTATGAATAGAAGATAGCAACACACCAATCATCAAAACAATTAATTTTGATTAAAGGAAGTCAAACATACCAGGATGATAAGAAATCAAGAATCTTGAAGCAAACCCACGAAAAGATTAATCAAGAATTAACTAGTGTCAATATTGTAGTAGTAATAGTTGTACAAAAAGAAGGATTTTTTTTAGGTTGGGATCGAATATTGGGGTTTATAAGTAGTGTAGAAGAAATATGATATGTAGGGATCGAATCTAATGTTGCTGTTGCTGTTGCAGTTGGCAATGATGGTTTGTGATTGTGTATGTTTAGGCATACATACATCCAATTTGGTGCGTCTGCATATGGGTGGCACGTGATGCCCACAGTCAAACTTAATAAGAAGTGGGTTAATCAATCATTTTAAGCCTAAAGAGCCATTTATGTTCTTCTTGAAAATATCTTCAAATACATCAAATATAATATAAGACCCTTGTCAACGGTGTTGTCGGTTGAATCGATATTAACGGCACCGTCGTGTTGACGGAGTATGTCGGTTTGGTCAAACCGATTTTTCGACGAGGTAAGAGACGTGAGGGTGGGCCCGGTTACATTTTATATTGTTTCTTTTTCCTTTTTAACCATTTGATATTAAAAAAAATAAAAATTATATCCGTTATATAACGGATGTATATCCGTTTTTTACTAAAATATATATATATATTTTAACTCATTTGTCCTACCCCAAACACTCTATAAATATACATACAACTAAACTTCAATTCACACTCACTTTTCATCATCTTTCAACTACATTCAAATACATTATTCCACCAAACTACTATATATAATTCACACACTTTTTATCATCTTTCTAGTACATTCAAATACATTATTCCACCTAACAATTCTATATAATTCATACACATTTTTCTTTTTAACACTATTATTCTATATAATTCAACCATTTTCATTATCATATCGTCAATGGATCCATATTCGTCTTCGAGCTCGATTCAGATTTGGAATCGGAATTTTTTCAAGTCACGACATGTTTTGATCTGGTTGCGATGCTAAATACCGTTGATACGATGGAGCAAGAAGATGAAGAAGCCGAAGCCGAAAGTTCAAGCCGGATACCAAGAGCACCAAGAAGATATTTAGCGAGAAATCGTATTGCTTCCACCGAAGTTTGTGCCAAGACTACTTTGCCGAGAACCCAAAATTCCCGTCGGATTACTTTCGAACCCAAAATTTCCAACTTTAACAACTATGTGAATATTTCGTGAGAGAGAGAGTTCAAGAAGAGAAAGGAGTTGAACATGAAAATTCATGGAAGTTGGAGGAAGATTAACATGTTGTTGTTGGTGATTTTACATCAAGGGGCAAGAGCCTAAGGTATATAAACTTTAATTTCCAACTCATATCTTACCTAGGGTTCATATCTAAGTTTGGGAAATTGAATTATTGTTAGTAGAAAATGATGAAGGATATGATAAATGATTGGTAACTAAAACTAAGTTATTAGGAAGCTTGATTTCGGATTTAATTGAATAAGAGCATATTAGATGATAATGCATGATGTTGAACTTTGACTTTAAATAGTCAAAGGTACTTGAAAAAAAAAAAACTATGGAAAAGATGATCTTATCATTCCGTTGACCAACTTAAAGGTTGAGGACCCTAATAAGCTAATAGAAGAACCAGAAGCCATTGTTAGGGTGGAGACCAAAAAGTTGAGGAACAAAGAGATTGAAGTTGTATTAGTGAAATGGAAACATCCACTTGGACTAAATCTTACTTGGGAGACAAAGGAAGAAATGATAAGGCGCTACCCTAACTTTGTAGATTACGAAAAGATTCTGAGGACGGAATCCTCTTAAGGGGTAGGTATTTGTAACATCCTAAATTTCATATTAGAATGATATTTAATGTTTAGTAATGTATAGTGTTTAATTATGTAAATGGAAGATAAGTGTACTTGTAAAAGTTTAGAATTCTTGAGCAACCCCCTCAGTTCGCAGCCCTATAACTTGTGATCTGTAGGGATTTAGACCAAATGTTAAGCCTAAGAGTTGTAGTACCTGTCTCAAACTTTTCAGGGATATAAGATTATCCCAAAATGGATGTCGTATGAGTAAGTTATGGTGGTCTAAAGTTGACTGCAGACCCATTTTTAGTGCTGTCAAAATATTGACCTAAAAATTATGTGCATCCCTCTCTGTTTGCAGCCCTATAACTCATAATCGGTTTAGATTCAGACCAAACATAAAACATGAAAGTTGTAGTCCATGGTCCAAGGTTTAGAAGGATATAAGATTCATCGAAAATGGATGTCGTATGAGGAAGTTATGACAGTTTGAAAAAGGCTGCAGAGTCATTTTAGTGCAGTAAAAATATTGACTAAGTTTGACTTCAGTTGACCAGGTTGACCACGAAATTTAAATAGCTTAAACCCTCACTTCTTGTCATTTTTAACTAAGAAAACTCTGGAGAAGTTAGTGTGTGAAGCTCAAGATGAGATTAATGTGTGTAATCACCAACAAGAGAGATTCAATGGAAGATTAAAGCATTCTCACCATCAAACTTGAAAATCCAAGGTAATAGCTCATATCCACTCTTTCTATGGTTGAATTTTCTGAGTTGAACACATCTCATAAGCCCTAAAAATCAGTAAGGGTCTTGCATGTGTGAATTAAAGGGTGATAATAGTAATTAGAACATGTTCAAGCATTGATCAAGTTGTATATTTTGATTTAGGGTTGTATGTTGAAGTGTCAAACATGTGGTCCTTTTTGAAGTGAAAAAGCAGGTTTTAAGTTACATGAATGTGTCGTTTGAATAAGGTGCGAAAACGGGTCATATGGTAATTTGGGTAAAAAGTTGAAAACCTACTATTGGTGATTTTTGAGAGGCTATACAGATTAATGTGTTGTGTTCTGGAGAGAAGCGAAAGAACCTATTGAAAGTATGGTCGAATGTCTTTAAATTGGTATAAGAATTGTTAAAATCGGATGTGTCTAAGTGGTTGAAAAGTGGTCCTAAAAACAGCCTGTTGGGCTGTTTTGCTGAATTTCTAGCAACAAAATTGACTTTTGGTAGTTTTTGAAGGCCCGTAAATATGTGTGTATTGCGTTTTGTAAAAATGTAAGAGTTGTACATTAAAGTATGTCCGAATATATTTGAAACGGTATAACATATGTACGTTTCAGAAATGTTTAGACAGTCCAAAAGTGGTGTCCAAAACATGAATTTGGTGTTGTATTAAATGATGAAAGTTGATTATATGTTGATTATGAGGATTATGAATGATGAATTTAGTGGCATCAAGGATCACTAATTCATAAAATGGATTAAAGGATTTAATTGATTGAAATAGAGTTAGTTTGACTCTTCAAAGTCAAAATGGATGATACAAAGAATTTAGTATTAAATTGATAGTAAAAAGAGTTGTGAGACTTGAGTAATTAGGTTATCAATGTGTTATTGAAACTATATGTAAAGATTGATAGGTTTTAAGGAAGTGGAATTGCACATTGAAGAATTGTCAACGTCTAAAGTAAGAGATGAGTACATGTGGATTTTCAAATGGGTGCAAAGCAAAACAAGGTTTTCTATTGTAGTTGTATCTTCATATCAACCTGTGTTAGTATTGAAAAATTATTTGATCTAATATTTCGAATGGTTTAATGTGTGTTGCTATGAGTTATTGTTATGAAAGTACATAGCATGCTAGTTGAGTTCGATTGATTTGGTTAAGTTGTTTATTGATTGAGATTTGATTTTTATGACATGAATGCATTCATTGTTTTCTTTGTCCGGACTAGTTAACCCATAAATGGGGAAGACCATGAGACTCTACTAGGATGGTACCTCCCTGCGCAAGATAGATGTCTATAGATATGTTAACCCGCAAACGGGGGAGACCATGACCTTGATAGGATTGGAGGCATTCCAACTATCTTGGTAGCTTACCTAAGTTAACTCGGAAACGGGAAAGTTTACTACGGGGAGGCTGTAGATGTTTTACCTAAGCTAACCCGGAAACGGGGAAGTTTACTACGGGGAGGCCCGTAGATGTTTTACGTTAGCTAACCCGGGGAGGCCCGTAGATGTTTTACCTAAGTTAACCCGGAAACGGGGAAGTTTTCCTACGGAGAGGTCCGTAGTTTTATGTTTATAAGAATAATATTGTTTTTATGAAAGTTTCAGTTTATATGTTCCTTATAAGTATTTTCAAAGATCTTATATCTTGTTGGGTCTAAACCCATGTATCTCACGAGGCTTTACGTCTTACGTATTATTTGTTTCGAAATTGCTAAGTACTCAGGATCTGGAGCCGAGGAATAGAAGGGTAGAGATTAGTTGAAGACTTTTAGAGACTAGTATGGACTTAGCTTTTATAATAAATTCTCTCTTAGCTATGGTTAAGATGTTGATTGGTAACACCCAAGAAATTGTAAAATCTGATTAAACTTATGATGTTTTGTGGTTTTGTTAAACCATATTTTGATGCATGACTATTCGTCATGAAATTTATGTCAACCATTGTTTAAAAAAAAAAATTATTTAAAAGAATTGGGGTGTTACACTTGCCGACGGAATTTATCTGGAATTGGCGACTCTTATGAAGTCGTTTAAATGTCCGATTGTGGAAAAGAGTATGAAGTTCTAAGACTTATCAAGAATCTGCAAGAAAGGATGTCGAACGAGCATTCTGAGTGCTTTAAGGATGTTGGGCAATCATTAAGAACCCGACAAGACCATATAGCATCAATAAAATACGCCGCATCATGTACACATGTCTTATTTTACACAACATGATAACCGAGGACAATGGACGCCATATATGTCAACTCGAGGAACACTATTTATCAAAATCAACAAACATTCCAACACGTTCGTGGATGGAGAGGGTTGAAACACAAATGCGTATGGACAAGGAATTACGCGACTCGAGGGTTCATCATCAACTTTGCAACGCTCTAATTGAACACATTTGACACGTCCCTCCAAATTTCCGAAATCGTAACATATAGTTTTGTAATTTTAGTTTGTTACTAAAATAATTGTAATGTTTTATTTTAATTCATGTAATGTATTATTTTTATTAATTAATGTAAGATTTTTTATTTTAATAATTTGTATTATTTAAATATCTGTGGGACCCAGAAATTAAATTGACACATCTGTTGTTGGCAGGGGTGTATCAGTTTTGTGTCAGTTTGGAAGGTGCTGATGTGGCGTTGAGGTGACACAACTAACACCAAACTGACACGCTAACGGTTGGGAGTGGTCTAAGGTTTCCACATTTTATTATTATTGTTATTACTACTTAAAACTTTATTATTATTACTCCGTTAATAAAAAAAGTACTATAATACAAGTCCTTAATCTATTTTTCACATGACACATTATCTTATTACTTGTGACTTCGCGAGATCATACGTTATTGGTTTTGTTAATGGCTTTTTTCATGATGTGGTGCTGAGGTGGCACAACTGACACAAAACTGACACGCTAACGGTTGAGAGTAGTCTAAGGTTTCCACATTTTATTATTATTGTTATTACTACTTAAAACTATATTATTATTACTCTGTTAATAAAAAAAATACTATAATACAAGTCCTTAATCTATTTTTCACATGACACATTATCTTATTACTTGTGACTTCGCGAGATCATACGTTATTGGTTTTGTTAATGGCTTTTTTCATGATGTGGTGCTGAGGTGGCACAACTGACACAAAACTGACACGCTGACGGTTGGGAGTGGTCTAAGGTTTCCATATTTTATTATTGGTATTATTACTTAAAACATTTATTATTATTACTCCGTTAATAAAAAAAGTACTATAATACAAGTCCTTAATCTATTTTTTACATGATACACTATCTTATTACATGTGACTTCACGAGATCATACGTTATTGGTTTTGTTAATGGCTTTTCTCATGATGTGGCAGGGTGCCACAACTGACACAAAACTGACCCGCTAACGGTTAGGAGTGGTCTAAGGTTTCCACATTTTATTGTTGTTATTATTACTTAAAACTTTTATTATTATTACTCCATTAATAAAAAAACACTATAATACAAGTCTTTAATCTATTTTTCACATGATACACTATCTTATTAACTGTGACTTCGTGAGATCATACGTTATTTGTTTTGTTAATGGATTTTTTCATGATGTGGCGCTCAGGTGGTACAACTGACACAAAACTTACACGCTAACAGTTGTGAGCGGTCTAAGGTTTCCACATTTTATTATTGTTATTATTACTTTTATTACCCCATTAATAAAAAACACTATAATACAAGTCCTTAATCTATTTTTCACATGATACACTATCTTATTAAATGTGACTTCGTGAGATCATACGTATTGGTTTTGTTAATGGCTTTCTTCATGTATGTAATATAAAAAAAAAAAAAAAATTATTAAACATGATTTGAAATTTACATATATTCATATTGGTGTGCATTTCTTTTGTAAACCTTGGTTATTGTGTGATATTACGTACTATAAATTTGGTTGAAATTGTTGGGATAAATGACCACGGCTTCAACAAGTTAACAACACTATAGATAATGCACAAGCCTATAAGGTCACACACAATGTGTGATGAGACACTACTTACATATAAATCAAATATGATTTTGATTTATTTAGTCTCCTTTGTTTATTTAACACCAAATCATTAGTGTGTGTTTTGTAATTTTTTATTTTATTTGTTACAATTGTTTTAACAAATAAAATAAAAGACTTTTACAAAGATAAATAATACATGTAATGGTAAATATACAAGTATTGAAAACAACATGAAACCACTCTATTTTGTCTTGGTTTTATGTATTTTTCTCATTGGTTAAAAGGGAGGTTGCTTGACTTTTGAGAAAATATATTCTTATTGTTCCTAAGTGCTTTGTACAGATTTTCCCACTGACATCTCCATCTGTCTCTCTCAAGGTTTTTACACACACTCAACAAAAACTTTTTCTTGAAACCACTTCTAAGCACAAAATGATACACATATTTTGTGGGTACTTTTACAATATATATCCCAAGAGTGGGTACTTGTAAGGTGTCTTGTGAGAAGGGTTCATTGGTGTCATCTTGGTTACAAATCAAGAAGAAAAGGAGGAGTGGGCTAGCACTCGAGTTCTGTCAAGGTATCACACGTGTGGATTACCGATAGAGAACTTCTACCTTGAAGTTTTGGTCATCCTTTCTAAACCTCCACATAAATGGCGGTACCACAGTGGGGGCACTGTGGGCCACCGCCCATACTGATTTCTGTTTAAAAAATGAAATCTTACCGTTAATTATATGAAATTACTATCTGCCCTCTTGCCCAATTATAAAAAAAAAATCCAACTATAAAAGAAAAGATAAAACTTAAGCCCTATGTGTATCGTAGACCTAAAGCCCATCTGTTACTCCATTAGAAAAAGAAGGAAAATACAAAAGTTAGCCCATTTTTTATTCATAACATAGTTCATGTGATACAAGTTTCCCAATAAATGTTTATATTTTATTGCATCACTCAAAATATGATGATGTATAAAAAACGTATTTCAATACTAACAATTTGAGCTATACTTAATTTTCACTAGAGTTTTAATAGAAAAAAATATGAATTCTTATAACTATCTTTCAAAAAACATATGTTAGTGTATTGTAATAAACTTTTTTTTTTTTTCTAAAATGTTCCTTAAAATATAATACTTTTGAACAGAAATGTGATTTATAAAAAACTACTAATTATTAGTGTAGGTACTTGGCTAATATGTGCCTATCGTTTTTGAGTTCGCCCCCTTTTGATATTTTTTCTAGTACCGCCCCTGTCTACATATATAAATTTTTTGTCCATAATCACTTTTATGTTCCATAAAACAATTTCAAATGAGATCCTTTGGTGGAGTTCTAGCTTTGCAAGCTTTTTATTGTTTTGTAAAGTCCGTTTTTTGCTTCTGTTGCTTTGCATGCATGGTGTGCTAGAAACATGATTTATTTTGTGTATATGAGTTGTGAAGTTGTTAATAACAATATATGAATAATGTTAAAATTTGACAGAAGAGTATGGTACACTCCCTATCGCTCAGTTGTGAGGGTCGACGCGGCTCGAAAGAAATAGGAAAATTTACATTTAAGATTTTAAATACACAAGAGTTTTTATTCTTACTTGGTTTAATTCTTACTACATAATTTATAACCCGTACAATTGACGACTATATAAATATTTATAATATATTATATAGTTGACAACGATAAATAACAAATACGATAGTTGTTGTTGGATCTTATTTTGTGATTTGAAAGTGATTTGTATGAAATCCAAATGTATGTATATGTAAGTATATGCGTATGTATGAATAGATTGAATGCTTCTTGTATTGATTAATCAATTCACTATTACAAGCTCTCAGACTCTCTGTAAATCAGATACATAAACGCAGAAATGAGAACCTAAATGTTGTATTTACAAGCTTCTTGTATTGATTAATCAATTCACTATTACAATTTTTCTCTATTTTTAACAACAACTGAAATGAGAACCTAAATGTTGTATTTATATTAGCTTGTACCTGCGACCTTATTTGTCATTGCGAACTTAAAATTAAGTTCGCATTTAAGTTCGCATTTATGGTTATTGCGACGTTAATATTAAGTTCGCACATTTTGTTATTGCGACACTAAGATAGTGTACAAGTGCAAATCCTATTTTATATCTAACAATCTCCCCCTAGGATTTAGCATCTTGTATCTTTGAGTATGTTTTTTGATCCTGAATTCTTTTGCAGTCTTGAGAATCCAATCTCTGCCTTTTTTTTTAGAAGTCTTTTGTCTTCTGACTCTTGTACTTGTATGTCTTTGACATGGAAAAATAGAACTTTCTTTTGAGTTATAGCTTTCTCTTTGGATCTTTCTTCCCAATTCTGAATTTCTTGATGGCTCCCCTTGATATAATATAAACTTCTCTGGAGCTTTATCACTTTTTGATTTTCTATCACTCATATACTTTTTGATCCTTTTGTCTATTGATTTCTTTATTTTAGAGATCTTAGAACTTTCTTTTAAATTCTAAAAATCTCATTTCTTTCACCCTTCATCGTTTGAATCCAATCTTCACCATTGATTTTTCCTTTTAAATCCTTTCTTTGACTGAGTCTCTTGTATGCTTTGTTTCCTGAATGTGTGTCTTGAGCTTGTAATCTTCTTGTCACTCCTCTTGATAGTATTTAAGATTTGTCTTGCATGATACGAATTCTTCTGAGCTTGTGAAGGAGTGTTATCAAATTTATTTTTGTAATCATAGGGTAAACAACAATTCATTTGAAGTAATCGCAGAAAAGTTGGTTGTATAATCAGAAAACACATTTATGAATATACTGTAACTCCTGGACCACATAGATTACCAGTTAACACAATAATTGAATAATTAAATGTTTCAATTGAGTGACCTATGTTCAATGTTGGATTTGATGTTAGCATTGGTAGGATTTCCATTCAATCATTGTGGAATACCATTTTAGGTATCACTATGAATGTTCCGGCAATATCACATAGATATGCATAATGTCACTTAGACATGGAGTGTAATAATACACATGTGTCCTAAAATTATATTCTTTTCAGGCTCTAGACTCGATTAGTGCATTAATGATGTCAGGGACTGGAGCAGACTGTCCTCTTGTTTCAATATCAACAAACTCCAACAGAGTTGTTGATAGATTATGTGTAAAATCTCCGTGAGAATACTGAAAGAATAATTTGTTAAGAAATCTTGAGTGGTTAGGAGGGTATATGTGCATTGCATCACTGGGTCCATGATGTCTTTTTCAGTACCATAAATCAATACATGATTTCCGATAGTAGATGTGGCTACCCGGCGATTATTTGTTTAGTGAGGGTTTTCTTTTTCTTTTAACCCTTTCACACACTCCTCACTCAACCTTACTCAATTTTTCTACTCCACCCTCAGTTGGCATTTGTTTTAAAAAAATGATGTTCTGTACTAGTATTTTCACTCTCCCTCATTCTAAGACCTAAACTTTCATCCTATTTTGGAAAGTGGCTCATTTGGTAAATCTAACCGGCTCTGGTATAGGAGTAGTTTTTAAACTATCGCTCTTAGTACAGAAAACGGCATTTTGCCAAACAATTTGATTGAAACTGGTGATCTGATTATCTATCAATCCTTAGAATCTTTGAGAATCTTTCAAAGTGTTGTGCAATATGCAAATAGGTTTGAACACTTAAAAGTTTTGGATTTTGAAAAATACTTCCCTTAACATATGCATAAGATTTATAAAATATTACATATGAAGGTGAGTTATAAAAACAAATTCTCTTTTTCTTTTGAAGATCGGGTTTTACTCTGAATTTGAGTAAAAACCATTATGCATCACTTATACAAAATATTTCAACTCTTTGATTCTCCCCCTCAAAATATGACAGTATTTTGCATTTCGACTTGAAATAGACAGATTATTGCTTAAGTGAAAGCATGCCTAACTGATACACCAAAAAAAGAAATCGTTTGTCATCTAAAGGTTTGGTGAATAAGTCGGCCAATTGATAATCTGTTTTGACAAAAAATAACTCGATATGCCCTTTTTCAATGTTATCTTTGATAAAAATGATACCGAATATCTATGTGTTTTGTTTTCGAGTGTTGTACCGGATTGCAGGAAATAGCAATTGCACTTTGAGAATCACAATAGATAGGTATCTTTTCAAATTTGAAACCAAAATTCATGAGTTGAGACCTCATCCACAAAACTTGTGAACAACAAACAGCAGCTGCAACATATTCTGCCTCAGCTGTGGATGTTGAAACACAGTTTTGCTTCTTGGAAGTCCAACTAACTAGCTTATCACCAAGAAATTGAGCACCACCGGATGTGCTTTTTCTGTCTAGCTTACAACCTGCATGATCTGCGTCTGAATAGGCTGTTAGTTCGAAACCAGTATCCTTTGGATACCACAATCCCAAGTCAATTGAAAATTTTAAATATCGTTAAATTCGTTTAACAGCTTGGAGATGTGATTTCTTAGGAGCTGCCTGGTATGTTGCAAAAACACATGTAGAAAACATGATATCTGGACGGCTTGATGTCAAATACATCAAGGAGCCAATCATGCTTCTATATAGTGTTTGATCAACTGATTTTCCCGTTGGATCAACATAAAGTTGTGACCGTGTAGCCTTGAGTGTAGAAATAGGTTAACAATCTACCATTTGAAACTTTTTCAATATATCCAAAATATATTTAGATTGATTGATAAAAATTCCATTTGGTAGTTGTTTAACATGTAATCCAAGAAAAAAATTCATTTCACCCATCATGCCCATTTCAAATCTGGATACAATTAATGCTGAAAAATTCTTGCAATATTTGGCATTAGTGGATCCATATATGATGTGATCAACATATATTTGAATTAGAATTATATCTTCTTTTTGTTTCTTAATGAATAGTGTAGTGTTAATTGTACCTTTTGAAAATCCTGATTGAACAAGAAATGTGGACAAGACATCATACCAAGCTCTTGGGGCCTGTTTTAGTCCGTATAAAGCTTTGTCCGGAATGTAGACATCGTTTGGTCTCTTGGGATCGATAAAACCTTCAGGTTGACCCACAGCTGCCAATTAACTTTGCTGAAAGATTAAAGTGGTGGTATTACAATGGAACTACTAGAGAAGCGTGCATTGAAATATTCAAAGATGAACAAAAAGAAAAGGTTGAACAAGTCTTTGTTTATGATCCGATTAGCTTAATCAATCTCTCAAAACAAGACTTACTGATGCTCAAAGATAAATCATATAATGTTCAACAAGAATGAAGAAAATGAAGCCTTAAAGTTTCAGAATGTGGTGAAAGTGTGCATAAGGAATAGAATCTGCGCTGGAAGCAACCTCCCAAGCAAATGGATCTGAAGCTCGAAGAAAAAACAAATCAAGCTACTGACAAGGGGGAGTTTGTTGATACATGTACAGTGTCAGAAACTTGATTAAAAGACTTAGACATCAGAACTTTTGTTTACGCGACTTTAATGTGCGACCTTATGTTTAGTATCGCGTATGCGACTTTATGGTTATAGTCGCATGTAGTTAGTGTCGCATAGTTTGTCTATAAATAGGTTGTGTTTGTTCGTCATTTGTACGCAACCAAATACTTAGATTTCAGAGAGATTTGTTGTCACTTGTATTGTAATCATTCCTGTACTGTTGCAATCAATTGATAATAAATAGAAATCGGTTATTTACATCACGCGTTCAATTTACATTCGGTTTATACATATAATCACATGATTCCACACTTGATTATATGTAACATCCTCTCCTGCGGTCTGGTAATTTCTATTATTTAATTGATTATCTAATTGTTTTAGAAATTATTTATTATTATGTGTTTCATTGTGAAACATAGATAAACAATCTTTTTGACTTATTGTGACTAGTGAAATATTAGTAGATTCAAAATTTGTAAGTTTTTGATTTTCTGCGACACAAGGGTAGTGTCGCAGGTTGTCTGTGCGACACAAGGGTTGTGTCGCAGGACTGTGTCGCAAAACGGGCTGAACTGAAATTAAGTAAGGAGCTTAAGTGTAATTGTGTGTTAAATATATATACACACCGCCCAATTGCTTCCAGACTATTTCCAAATCATTTCCAGATCTTAAAATCGTTTTGAGAGAGAGAATTAGAGAGTGAAAGTGATAAGTAACTTCAATTTCTTATTTGAAGCTTTTAATCCGTGATTTCGAGGTAAGAGCTTCATCATTATGTATTGTTATTGTTTATAAGTGAATTACACGGATTGATATAGGTTAATTTGATTATTACATGTTTGAATTTGTGAATTTTGAATTTGGGAACTGGTCTGTTCATCATTGCGACACAAGGTTTGTGTCGCAGGTTGTGTCGCATGAATGTTCTGCGACACAGTTGTTATGTCGCTAAAGGCGGCCATATTGGGTATTGCGACACAATGTTTGTGTCGCAGGATTCTGTTGTGCGACACAGTGGTAGTGTCGCAAGAGTTTGGGATGCGACACAATGGTTGTGTTGCTAAGTTTATAAAAGAGTTTTGTTTTGCAAATTTTGAAAATGCGTAAAGTGTTTTTGAGACGCGGTTTTGTGAAAATAAATAACTCGGATTTAGTTGAAATTCGCGTGGTCATTCAGAAACGACCTAGTGATCAAGGGTATATCCTAATAGCCTAGGCAGTTTTTGGCCATCCGGGGTCATCTAGGACCCGAAAATGGCATTTTTCAGTTTTAAGCGGTATTGCGGACTTTTTCTGAGTTTATTTCTTATTGAACTTTTGTTTGCCTAAACTTCAGGGACTACCTGATTGGTTAATTAGACTATAATGATAATTATGGAACGAACTTCTGACTTGTGTATGATTTTCTGTTTCAGATCAACGTAAGACTCAGTGATATAAGACTCCTGAGTGTGGAGACGTCAGAGGTATCGGTGAGTGGATTCAGAACTCATCATTTGATTTAGTTGTAACTATTTGGTTACAACAAGTAAACGTAGATGTGTATTAGACTGTTTAGTCTTGATTATTGATTATTGATCTACGTGATATGTGAACTATGTGTATTATGTTATTGAGGTCAACGTGTAGTTGGACTTCTGGTTATTATGTGTTTTACACAGGTTTTGATTCATTTGTTGTGTTTGAGACTGTGTATGTGTTTAATAACCAGTAGTTATCGGTCTATTCCGTATTGGCCATACGGATTGACGGTAAGTGTTCTTGGGGGAATCCCCGGGTATTATAATATCCCCAGAGCCACCGATCCTCATTGAATTATGTGTGTTTACGATTATTTGGTGTAAACAACTGGTTATGCTAAGTTGAATGTTGTGTGATGAATCTATTTACTTAGCTTCGTGCTAACCCCTCATTTTACTTCCTGCAGGATATGTTTTGATTAATTGTGGGTGCAGGAGGTGATTGGTTGATCAGGGAATGTTTGACGGCGCTCTTAGTCTCTGATATGTTTTTTGTAATAAACCTTGTTTTGTAAATTTTATAATACCCCGTCTTTTGTAGTTTTAAACAGTTTAAATATTGAAAAATGTAAACTGTTTATGTATAATGTTTAATATATACTAAGGTAATGTATTTTAGGTTCATGCTTCCGAGTTTATTAATATAATATTCTTAACTGAAATGAGGGGTGTTATATTATATGATTTTGTAATTTGATCAGTTAGACATGGCGACCTACATTTAGAAACGTACATTCTTTTTGAGAGTGTCACTGATACAAAGATCGAATTAGCCATGATGCGTACACTACACAGTTAGGAATTTAATTATTCCGATGTTATTATGTATGTAATTTATAGTTCAAGACGATTATCGGTATTGTTGTCCACTTAAGCAGTCAACACTAAGAAATTTAAAGTACATGTTTGGTTATTGTTCACGATTTTCTATATATCTCACATTTGATATACACTAAGGATCAAGAAAGTCCAGAATTCCATGTATCAGATGTTTTAATTTTATGTCATCTTTAAAGTCAAGTCCTTTTATATTTCGAGCAATGTACTTTGGTACATGTTTAGCTATAGGACGCGACTAGGGTTAGAAGCAAACAAATCTAAAATCAAACCAGAGGTGACAGGTCTGTACTTTTGTACAACATAGCGACATTTTGACTAGAGACCTTGAAAACGGTATTCTTGTTTCGCGGTCGAGTTTGCTCTATTTTTAGGATACACTGACTGAGTCTAGGTAAGCATGTTTCATGATGTAGTAGAAGAAACAATCAGTGAATCCCCCCAGATGAATTTGTTTACATCTATCCAAGAACATGTATTCTGGTACAATCTATCACCTAAGAATTAGGACTTAAGTCATACATCAAATTAGAGATTGCACAGAAAAATCGTATTATTTAATATTGATAAGGTACTTGAAAACCGTTATGGCATATGCCTACCAATACATTGTATGATGAAGCTATTAGTTACGTTTATGATTAAGGTACATTTGACTGTGTATGTACTGCATCGAAATAACTTACTCAGGATTACTCATCCCATTCAGTTGGATAAACAACTTAAAACGAGACCTATCAAAAGCCTTAGTATAAAGGTCGGCCAGATTGTCATCAGTGGGAACCTTAACTAATTTAATCATTTGTTTTTCAGCACAACCACGAATAAAATGATGTCTAATGTCTATATGTTACGTTTTACTATGCTTAACAAGATTATTAGTTATTGACAAAGTGGATTGGTTATCTATCATTATAGGTGTGTTTGAAAAATTTAAACCATAGTCACGAAGCTGTTGTTGTATCCACAAAACTTGTGAACAACAACTACCAGCTACGACATACTCAGCCTCACAGGTTGAGATGGCAACCGAGGTTCGTTTCTAGTATTGCCATGAGACAATGCGACCACCTAAAGGTTGACAACCACCAGTGGTTGATTTCCTGTTCAAGTTACATCCTCCGTAGTCTGAGTGTGTATAGGCCAAGAATTCAAAGTTGCCTCCGAAGGGATACCAAAGTCCTAACTTAGGTTTTCCCTTCAGATAACGCAAAATTCTCTTCGCTGCCTTCATGTGGGACTCCTTCGGAGTAGCCTGAAATCGAGCACATAAACAAATAGCAAACATTATGTCTGGCCTTGAAGCAGTTAGATACATAAGAGAACCGATAATATCTCAATATTGAGTCGGATCCACATGTTATGTACTCTCCGTGTCTGGTCCAAGATTGTGATTCTGGGGAATCGGAGGGCTAAAAAACGAACAATCTTCCATGTTGAAACGTGCAAGCATCTCATGCACATATTTCGACTGATGGATAAAAAATCAGTCCTTTTGATCAACTTGTAATCCTAAGAAAAAATTTAGCTCCCCCATAGCACTCATCTCAAACCTTCGCTTCATTACCTTCTCGAAATCTCTGCACATGTTCTCGTCAGATGATCCAAAAATGATATCATCAACGTAAACTTGCACAAGTAGGAAATCACCATTCTTCCACTTAATGAACAATGTGCTATCTATCTGGCCTCTCTTCAACCCATTTTCCAAGAGATATGTAGATAGCGTCTCATACTATGCTCTGGGTGCTTGATGCAGTCCATACAGAGCCTTATCCAATTGATATACTCTGTCTGGATAATCTGGATCACTGAACCCAAGTGGTTGTTGGACAAACACTAGTTCTTGAACTTTCCCATATAGGAAGGCGCTCTTCAAATCGAGCTGATAGACTTTGATCTTTTTTTGTACAGCATATGCCAAAAACAATCGAATTTCTTCCAACCTTTTTTTTGGGTAAAGGGATATACCCGGTAAGATTATAAATAACAATAGAAAGTTATTTACAAGATGGAATGGCAATATACCACCCAAAACAGAAAAAAATGTATCGAACATGCTCGATACAAACAACCAAAGGACAAACAAAAACTAGGAAACAAAAAACACAACCACCCATGGGAAACACAAAGGCAACTAGACTATACTATAGTCAACACTACCATAAAGGCAACTACCCATTGCTTCCAACCTTGATACAGGTGCAAACACTTCAGTGTAGTCTGTCCCTTCTTGCTGATTAAATCCTTGAACAACTAGTCTTACTTTGTTCCGTGTTACAATTCCTCTATCATCTCTTTTGTACTTAAACACCCATTTGGTGCCTATAGCAAACTCTCCCTTGGGTAAGTCGACTAGCTCCCATAGTTTGAGCTTCTCGAACTGTGCAAGCTCCTCTTGCATTGCTTCTACCCAGGAGTTGTCTTTGAGAGCCATTTGTACATTTTTCGGCTCTACCTGAGAAATAAAACAGTTATACAGACATTTATGCATTATCTCGGTGTCTTGGATCAATACATATAGACAGGTGCTTTCAGATATACCTCTACGTGTCTTAACACTTGAACTAGGATCACCAATTATGTTATCGATTAGATGATACTTGTTCACTCGTGTCGAGACTGTAGTGTCAACAGGTAAATCAGATATGAGATTTGATGCTATCTCCCCCTCAAATGGTACATCTTCTCCGACAATTTCTTGCACAGAATATGTAGTCTCTAAAGAGTGTGGATGTTCCATTGAACTAGGATCAACTTCCTCAATCTGTTCGGTAACTATTTCTTTTCCTTTACATGTTGATTCTTCTGAATAGGGAACACTAGATCTTGGTGCAAAGCCATTATCTTCACTATCGTCCAGTGTTACGTGTTCTAATCCTAAAGTGTTAACATCACTTAGGATGGGAAGATTAAATGACTTGAAGACAACATCATAATCAAATAACCAATCTGGCCAAGTTTGTACCGCTGGAGTGTAAGATGTGACTTGAATGTTGAAGACAATCTCAACTCTACTAGTGGTCTTATTGTAGACCCTTTTGTTTGGAGAACCGGTTTCATAACCCAGGAAGAATCCCTCGTCTGCCTTTTCACCAAATTTTGGTTAATTTTTGGTCCTTAATAAGGTACAATGAACACCAAAAGGTTCAGATCGGTTAAGTTTGGTTTTCTACCGTTTAGAAGCTCATAACACGTTTTGTTATGCCTCTTGACAGTTAAAACCCTGTTTAATACATGACAAGCTGTATTCACTACTTCCCCCCAGAAAATGACAAGAAGCTCTAAATCAGCCAACATTGTCCTTGCTGCTTCAATCAATGTTCTATGCTTTCTTTTAGCGACTCCATTCTGTTGTGGCTCATAGGGTGCGCTAAACTGGTGCTGAATTCCTTTGCTTAGGCAAAAGACGTTCATCACCAAGTTTTTGAACTCTAAGCCATTGTCGCTTCTTATCTTCTTGACTCCTCGACCATTTTGATGCTCAACTTGTGTAACATCCTATCATTCGGTCTGGTAATTTCTATTATTTTAATTGATTATCTATTTGTTTTAGAAATTATTTAATATTATGTGTTTCGTAGTGAAACGTAGATAAATAATCCCTTTGACTTATTGTGACTAGTGAAATATTAGTAGATTCAAAATTTGTAAGTTTTTGATTTTCTGCGACACAAGGATTGTGTTGCAGGTTGTCTGTGCGACACAATGGTTGTGTCGCAGGACTGTGTTGCAAAACGGGCTGAACTGAAATTAATTAAGGAGCTTAAGTGTAATTCGATGTTAAATATATATACACGCCGCCCAAACACTTCCAGATCATTTCCTTACGTTTTAAGTTAGTTCTAAAGTGAAAAACAAAGAGAATTAGAGAGAATTGAGAGAGAAAGTGAGAATTGGCTTTAAATCACTTAATTGAAGCTTTTGATCCGTGAATTCAAGGTAAGGATTTGATTATTATGTGTTGTTATTGTTTATAAGTGAATTGCACCGATTGGTATATGTAAATTTGAATATTACATGTTTGAATTCGTGAATTTTGAATCTAGGAACTGGTCTGTTCATCATTGCGACACAAGGTTTGTGTCGCAGGTAGTGTCGCATGAATGTTCTGCGACACAGTTGTTATGTCGCTAAAGGCGGCCATTTTGAGTACTGCGACACAATGTTTGTGTCGCAGGATTCTATTGTGCGACACAGTGGTAGTGTCGCAAGGGTTTGTGGTGCGACACAATGGTTGTGTCGCTAAGTTTATAAAAGAGATTTTGTTTTGCAAATTTTGAAAATGCGTAAAGTGTTTTTGAGACGCGGTTTTGTGAAAATATCACTAACTCGGATTTAGTTGAAATTCGCGTGGTCATTCAGAAACGACCTAGTGATCAAGGGTATATCCTAATAGCCTAGGCAGTTTTTGGCCATCCAGGTCATCTAGGACCCGAAAATGGCATTTTTCAGTTTTAAGCGGTATTGCGGACTTTTTCTGAGTTTATTTCTTATTGAACTTTTGTTTGCCTAAACTTCAGGGACTACCTGATTGGATAATTAGACTATAATGATAATTATGGAACGAACTTCTGACTTGTGTATGATTTTCTGTTTCAGATCAACGTAAGACTCAGTGATATAAGACTCCTGAGTGTGGAGACGTCAGAGGTATCGGTGAGTGGATTCAGAACTCATCATTTGATTTAGTTGTAACTATTTGGTTACAACAAGTAAACGTAGATGTGTATTAGACTGTTTAGTCTTGATTATTGATTATTGATCTACGTGATATGTGAACTATGTGTATTATGTTATTGAGGTCAACGTGTAGTTGGACTTCTGGTTATTATGTGTTTTACACAGGTTTTGATTCATTTGTTGTGTTTGAGACTGTGTATGTGTTTAATAACCAGTAGTTATCGGTCTATTCCGTATTGGCCATACGGATTGACGGTATATAACACCCCTCTTTCTATATAAGAATATAATATTAATAAACACGGAAGCATGAATTTAAAATACATTAAACAGTTTACAATTCCCAAAAATACACCAATTTCAAACTTTTTAAACTACAAAAGTCGGGGTATTATAAAAATTCTCCAAACAAGGTTTATTACAAAAACCATATCAGAGTCCTCAAGCGCAGTCAAACATTCCTTGATCAACCATTCACCTCCTGCACCCACAATAAACAAAACATATCCTGCAGGAAGTAAAATGAGGGGTTAGCACAAAGCTAAGTGAATAGGTTCATCACACAACATTCAACTTAGCATAACTAGTTGATTACACCAATAAAACGTAAACACACATAATTCAATGAGGATCGGTGGCTCTGGGGATATCATAATACCCGGGGATTCCCCAAGAACACTTACCGTCAATCCGTATGGCCAATACAGAATAGACCGATAACTACTGGTTATTAAACACATACACAGGTCTCAAACACAACAAATGAATCAAAACCTGTGTAAAACACATAATAACCAGAAGTCCAACTACACGTTGACCTCAATAACATAGTACACATTGTTCACATATCACGTAGATCAATATTCAATAATCAAGACTAACAGTCTAATACACATCTACGTTTACTCGTTGTAACCAAATAGTTACAACTAAATCAAATGATGAGTTCTGAATCCACTCACCGATACCTCTGACGTCTCCACACTCAGGATTCTAATATCACTGAGTCTTACGTTGATCTGAAACAGAAAATCATACACAAGTCAGAAGTTCGTTCCATAAACATCATTATAGCCTAATTATCCAATCAGGTAATCCCTGGAGTCTAGGCAAACAAAAGTTCAATCAGAAATGAACTTAGAAAAATCCCGCAATGACGCTTAAAACTGAAAAATGTCATTTTCGGGTCCTAGATGACCCCGGATGGCCAAAAACTGCCTAGGCTATTAGAATATAGCCTTGATTACTAGGTCGTTTCCGAGTGACCATGCGAATTTCAATTAAATCCGAGTTGATGATATTTTCACAAAACCGCATCTCAAAAACACTATTTTCAAAATTTGCAAAACAAAAATCTCAGTTCGCGAGATCTCGGTTCGCAGATTCAACTCGGCTCGCAGGTTTCGGTTCGCAGGTCAAAATCTCGGTTCGCAACTCGGCTCGCAGGTCAACTCGCACCGCAAGTCAACTCGCAAGCCAACTCAACTCGCAAGTCAACTCGCACCGCAAGTCAACTCGCAAGTCAACTCGGCTCGCAGAGTCAACTCGCAGGACGAACTGAAAACTGCGAGTTGAGCCGCTGTTACCAGTTTTTCGAACCAAAATTCACCAAAACTTCAGAAAACTCAATTCTAAGGTTTCTAACACTTCAAGTAACATCAAACAACACCAAATAACAACAAATCAATCATCAATTCGATTTACACACTCCAATTCAAACTTACATCTTTTTCTCTTCTTTTTTTGCAAACTAAAGGATGGATAATCTGATACAATTAAGATATAGATGATGATGAATCTGATGTTATGAATTCGGAATCACAGGAACACAAGTATGAATTCAATTTTGTTTTTGGGTTTCTTGAATTTGATTTGCAAGTTTTCAAATAAAAGGAAGTAAGAAGAAGAAATGAGATATATATGAATTCAAAGTCGGCTTGCAAAGTCGGCTTGTGAAAAAGTGGTATAATTTTATACCCGTCCTAAATCTTTTGTCTGGAACCTGAAAACCGTTTGCGAGAAATAATATTTTATTTTACCGTCATCTATAATAATTTAAAACGATAAATATTTCACTAATCACAATAAGTCAAAGGACCTATTTATCTATGTTTCACAATGAAACACATAATATTAAACAATTTCTATATCAATTAAATAATCGATTAAAATAATAGAATTTACCAGACCGCAGAAGAGGATGTTACAAATCTCCCCTCCTTAAGGAGATTTCGTCCCCGAAATCTCAACACTATCAAACAATCCAGGATATCTGGATTTCATAGATTCTTCGGTCTCCCAAGTCAAATTTGAACCTAAACTATGTCTCCATTTCACTAATACCATCGGTATCTGTTTCTTTCTAAGTTTAGTAACTTTTCTATCAAGAATTTCAATAGGTTCTTCAACTAATTTCTGGTTCTGATCAACTTTCAAATCTAGTAAAGGAAGAATCTGAGATTGATCCTCGACATTACACCAACTCACCCTCGGAGAATGTAACCGGGCGCCTACGCGGGTCTGCATACTGTTTCTGTCTGTCACGTGCAACTTTTAACTTTTCTCGTGCAATAGCCACTTTGTTAGCTGTAATTTGTACAATGTCTGGGCCAGCAAATTGCTTTTCTCCAGTTTCTAACCAACACGTGGGCGTTCTACAACGACGTCCATACAACATCTCATACGGAGGCATACCAATACTGGAGTGATCGGAATTATTATAGGCAAATTCCACCAATGGTAGATGAGAATCCCATGAACCGCCATATTCCAAAATACATGCTCTCAACATATCCTCGAGTGTCTGAATCGTACGTTCTGATTGACCGTCAGTCTGAGGATGATAAGCTGTACTAAGATTTACACGTGTACCCAATTCTTGTTGTAAACTTTGCCAGAAACGAGAAATGAAACGAGAATCCCTATCTGACACAATCGATAATGGAATACCATGTCGGGAAATAATCTCATTAATATACAACTGAGCAAGTTTAGTCAAAGATGTTGTTTCACTTGTAGCAATAAAATGAGCACTTTTGGTCAATCTGTCAACGATAACCCAAATCATATCGTTACCTCGAGATGTACGTGGGAGTTTAGTTACAAAATCCATAGTGATATGTTCCCACTTCCACTCAGGAATTTATAACTGTTTTAATGACCCGTATGGCTTTTGATGTTCAGCTTTAACTTGGGCACATATATGACAATTTCCAACAAACCTTGCAATATCAATTTTCATTGTAGGCCACCAGTACAAAGGTTTCAAGTCATTATACATCCGCGTACAACCAGGGTGGACAGACAGTCGAGACTTGTGAGTTTCAGTTAAAAGCATATCTCGAATACCCCCAATCAGAGGAATCCATACACGAGACTGAAAAGTCTTCAATCCTCTTGAATCATCAACTAATAAATCTTTTCTTTTCAACATGATTTCAGATTTTAAATTAGGATCTAATAAAGCTTCAATTTGTGCATCTCTAATTTTATCCACTAAGTCAGAAGAAACGTCGACTCGTAGAAAATAAACTTGGTCAGAGATACCTTTTCGGCTCAAAGCGTCTGCAACTACATTTGCTTTTCCTGGATGGTAACGTATTTCACAATCATAGTCTTTGATCAATTCTAACCATCGTCTTTGACGCATATTCAGTTCTTTCTGTGTAAACACATACTGAAGACTTTTATGATTACTACATACAATGCATTTAGTACCATATAGATAGTGTCTCCAGATTTTCAAAGCAAACACAACAGCTGCCAACTCCAAATCATGTGTTGGATAATTCTTTTCATGTGGTTTTAATTGTCGCGAAGCATAAGCAATGACTCTGTCTCTTTGCATAAGAACACAACCCAAACCAGAGTAAGATGCATCACAATATACAATAAAATCTTCAGACCCATTCGGTAATGCTAACACTGGGGCTTGACACAACAATTGTCTCAGAGTCTGAAAGGCATGCTCTTGTTGATCATTCCACTCAAACTTTTCATTCTTACGGGTTAATTTAGTCAACGGGCCGGCTATTTTAGAAAAATCTTTAATGAACTTCCGGTAATATCCCGCTAAACCCAGAAAACTTTTAATTTCAGAAGCATTCTTTGGAACTCTCCAATTCATTACGGCTTCTACTTTAGAAGGATCAACTTTAACCCCATCATTACAAATAATGTGACCCAAAAACTGTACCTCTCGAATCCAGAATTCGCATTTAGAAAATTTTGCATATAATTGTTCTCTTTTCAATGTTTCTAGTACTATTCTCAAGTGCATTTCATGTTCTGATTCAGATTTAGAATATACCAGAATATCATCGATAAACACAATAACAAACTTATCGAGAAAAGGCCGACAAACACGGTTCATCAAATCCATAAAAACTGCTGGAGCATTAGTCAAACCAAAAGGCATAACCAGGAATTCAAAATGACCATACCTGGTGCGGAAAGCAGTTTTAGGAATATCCTGTTCACGAACACGAACTTGATGATAACCTGACCTCAAGTCAATTTTAGAATAAAACGAAGATCCTTGCAACTGATCAAACAAATCATCTATTCGAGGCAGAGGATATTTATTCTTTACTGTTCGTTTGTTTAATTCCCGATAATCAATACACATTCTAAAAGACCCATCTTTCTTTTTAACAAACAAAACCGGTGCACCCCATGGAGAAGAACTAGGTCTAATAAATCCTCTATCCAATAACTCCTGTATCTGATTCATCATTTCACGTATTTCAGAAGGAGCTAATCTATAGGGAGCTTTAGCTACAGGCGAGGAGCCGGGAACAAGATCAATCTGATATTCAACTTCCCTAACCGGTGGTAAACCAGGTAATTCATCGGGAAACACTTCCGGATATTCAGACACAATCGGAACATCAGAAATGGATTTCTTTTCTAATTTGGCATCAATAACATAAGCTAGATAAGACTCACAGCCTTTAATCAACGACTTTCTAGCTTTCATCATGGAAATCAGAGGAATACACCCACTATCGCGTTCTCCTCGAGCCACAACATATGACTCATCAGAGATTGGGATCCTAATCAGCTTATGGTGGCAATCTATACTTGCTTTAAACTGACTTAACCAATCCATGCCAATAATCACGTCAAAACTTGGAATTGGCATTAATAGAAACGAAATTGGAAAAGTCTGGCCATCTATCACAATATTAACTCCAGTCACCGAGGTGGTAACAGGAACTAACTTGCCACTAACAATCTCTACTTCTAAGGGCTTAGTTATCACAGTAGGGATCAATTTTAATTTATCACAGAAACACACAGATATAAAAGAACAATTTGCTCCAGAATCAAATAAAACACGAGCTGGTACAGAGTTTATAAGAAAAGTACCAGTAATCACATCATCTGTGTGGACAGCCTCATCAACTGTCATCTGAAAAGCCCTACTTGTCGCTGGCGGAGGATTCTTCCGTTTTTGACCGGAAGATGACGAACTCCCGACCGAAACCGAACCTTGTCTTCTTGCCTCAGGACACTGTCCTATACGATGCCCTTCTTTCTTACAGTTCCAACATACAAAATTGGGAAACTTACAATTCTTAAACTCATGACCCAATTCACCACATTTAACACATTTGTTCGTCTGAATTGTACATGGGCCAGTATGTCTGGATCGACAAGAATTGCACCAGATAGAATTTCCGGATGAACCACTTTTATCACTGAATCCTTGACCCTGACGATTATTCTGACGATTACCCTGCCACCTGGACTTTCCTTTACCCGAAACATCTGTTCTAACTCTTTGAAATGAAGAAGAAGTATCTCTAACTTGAGATTCTCGAAAACCTCTAATGTCACTATCAACCGAACGTGCAAGAGTAAAAGCTTGGGATAGATTACTAGCTAACCTCACTGTAGTACGGTAATTATGAGGTAAAGCTTCCACAAACTGCTCTATCCTGGTTTTCTCATCGGGAACCCACTGTTGTACAAACCGTAGTTTTTCCGAAAACTGTGCTATTAATTCATCAATGGTCATCTTGTCAGTTAATCGGAGATTTACAAACTCTCTCCTAATGCGTGCCATATCAAAGTCGGAACAGTATTGATTACAAACAGCTTGATGGAAGTCAGACCATCGAATAGCTTCTCTCTGTTGCTGAGTCAAATGACCAGTAATTGAATCCCACCAAATCATGGCTTCATCTTTTAAACATTGAATAGCATAAAACACTTTGGATTCTTCTTCACAGCGAGTAACATCAAATTTTCGCTCAATATCCCTTAACCAATTTAAAGTTACAGATGGATTTATACTACCTCTAAACTCTGGTGGTTTACTTGCCATGAACGTTTTGAATGAACACTGTTTATTTGACTGAAAGGTAGAAATATTACCAAACACAGGTATTTGTTGTTGAAAACGTTGCTGAGATGAGGCAGTTTCAGTCTGCCTTTTAAATTCTCTGAGATTAATCAACTCATCTTCTAGTTGAAAAAGATAATTGTCTCTATTCGATTCTTCATGAGCAGGATTAGAAGTACCCTCATGATCATGTCTCTCATTATGAATATCTGAAGGAGGAACATCGATCCTAGAGGCATTGTTAGGGTTGGTGGTCGGTTGCTCGTTATCTGCCATATCTGTTTTCACAACAACAACTCAAAACTTGTTAATCGTTAGTACTTATCTACTAATCGATTCATAACCAATGCTAAATCCCATACCCAGAAATGTTTGACAAAATGCGTAACAGATTTGGGATTGAACACTTACCAATGTACAATTCACCCAAATCTATGCTCTGATACCAACTTATAACACCCCTCTTTCTATATAAGAATATAATATTAATAAACACGGAAGCATGAATTTAAAATACATTAAACAGTTTACAATTCCCAAAAATACACCAATTTCAAACTTTTTAAACTACAAAAGTCGGGGTATTATAAAAATTCTCCAAACAAGGTTTATTACAAAAACCATATCAGAGTCCTCAAGCGCAGTCAAACATTCCTTGATCAACCATTCACCTCCTGCACCCACAATAAACAAAACATATCCTGCAGGAAGTAAAATGAGGGGTTAGCACAAAGCTAAGTGAATAGGTTCATCACACAACATTCAACTTAGCATAACTAGTTGATTACACCAATAAAACGTAAACACACATAATTCAATGAGGATCGGTGGCTCTGGGGATATCATAATACCCGGGGATTCCCCAAGAACACTTACCGTCAATCCGTATGGCCAATACAGAATAGACCGATAACTACTGGTTATTAAACACATACACAGGTCTCAAACACAACAAATGAATCAAAACCTGTGTAAAACACATAATAACCAGAAGTCCAACTACACGTTGACCTCAATAACATAGTACACATTGTTCACATATCACGTAGATCAATATTCAATAATCAAGACTAACAGTCTAATACACATCTACGTTTACTCGTTGTAACCAAATAGTTACAACTAAATCAAATGATGAGTTCTGAATCCACTCACCGATACCTCTGACGTCTCCACACTCAGGATTCTAATATCACTGAGTCTTACGTTGATCTGAAACAGAAAATCATACACAAGTCAGAAGTTCGTTCCATAAACATCATTATAGCCTAATTATCCAATCAGGTAATCCCTGGAGTCTAGGCAAACAAAAGTTCAATCAGAAATGAACTTAGAAAAATCCCGCAATGACGCTTAAAACTGAAAAATGTCATTTTCGGGTCCTAGATGACCCCGGATGGCCAAAAACTGCCTAGGCTATTAGAATATAGCCTTGATTACTAGGTCGTTTCCGAGTGACCATGCGAATTTCAATTAAATCCGAGTTGATGATATTTTCACAAAACCGCATCTCAAAAACACTATTTTCAAAATTTGCAAAACAAAAATCTCAGTTCGCGAGATCTCGGTTCGCAGATTCAACTCGGCTCGCAGGTTTCGGTTCGCAGGTCAAAATCTCGGTTCGCAACTCGGCTCGCAGGTCAACTCGCACCGCAAGTCAACTCGCAAGCCAACTCAACTCGCAAGTCAACTCGCACCGCAAGTCAACTCGCAAGTCAACTCGGCTCGCAGAGTCAACTCGCAGGACGAACTGAAAACTGCGAGTTGAGCCGCTGTTACCAGTTTTTCGAACCAAAATTCACCAAAACTTCAGAAAACTCAATTCTAAGGTTTCTAACACTTCAAGTAACATCAAACAACACCAAATAACAACAAATCAATCATCAATTCGATTTACACACTCCAATTCAAACTTACATCTTTTTCTCTTCTTTTTTTGCAAACTAAAGGATGGATAATCTGATACAATTAAGATATAGATGATGATGAATCTGATGTTATGAATTCGGAATCACAGGAACACAAGTATGAATTCAATTTTGTTTTTGGGTTTCTTGAATTTGATTTGCAAGTTTTCAAATAAAAGGAAGTAAGAAGAAGAAATGAGATATATATGAATTCAAAGTCGGCTTGCAAAGTCGGCTTGTGAAAAAGTGGTATAATTTTATACCCGTCCTAAATCTTTTGTCTGGAACCTGAAAACCGTTTGCGAGAAATAATATTTTATTTTACCGTCATCTATAATAATTTAAAACGATAAATATTTCACTAATCACAATAAGTCAAAGGACCTATTTATCTATGTTTCACAATGAAACACATAATATTAAACAATTTCTATATCAATTAAATAATCGATTAAAATAATAGAATTTACCAGACCGCAGAAGAGGATGTTACAAATCTCCCCTCCTTAAGGAGATTTCGTCCCCGAAATCTCAACACTATCAAACAATCCAGGATATCTGGATTTCATAGATTCTTCGGTCTCCCAAGTCAAATTTGAACCTAAACTATGTCTCCATTTCACTAATACCATCGGTATCTGTTTCTTTCTAAGTTTAGTAACTTTTCTATCAAGAATTTCAATAGGTTCTTCAACTAATTTCTGGTTCTGATCAACTTTCAAATCTAGTAAAGGAAGAATCTGAGATTGATCCTCGACATTACACCAACTCACCCTCGGAGAATGTAACCGGGCGCCTACGCGGGTCTGCATACTGTTTCTGTCTGTCACGTGCAACTTTTAACTTTTCTCGTGCAATAGCCACTTTGTTAGCTGTAATTTGTACAATGTCTGGGCCAGCAAATTGCTTTTCTCCAGTTTCTAACCAACACGTGGGCGTTCTACAACGACGTCCATACAACATCTCATACGGAGGCATACCAATACTGGAGTGATCGGAATTATTATAGGCAAATTCCACCAATGGTAGATGAGAATCCCATGAACCGCCATATTCCAAAATACATGCTCTCAACATATCCTCGAGTGTCTGAATCGTACGTTCTGATTGACCGTCAGTCTGAGGATGATAAGCTGTACTAAGATTTACACGTGTACCCAATTCTTGTTGTAAACTTTGCCAGAAACGAGAAATGAAACGAGAATCCCTATCTGACACAATCGATAATGGAATACCATGTCGGGAAATAATCTCATTAATATACAACTGAGCAAGTTTAGTCAAAGATGTTGTTTCACTTGTAGCAATAAAATGAGCACTTTTGGTCAATCTGTCAACGATAACCCAAATCATATCGTTACCTCGAGATGTACGTGGGAGTTTAGTTACAAAATCCATAGTGATATGTTCCCACTTCCACTCAGGAATTTATAACTGTTTTAATGACCCGTATGGCTTTTGATGTTCAGCTTTAACTTGGGCACATATATGACAATTTCCAACAAACCTTGCAATATCAATTTTCATTGTAGGCCACCAGTACAAAGGTTTCAAGTCATTATACATCCGCGTACAACCAGGGTGGACAGACAGTCGAGACTTGTGAGTTTCAGTTAAAAGCATATCTCGAATACCCCCAATCAGAGGAATCCATACACGAGACTGAAAAGTCTTCAATCCTCTTGAATCATCAACTAATAAATCTTTTCTTTTCAACATGATTTCAGATTTTAAATTAGGATCTAATAAAGCTTCAATTTGTGCATCTCTAATTTTATCCACTAAGTCAGAAGAAACGTCGACTCGTAGAAAATAAACTTGGTCAGAGATACCTTTTCGGCTCAAAGCGTCTGCAACTACATTTGCTTTTCCTGGATGGTAACGTATTTCACAATCATAGTCTTTGATCAATTCTAACCATCGTCTTTGACGCATATTCAGTTCTTTCTGTGTAAACACATACTGAAGACTTTTATGATTACTACATACAATGCATTTAGTACCATATAGATAGTGTCTCCAGATTTTCAAAGCAAACACAACAGCTGCCAACTCCAAATCATGTGTTGGATAATTCTTTTCATGTGGTTTTAATTGTCGCGAAGCATAAGCAATGACTCTGTCTCTTTGCATAAGAACACAACCCAAACCAGAGTAAGATGCATCACAATATACAATAAAATCTTCAGACCCATTCGGTAATGCTAACACTGGGGCTTGACACAACAATTGTCTCAGAGTCTGAAAGGCATGCTCTTGTTGATCATTCCACTCAAACTTTTCATTCTTACGGGTTAATTTAGTCAACGGGCCGGCTATTTTAGAAAAATCTTTAATGAACTTCCGGTAATATCCCGCTAAACCCAGAAAACTTTTAATTTCAGAAGCATTCTTTGGAACTCTCCAATTCATTACGGCTTCTACTTTAGAAGGATCAACTTTAACCCCATCATTACAAATAATGTGACCCAAAAACTGTACCTCTCGAATCCAGAATTCGCATTTAGAAAATTTTGCATATAATTGTTCTCTTTTCAATGTTTCTAGTACTATTCTCAAGTGCATTTCATGTTCTGATTCAGATTTAGAATATACCAGAATATCATCGATAAACACAATAACAAACTTATCGAGAAAAGGCCGACAAACACGGTTCATCAAATCCATAAAAACTGCTGGAGCATTAGTCAAACCAAAAGGCATAACCAGGAATTCAAAATGACCATACCTGGTGCGGAAAGCAGTTTTAGGAATATCCTGTTCACGAACACGAACTTGATGATAACCTGACCTCAAGTCAATTTTAGAATAAAACGAAGATCCTTGCAACTGATCAAACAAATCATCTATTCGAGGCAGAGGATATTTATTCTTTACTGTTCGTTTGTTTAATTCCCGATAATCAATACACATTCTAAAAGACCCATCTTTCTTTTTAACAAACAAAACCGGTGCACCCCATGGAGAAGAACTAGGTCTAATAAATCCTCTATCCAATAACTCCTGTATCTGATTCATCATTTCACGTATTTCAGAAGGAGCTAATCTATAGGGAGCTTTAGCTACAGGCGAGGAGCCGGGAACAAGATCAATCTGATATTCAACTTCCCTAACCGGTGGTAAACCAGGTAATTCATCGGGAAACACTTCCGGATATTCAGACACAATCGGAACATCAGAAATGGATTTCTTTTCTAATTTGGCATCAATAACATAAGCTAGATAAGACTCACAGCCTTTAATCAACGACTTTCTAGCTTTCATCATGGAAATCAGAGGAATACACCCACTATCGCGTTCTCCTCGAGCCACAACATATGACTCATCAGAGATTGGGATCCTAATCAGCTTATGGTGGCAATCTATACTTGCTTTAAACTGACTTAACCAATCCATGCCAATAATCACGTCAAAACTTGGAATTGGCATTAATAGAAACGAAATTGGAAAAGTCTGGCCATCTATCACAATATTAACTCCAGTCACCGAGGTGGTAACAGGAACTAACTTGCCACTAACAATCTCTACTTCTAAGGGCTTAGTTATCACAGTAGGGATCAATTTTAATTTATCACAGAAACACACAGATATAAAAGAACAATTTGCTCCAGAATCAAATAAAACACGAGCTGGTACAGAGTTTATAAGAAAAGTACCAGTAATCACATCATCTGTGTGGACAGCCTCATCAACTGTCATCTGAAAAGCCCTACTTGTCGCTGGCGGAGGATTCTTCCGTTTTTGACCGGAAGATGACGAACTCCCGACCGAAACCGAACCTTGTCTTCTTGCCTCAGGACACTGTCCTATACGATGCCCTTCTTTCTTACAGTTCCAACATACAAAATTGGGAAACTTACAATTCTTAAACTCATGACCCAATTCACCACATTTAACACATTTGTTCGTCTGAATTGTACATGGGCCAGTATGTCTGGATCGACAAGAATTGCACCAGATAGAATTTCCGGATGAACCACTTTTATCACTGAATCCTTGACCCTGACGATTATTCTGACGATTACCCTGCCACCTGGACTTTCCTTTACCCGAAACATCTGTTCTAACTCTTTGAAATGAAGAAGAAGTATCTCTAACTTGAGATTCTCGAAAACCTCTAATGTCACTATCAACCGAACGTGCAAGAGTAAAAGCTTGGGATAGATTACTAGCTAACCTCACTGTAGTACGGTAATTATGAGGTAAAGCTTCCACAAACTGCTCTATCCTGGTTTTCTCATCGGGAACCCACTGTTGTACAAACCGTAGTTTTTCCGAAAACTGTGCTATTAATTCATCAATGGTCATCTTGTCAGTTAATCGGAGATTTACAAACTCTCTCCTAATGCGTGCCATATCAAAGTCGGAACAGTATTGATTACAAACAGCTTGATGGAAGTCAGACCATCGAATAGCTTCTCTCTGTTGCTGAGTCAAATGACCAGTAATTGAATCCCACCAAATCATGGCTTCATCTTTTAAACATTGAATAGCATAAAACACTTTGGATTCTTCTTCACAGCGAGTAACATCAAATTTTCGCTCAATATCCCTTAACCAATTTAAAGTTACAGATGGATTTATACTACCTCTAAACTCTGGTGGTTTACTTGCCATGAACGTTTTGAATGAACACTGTTTATTTGACTGAAAGGTAGAAATATTACCAAACACAGGTATTTGTTGTTGAAAACGTTGCTGAGATGAGGCAGTTTCAGTCTGCCTTTTAAATTCTCTGAGATTAATCAACTCATCTTCTAGTTGAAAAAGATAATTGTCTCTATTCGATTCTTCATGAGCAGGATTAGAAGTACCCTCATGATCATGTCTCTCATTATGAATATCTGAAGGAGGAACATCGATCCTAGAGGCATTGTTAGGGTTGGTGGTCGGTTGCTCGTTATCTGCCATATCTGTTTTCACAACAACAACTCAAAACTTGTTAATCGTTAGTACTTATCTACTAATCGATTCATAACCAATGCTAAATCCCATACCCAGAAATGTTTGACAAAATGCGTAACAGATTTGGGATTGAACACTTACCAATGTACAATTCACCCAAATCTATGCTCTGATACCAACTTATAACACCCCTCTTTCTATATAAGAATATAATATTAATAAACACGGAAGCATGAATTTAAAATACATTAAACAGTTTACAATTCCCAAAAATACACCAATTTCAAACTTTTTAAACTACAAAAGTCGGGGTATTATAAAAATTCTCCAAACAAGGTTTATTACAAAAACCATATCAGAGTCCTCAAGCGCAGTCAAACATTCCTTGATCAACCATTCACCTCCTGCACCCACAATAAACAAAACATATCCTGCAGGAAGTAAAATGAGGGGTTAGCACAAAGCTAAGTGAATAGGTTCATCACACAACATTCAACTTAGCATAACTAGTTGATTACACCAATAAAACGTAAACACACATAATTCAATGAGGATCGGTGGCTCTGGGGATATCATAATACCCGGGGATTCCCCAAGAACACTTACCGTCAATCCGTATGGCCAATACAGAATAGACCGATAACTACTGGTTATTAAACACATACACAGGTCTCAAACACAACAAATGAATCAAAACCTGTGTAAAACACATAATAACCAGAAGTCCAACTACACGTTGACCTCAATAACATAGTACACATTGTTCACATATCACGTAGATCAATATTCAATAATCAAGACTAACAGTCTAATACACATCTACGTTTACTCGTTGTAACCAAATAGTTACAACTAAATCAAATGATGAGTTCTGAATCCACTCACCGATACCTCTGACGTCTCCACACTCAGGATTCTAATATCACTGAGTCTTACGTTGATCTGAAACAGAAAATCATACACAAGTCAGAAGTTCGTTCCATAAACATCATTATAGCCTAATTATCCAATCAGGTAATCCCTGGAGTCTAGGCAAACAAAAGTTCAATCAGAAATGAACTTAGAAAAATCCCGCAATGACGCTTAAAACTGAAAAATGTCATTTTCGGGTCCTAGATGACCCCGGATGGCCAAAAACTGCCTAGGCTATTAGAATATAGCCTTGATTACTAGGTCGTTTCCGAGTGACCATGCGAATTTCAATTAAATCCGAGTTGATGATATTTTCACAAAACCGCATCTCAAAAACACTATTTTCAAAATTTGCAAAACAAAAATCTCAGTTCGCGAGATCTCGGTTCGCAGATTCAACTCGGCTCGCAGGTTTCGGTTCGCAGGTCAAAATCTCGGTTCGCAACTCGGCTCGCAGGTCAACTCGCACCGCAAGTCAACTCGCAAGCCAACTCAACTCGCAAGTCAACTCGCACCGCAAGTCAACTCGCAAGTCAACTCGGCTCGCAGAGTCAACTCGCAGGACGAACTGAAAACTGCGAGTTGAGCCGCTGTTACCAGTTTTTCGAACCAAAATTCACCAAAACTTCAGAAAACTCAATTCTAAGGTTTCTAACACTTCAAGTAACATCAAACAACACCAAATAACAACAAATCAATCATCAATTCGATTTACACACTCCAATTCAAACTTACATCTTTTTCTCTTCTTTTTTTGCAAACTAAAGGATGGATAATCTGATACAATTAAGATATAGATGATGATGAATCTGATGTTATGAATTCGGAATCACAGGAACACAAGTATGAATTCAATTTTGTTTTTGGGTTTCTTGAATTTGATTTGCAAGTTTTCAAATAAAAGGAAGTAAGAAGAAGAAATGAGATATATATGAATTCAAAGTCGGCTTGCAAAGTCGGCTTGTGAAAAAGTGGTATAATTTTATACCCGTCCTAAATCTTTTGTCTGGAACCTGAAAACCGTTTGCGAGAAATAATATTTTATTTTACCGTCATCTATAATAATTTAAAACGATAAATATTTCACTAATCACAATAAGTCAAAGGACCTATTTATCTATGTTTCACAATGAAACACATAATATTAAACAATTTCTATATCAATTAAATAATCGATTAAAATAATAGAATTTACCAGACCGCAGAAGAGGATGTTACACGGTAAGTGTTCTTGGGGGAATCCCCGGGTATTATAATATCCCCAGAGCCACCGATCCTCATTGAATTATGTGTGTTTACGATTATTTGGTGTAAACAACTGGTTATGCTAAGTTGAATGTTATGTGATGAATCTATTTACTTAGCTTCGTGCTAACCCCTCATTTTACTTCCTGCAGGATATGTTTTGATTAATTGTGGGTGCAGGAGGTGATTGGTTGATCAGGGAATGTTTGACGGCGCTCTTAGTCTCTGATATGTTTTTTGTAATAAACCTTGTTTTGTAAATTTTATAATACCCCGTCTTTTGTAGTTTAAAACAGTTTAAATATTGTGTAAATATTGAAAAATGTAAACTGTTTAAGTATAATGTTTAATATATACTAAGGTAATGTATTTTAAATTCATGCTTCCGATTTTATTTATATTATATTCTTATATAGAATGAGGGGTGTTATAACTTGGGTAAAGAATGTCATCAGCATTTGAGTTGTCTCATCCTTTGTGCCCAAGAAGAATACCCATGAAAACTGCGAGTAGCCATCAGTTACAACAAGGCAGTAATGTTTACCGCCTATACTCCTTGCATTCACCGGGCCGAACAAGTCCATCTGAAGGAATTCAAAAGTTGAGGTAATGGAGTTTTGAGATTTGGACTTGTGAGGTTTCATGTGTTGTTTCCCTTTCTGACACGACACACATCTATCCTCTAACCCGAACCTCTGCAACTGTACACCACCACTGGTCCATTTCTGACTATGAAGTTCATTTTTCTGAAGTGCAGATGTGCCATCCTCCTATGCCACAGTTGTGATTCACTCTCTGAAGCTTTGGATAGTAAACATGTCAACTCCTGTGAAGATTCAACTACACTCATATCCATCACATGAGTGTCATTCTTCCATGGTGCCCTCATGACGATCCACTCTTCTGGTATGACAAATCCGGGTTTCAGGATTAATGCCTCTCTATCTGTGAAATGAACAGGATGTCCTTTATCACAGATCTGAGATACACTCAGGAGATTATGCTTCAACTCCTCAACATAGTTGACTTGCTCTAGTATAATTTTCCCATTCGTGATATTACCTAATCGCGTAATCTGTCCTCCTTTCGCCCCTGTGAAATTTACATAACCTCCTTTCTTGTGCACGAAATCCACAAGATTCTGCCTTTCCCCCGTCATATGCCTGGAGCAACCGCTATCAACATACCACCAGTTAATAGCTCTTCTTGTCAACTCCTGCACATAAAGTGAAAACAGTTAGTCAGCCATTCTCAACAAATGTGAATTCCTTCAAGTATCCATCTCTCTTATCAAGTGACTTCAATACCTTGGGAGTCACACGTGTTGGTGATGGGAGGTTTTATCAATAGGCTTTCTCTCCGGAGACTTTTGAAAAAGTCTCGAATTTATAGGCCTAGGGTTTGAGGTAGCTCTAACCTTAGACGGATAGTTATAATTTGAATTTTGATAATCCCAATTACTACTATACTGGTTAGAAAAACTTTATTCGGTGTTTGAAAACGTTTTGGAGTTTTCGACCTAGATAATTGTCCATATGAGCTTCCTGCTACAGGAGTAGCGCTCCTTGAGCTATCATTAGTCGTAAACTTCACAGACTTAGAGAGTGGTTGAGATCTTTGAAAACTTGAGGTTCTCTTAAATCCTAACCCGTTTCTTTAATATTCATTTTAATTTCTTCATTGAAAATGCTTGCCATCCTTTGATTTACACTAGTTGTCTCAGGTGTCAGAACTTTCTTTTCCTGAGACGAACTAGTTTTGACAGGTGATTTCTTCACCTGTGAAGATTTACCAGCTTTACCTTTGTTTGGACATATACTTGCTACGTGTCCCTTCTGATGGCACACGAAGCACGAACGTTTCACTAAGGCTTTCTTAGGAGCCTTGTGATCCGTTTGATGGTCCAAATCAAGTAAAGTTTGAGAGGAGACCTGTTCTACTTGTTTTCCCTTATCCTTTTTTATATTATCATTTTCATTATCAGATGTAGGTGAAACAAATTTAACTATTGCATTAGACTTCTCTTTTACAATTTTTTCTTCCATTACACCATCGTTTTCAAAAGTTACTTTCTTTTTAGGAATTGGTGTCGTGGAAGTCTCAGTAGACTGTGACTATGTTTCTATAATTGTCATAGCTATCTCTGGTTTGACAAAATGCATTAACCCAGGGACAGCTGATTGATTAATAGAGTCATTAACATGTGACAACTCAATTTCATCAGATATGAAAGTATAACTTCATCAGGTGGAGGGATTTCAGTATATCCCATTCCCCTGTAATCTCTGGGCTGTTTCTGAACACTTAACAGATTATCTAAAGTTTCAATTGAAAACTTACTTAGTTCAAGTTTTCTATTAAGGTCTGCAATCATAACCTTAGCATCTGCTAACTCCTTTTCTTTTCCAGAAGATTGTCTAGTTAAATCTGACACATGCTCACGAGTTAAGTCAATTATTTGACTTTGCTTGTTAACTTTGTCTTTTAAAACTTTTAAATCTTCTTTATCAGATTTAGATTTGTTAATAAGCTCAGAGTTTCTTTGTTTTAAAACAGGGTTTTATTCTTTTAAAGAATTTAGCTGAGCCGTCATCAAGTTAGATCATTCAATCAATTTCTCAGCCTGTTCCTGAAAGTTAGTACATAAAACACATGATTCACAACTAAATCCAAATTAAGTAATACCTTATGCTTATCAGCATCCAAGTTGGCCATATATGCTATGAAGTCCTGTGAGTTCATGTTCTCAGTTGACTCCAACCGCACCACTCTTGTCTCTAAGGCAGGTACCTCAATCTTTGTCTCCTTATCTGAGCTCTCTTCCAAATCTAACTCACACTTGTTATCCCCCTTCACTTCTACAATAGACGCCATAAATACGTGAAGTTCTTCAACCTTGGAACTCCAATCATACTCCCCTTCTCTGAAGGCAGGTACCTCAATCTCTGTCTCCTTCTCTGAGCTCGCCGTGCAATCATGGCCATTTGCCACTGCAAGTCTATTTCTTCTAAATCGTCTGGGTCTAGTTGGTCATAATCCTCATTCACCATATCAGGATCGGTGACCTTACCTTTAATAAAATTCTCATGCGATGCAATGAAAGATGCAAGCAAGGCAACTTGATCTTCAACCGATTTGATACTCATAGACATAGACTTGAAACCACTGGATGTCTCGGATTGTGGTTTCTTGTCCTTGCATGAGTCTTCAGATGATGCCACATAACAGACATTGCTATCGGAATTTCTGATAGCCGAGTCTGTGCATCCCTAGTGAAAAACGTTGTTACACCATTACTTGTTGATGTAGCGGAATCAGACCGTTTACCGTGGTAAACGCTAGGATCCTGAACCTAATCGGATGCAATCTCTTTCCTTTGCATTTTCAAGTCATATACATGCAGCTTCCCAATAACTTCATCAAGCGTGAGTGTTTTATAATCGTTACCTTCTTTTATCATCAAAGTGTAGATATCCCACTTTGATGGTAACACCTCTAGAAGTTTAGTGTTTTTCACCATTTTAGTAAATGAAAGACTGTTGTTGTCCAATTCGGTCATCAGGTGATAAAATATAATGTTAATCTCCTCTAATGACTCACCTTTCATATGCTTAAAAACGTAAAAAAATTTAGTAAGCAGATCAACTCTACTTCCCTTGATCTTATAATTCCCATCAAACCTCTTTTCTAAGGCTAACCAAAGCTCCTGAGAGAATTGATAGCGTTTAAAAGTATGTTTGATCTCTTGTAGGAGACACATGGTAATGGCAGACAATGCCTTGTTTTCAGCCTCGTACATCTTTTTATCCTCATCCTTCATTAATGAATACGGACACAGTTTTTGTTTACCTTCAAATTCATAGGTCGGTGTGTCGTACCCATCATTGATACAACTCCACATTCTAATATCATGAAATTTAGCAAAAGATTCAAGTCGATCTTTCCACCATAAATAATCTGCACCTTTAAGAAGTTTAGGTGGTGAGGCGGACCTACCCATCTCATGATCCATTTCGATCATTTTACTAAGATTGGACATTAATTCAAAAAGTCAACAAAAGTCAAACAAGTTAGTACGAACTTAGGTTAGTTCGAACACAATGTAAGTTCGAAGAACCCCCTAAGTTCGAAGAGGTCAAATGAAGTTGACTTCCAAAATTGACTGTTCGAACTTAGACTAAGTTTGAAGGATTCAAGTACGGTACGAACTTACTTGTAAGTTCGAGTGTATTCCAGGCAAGTTTGTACGATGCTTTCTAAGTTCGTACGACAAGCTGTTGAAAAACTCAAATCTGAAAATTTCAAATCTGGGTTCCTTTCAACATGTTTCTTCGAATACCCTTTGCAAGGAATGATTTCTAACACCTTTGGAAGTTAAAAACAAAGATTCTAACGTCCAAATCTTTTGTAATCTCTCGTTTCCTTGACGTTTTCTTACTTCGAACCAAAACGAACGAATTCAAATTGCTCTTATACTAATTGTAAGTCTCTAGTGAACGAATCCACGAGGTAAACAGGTGCGGAATCCTCTAATAAAGAATACGTTAACTAAACAAGTGACACAAATATGTTTATAACACACATAAAGCTTTATTGAATATAAACTTGTATTATATTCAAACTAAGAGTATGTTACAATGTGTATTCGAACTTGCTTCCTGGAAACTCAGCTCTCAAAAGCATAACAACAATAAAATCGGACTTTGTATTTATAAACTACTAAGTTCGTACGATTAGCAACTTCTAAGTTCGTACTAACCTACCTAAGTTCGTACATACTATTAAGTTCATACGAACCTACAAAAAACAAAAGTAAAACTAAGTTAATAATTACAATAATTAACTACAAAGACTTACTACAAACTAGACGCAATTGTCACTCAAGATGCACCAACAATTTTCATATCTTCTTTTAAGACTTTGCTAAAAAGAATTTATTTTCTTTGGAATATCTTCATCCATTTCAACTTTATAGGCTTCTTCTAAACAATCTTTACAGTCACAAACATCATACTCTATGTGTTTAGTCTTCATTGGTGGTTTGGTAGGCCTTTCGATCATGTGGATTCATGTTGGGAAAACATTTAGTGACTCGTTTATAGGCCTTGGTGATGAGAAATTAAGTTCCACGAGTGCATTTTCATGCCTGGTAAACTCAGGGCCAGTTGTTTGTCGGACTGGAGCTTGGTGGATTTGCTCATAATTCGTTTCCCATTTTTATGGGAGGAGTTTGACTAGTTCATCTATTGATAAATGTACGGGGACATATGTGCATTTTGGTGTTGCATTTGAATCAATATTAATGTAAAACTCTTCACTTGCATTTTCTTGTCCTTGAACCATGAAGTCTAACGAGTGCTTTTGAACCCTGTAAGCCATCTAGTAAATTCAGGTAGAAGGTAACAAAAACTGTTTCCGCATTTAACGTCTTCTGTATAGTTCCAATCAAGCATGTTGGTATTGAACAAATCTAGTGTCAAGTAGGGCAATACGGGAGTAAGCTGGTAATCCTTTTCTACCATGGAATGTGAGTGCTAACCTTATTGCTCCAAAGTAGATATGTGCATACCCTTGAGACAAATAATGTCTAGGGAGGTCATGTGGTATGCATAGAGGAATTAGGTGTTCTGTTTGAGAGGCTGGTAGTTGATGAGAATCAAACTTAGAGGCTTTGACATACTCTTTGATTTGTTTATTTGGAGTAGATTCTATCAATTGCTTTACTTTTCTCGAGAGAGATGTGGAGGGTTTAGCAAATACTTGGTAAGGGTTTACCATTGACATTTGAGAGTTAGGTATTTTTGAATCATCGAAGACATAAGTTATTTCATATAATTGATCGATTTTGGATGCAGAAGATTGACGGAAACTAGAAGAAGGAGCTAAGTATTAACTCATTGTTGATTTGAAGAATTTGTTTTATTATTTCTACAATATGTCGGAGGAAACAACCGCAACCATCATTGTCGACTTACACTTCCTACAACGAACCAAGTAGAAATATTGAAATTTATTCTTCAAAAATCAATTCCTAAGTATTTGATTTTTAGATGTAAAAGATTATTTCAAAGACCGTAGACACAACTAATTCGAAACGTAGTTTTTGTTATAGATAAAATGTCTCTTTTGTTAACAAAGCGATTCCACATCTACATAGATACATAAGAAAATCTGTTCAGCACAAAAATACAAAGCACCACCACCACTCGTCTTTTCCCCAACTGAAATTCAAACACATATTTACACCATCGTCTACCACAATCATCATGTCTCAATTAATTTACCCTTCTACCCAAACCCTAATTTCCAAATCACTAGCCACCGTAAGACCACCACCATCATCCGTCGTTTCCAGAAGACTAACCACCACCACCACTAACAAGATGTCCGCTCTCGAAGCTCGAGCATCGCTTATCTTTGCTCTACCTTCACAAACTACTTCCGTCTCTCAACGACGTAAATGTCTAACTTTATCCCTAACTATAAATTAAATCACCTAATTTTATATAGTCTATAACTGGAATTTAATTAAGTTCATTGTAGTTTTGGCTAATTTGGCGACAGAAACTGCTAAATACGTGTTTCCGAAGAGATTCGAGAGTCAGAATTTGGAGGAAGCTTTGATGTGAGGTAGTTCTTTCATTTATAAGAATCATGTTAGCGTTCCTACTTAAATTATATTGTGGAGTTTGTTTTTGCAGCTCCGGACCTCGAAACTGTCAAGTTTAAAGTTTTTGAGTAGAAACGATCAGTATGAGATTAGAAAACTTGAGGTAGTGCCTAATTTTATTATTAACTTTTTTAAATGTTTTATTTTACTTGTTAACAAGAGATGCTAACTTTGATTCCGACTTTTAATCAGTCTTACTTTGCAGCTGAGACTACAATGCCTGGGAAATATGGTTTTGCTATGAGTGGTTCATTTCAATCCTTTAATGTACTAGCTGAGTACCTGTTTGGTAAGGTATTTCATTTATCGTTTGAGGTTTTAGGTTATGCTACGATTAAACTATGGTTTTCTAGTTTGTTTGATTTGTATATTCTATTTTGCAGAATTCGGCAAATGAGACGATGAAGATGACGACCCCTGTTGTCACAAGAAGGACGCAGTCAGGTGGCAAGAAGATGGATATGACTACCCCTGTGATAACAAAGAAAGTAGGTCCTTTTTCACGTTTAAGTTATTTAGAATCTTAGTTAACAATAGATGTGTCATCATCGTTTAGTGGATTTTTAAAGTTGTTGGTTTAAATTTTAGAATAAAATGCTATGCTTTCTTTGTGAACATTGTCTCCAGGTGAACAAATATATGATTAGGAGTCCATTGGAACGACTAAATAAATAATGAATCTACAAAGACGAGTTGGTTACATTGCCTTACATATTTCATTCTATGCATTCTGTTTGTGTAATAATATTCAGATGGAAGATCAAGATAAGTGGAAAATGTAGTTTGTCATGCCTTCAAAGTATGGTTCCAACTTGCCACTGCCTAAAACCTCTGCTATCACTATCAAAGAGGTGCCAGGCAGAACTGTGGCTGTTGTACCCTTTTCAGGTTAATAATTCCTATAATGATATTATTATATGGGAAAGGATAAATTAGCCCATTTCGATAACAACTGTTAAAACATTGTGAATTTTAAGGCTCACTCTTTTTCCATGATAATTCAGGTTTTGTCACTGATGAAGATGTTATGCGCTGGGAATCAACACTTCTCAGAATCCTAAAGAATGATAGTCAATTCAAAGTAAAAAGTGGTGCATTGGTGGAACTTGCTAATCGTAACTCATCTATAGAACAGGACAATAATAATTCCTATGCATTTTCAGTACAATCCACCATTCACACTTCAATTTACACGACGTAATGAAATTTCCATAGAAGTGGAAAGGAAACCAGAGTAGGCAAGTAGCTCCTCATTCTGCAATTGTCAGCAGCCTGGGCATACAGATGTCTGTACTTTCTATGCAAACAAAACAAATGACAGAGATATATGTGAAGGATGATGAATTAGTTATGTGATTTGTTAGTTGTATTTAATGTATAGAATTGCTTTCTTCTCATGATGGATATAAAATATAAAGGTAATTTCAGTAATGTTGTTGGCTATGCTACTTTTTCACATTATAAATGTAAGGGGCACACGATTTCTTGTGAATCATGATGTTGTTGGGGATTGTTAGTTGTCTCAACAAGATATGATCATCAACAAAGAGCATGTCGTAACACTGCTCCATATTAAATTGCCTTTACGCACCAAAACCCTTGACATGTTCACAGATAAAACCCAACCATGACACATTTTATGTGTAATGGTCTAGTAGTGTTCCAGTAGATATAACCCATGGAATTAGCCTTAATTGCGCATAATGGTTAAAAAAGTTTTCCTGATAACTTGGGAATGAACAGTTCTTTGTGACTTTCTGATTGAAAGTAATAGAATAGTTGTACGTTTCATGTGAACATGGTTTCAGTAGATGTCCACGTAGTTTCTTCAGTGTAGTTGAAATAAATCTCCTTTATCTATACGGAGGATAATTTATAGTGTAGTAGCTTTTTACATCGTGGTTGTGAATCACAAGTCATGGAAAGAGCCAATGTTGAATAGTGTATTAGGGTAAAAACCATTTTTTAAGGTTAATGAAACATTGACCATCACTCTGAATCATAATCTGGTAACTAATGATCTTAGGTACAACACCTCAAGTGTATTCAATAGTCCTGTCTCGCAAATCTCACAAGGTAGATTTTTATTTTATTTTATTATTTTTTTTTAGCCGTAATTTCATCATCACTTTTGGTGGTCCACTATTTCAAGGGGACCAAACCCACTACCACATATTCTTGGTCTAGATAAAACTCTCTCTAATGAGATTGACACGGCCCCTAGAAATTGTTTGCACAAAGTGGGAGTTGATCCTTGGGCCTCCCAAATGTGAGAGAGTTATCCTCTTTTTAAAAAGAGTGTTTGTATCCTCTATTCCTTTAGAAAGTTTCTTTGGTTTTTGAAATCATTAGTCTGTTAACCATTATGACCACCGAAGGGATTAGTTAAATACATGAGATCATGTTCTTGTTATTCAACATAGGATTAGGATTTCAGTGCAAATTATGGCTTGTAAACGCACTTGTCAATAGCGCCGGATAGCGACGCTATCGCGAATAGCATAGCGAAGCGCTATCTGGCCGCTATTGACCATATAGCTCTCTCTCTCTTTCTGAAATTGACTATCCCGAATAGCATAGCGAAGCCGTATCTGGCCGCTATTGACCATATAGCTCTCTCTCTCTTTCTGAAATTGACTATCCCGAATAGCATAGCGAAGCGGTATCTGGCCGCTATTGACCATATAGCTGTCTCTTTTTCTAAAATTGACGACCTGAACTCAAATTGACGACTTCTGCACCTCCGGTGAGTGTCCCTGAATTCCGGCGACCCTCATTCTTTGTATGTAAGGTTTATTTTTGACTTAATTTATATAAATTACAAGCATTCTACTCTTTAAACACATGACTCTTATATTCTTTTTAACTTAATTTTTTAAGAAATGTATTTCATTTTTTAAAAGTCTACCGCTACATATGAAATGGTGGTCCGCTATTTTTTAACAGCATATAGGTAGGTCATCGTTATTTGTCAAGCTGCTGACAACTATGCTTGTTAAAACTTGTTGTGCAACGAACTCTTGCATGCACTGTAGATCAAAAGACATATCTTCATTTTGAACAATACATAAGAAGCTGAATCATTGATAGGTTAGTTTAATCTATTCAATTATTTGTGTCTATTAACAGCCAATTTATTGGCTACTTTTTCCTTTTTTCGTAATCAGCAAAGGTTCAGATCCCTGATAATTAATTTGATAGATGACAGGAGTTTGTGAGTCTATAGATCCCAGACTTATTGCTAAAGCCTCGTTAAAAACTGTATTACTTTGTTGGGACAAAAGTGATTTTACCAATTAATTTGATTGTCCCTGAGGGTGTCGACAGGAGAATTATCTATTTGTCTAGTACTTTCAACTACTATAGCTGATTGCAAATTAGTCTTATAGCTCTAGGTGCATAAGCTTCATATCCAAGTTGAAAAGCAATTCCTGATTATGTTGCTAATCTTGTTGATTGTCAGTACAATTCTTTTTCAATGATACTGTAGGATGCCACTTACTCTGGTTGTCACTGTTTATGACAGCTTATTTTTTTAGTAACTGCTAATAATCTAATTCTGTTATGTCAGTTATGCTAATCTGTGTATATCAGTTATGCTACATCCTTTCAGAAGGCAAATTATATGCTTATGTTGACGTTCGCTAGTCAGAGCAAAAGCTTCGTTGTTAATTTGTATATAGACATGAGGTGAAAGTTTGCAAGTTTATGGTAACCAATAATATTTCACACGTTTTGTTTTGGGTAGAAGGCAAAGAGGATAAGGACAAAATCACTACGCTATAACGGCTATCATACGTAACCCCTTAGCACTTTACATCTATGATATTAGAAATTAAATAAATGACTTCATTTTTGTATCCATTAACATGCTAACAATCTGATTAGGTGGCTGTGTAGATGGATATGCTGTTATTATTGTACTCGTGACATGATGCACGTCAAACAATTAGTTCCTGTATGGGATACAAAGCCAGCTTAAATAAATGGGTATGGCAATATAACCCATAAATAATTTATTTCCAAGCATTTGCTTGAACTATACATATTATTATCTTTGTATCTTTCATGCTATTACAACTTATGCTGATCAAGTTTCACTTTTCTTTTCATACTTCCAACTAGATGTACTTTCTATGTTAAAGCTATAGAGGTATTAAATCATGAAAACTAGTTGACTTCAGGTATGATATCTAAGACTGGTTTCCATCTTCCACAATTTCTGTTGTCTTCATCTTCAATCAGCACAGCCTTATTTGAGCTTTCTTTTTTCATATGAGAAACCAAATCACCTACCGAAACCCCACCTTTTCTCAACATCAGCCCCAATTCTTTCTTAGTTATCACCACCTTAATCCTCACAACTCCATTCCTGCTTTCTGATTCTGCCTTTATTTCTGGTTTCTTGTTGAATTCCACCGGCAATGGCACTGGACAATACATCTGACCGCTAACTGGAAGTATGTCTGATAAGACCTGATCAACATTTATGGGTTCTTTATGTCCAGTGACTTCCTGACCCATTTGCATGACCTTGTTTTGTCGATGTATACAATTTCCCATTTTTGCTCGTTTTGTTTTAACATAAAAAGGCTGAAATGGTTAGCTTCTGAATAAGGTTGTTTAGATTAGATATTTGTTGTATTTATAGAAGTAAAACAGGAGTATGCCCTTGTAGTTAATGATTATTACAGAAAGGCCATATTCACACTTTGGACCACGCATAGATTTTTAATCTGATTTTATGTTGGGGCTCATGCTTGATCTTCTCATGATGACTACCAAAGTTCAATGTTTACGGTTGCTTTAATCAATTATTTCCGAGCTTAGCAATGTTAAATCAAATTATAGTTAAGCAATTTAAACCAATTTACCATTTTAATGATATTCATTTCTTCTTTTTAAGGAAAATATCTATATTTCTACCCGTCAAAAGATAATAAAATTTCTTAATGAAGATAATTTGACTCAATATGAAGTATTGCTAATTTTGACCATGTTAAATTTCGTGATGGGGAGCCAATGTGTCAGCGACATGGTTGTGTTAACTTAGAAGGTTACCCTAAATGGCCTAAATTAATACTATCAGCGGAAAGTTTGAATCTTTTTGTAAGTTCAAATAAAAGCAGAAGTCACACCAAAGTTGGTTACCTATTTATTCCGTTTGTCATTTTTATGCATGTTTTTAGACTGCAGTGCTGTTGTCCTGAATGGGAGTTCAATATTTCGCTTTGCAGCTAGTGAAAGTTGAACTAGTCCCGTACGGACAACACAAAGGAGATTTAACAACGGGCCCCTGCCTTCACGGATTAAGGTATCTTGATCCTTCTTCATGTATTTTATTTATAAACACTTTATAATGCTTTCCCAGCTGGTTTAAAGGGTAAGTTGGCCGTTAATTTGCTTTGATATTAGTTGTTATTACTATTTGCATATGGTAATGAAAGTGGGTTATTGCCAGACATCAAAGTTACAGTGATATATCAGTTAGGATCCAGTAGGACCACTAAAGCTTTCAACTAAGTGGTTGACCATTTCAGTTTATGATTATGAGTCTTTAGCACTTCTACAGTTCTAATCTCCCTTTTGGCAATAAACGTGGTTTATGGGACTCTGTTCCTTAACGTGTTAAAAACTTCCAAAAAACAAGTAATATGTTCGGCTAGGAAGAAGGAAGAGTAATCATATTTTGGAGAGAGCATATAGCTGTTTAGAGGGATTTTTTGCCGGCCAAATGAACATAAAAAAGTGTAGGATATCAATTCAAAGTTGGAACCGGAAGCATGAACTTTTACAAAATCTTATGCCCAATAAAGACAAACTTATATGAGAGGAATGAATGTGATTGCAACTTATACCATCCACTAAATAGGGGAATGAATCATAGGTAAAGGTGTTTGTGGTAAGTGATGTTAACTTGACATATGCAATGATATAAGCATTATGAGATTGTGGGTAGGAAGTTTTTATTTTTTAAGCATAATTTCACCTAAACAAGCCACAAAGAATTAATCTCATTGTGTAACTTGAACTTTCGTGAGATCAAAACTTCAATTTTTATTTATTATTATTATTATATTACTTTTGGGATGAGGTGCCCTGAATAATTATAACTTAGTAACTAAGTGTAATTTGGGTGAACGGATTATTACAAATACTTAATTAAATCAAACTTGAATGGGAAGCAATTCAGAGCTCCTATTAGTTGGACGGTTGTCCAGTCAAATTAGTCATAATGATTACTCATAGGGTAGAAACTTATACAAGATATAACGAAAGAGGTTGGCTTGAATTACCCGCATTTCTTTTTTTAGAAAAAAAACTAGCAGGATGGTTTTATCTTCTTGGAATATTTGTGTTTAAGCATGCAATTTTCACTTTTTACTTTTATAACTTTTTCCTTCTTGATCGCACACCAAGTGAAATGCTTGTTCTTGTGCAGTTGTGCTCATGGTCTTGTGTAGGATAAAAGTGAGTCAAAAGACAAGACATGCTTATTTGTGCATCTGGAAGTTTTTATCGTGATAGAACATTTCAAACCGTGTTAACTCTAATCCTTTTTCCTCATTCTAATTTTAGATTGTCCAATAAGTTTGTATTGTTTAAACTTAAAAAATACTCTGAAACCAGCATGTCTTTCTATGCTAACACATATGAAAACATGACCGGGTATGCAAAAATGTTCTTACAAGAAAACTTCTGTTTGGAACTCATTTTAATAAAAGTTTCATCCATGCACAAATACCTTTTTGGGGTATATTTTAGGTTCCTTTGGGGGGATATAAACTGATCAATCGATGATTGATTGCAAAAGTTGGTTTATCAGTAGTTGAGGGGGGCAAGAGTGAGTAAATCCATTCGCAAGGATCTATGGCAATTCTAGATAGTTGGAATGGTCAAAGTGTAATACTCCATGAACTTGATGGGTTAGTCTCTCCTCATCTGTGGAGGGTGGTGGTGGAGTTTGGTCAGGTCAATGTTCCATTATTTTGGCAATGTGCTTGATATTGGAATTATAAGTATAGGATCCAAGGTAGGGTTATTGGGTTGGTTTAGCCACCTAGCCTTTTCATAATACATGCATGTCAACATAAGATTCCCTCTCTTTTAGATATTCACACATAATTAGTCTAGCTGATCGACCTAGCTTGTTCAAGTGATTGAAACTTTTCATAAGTATCTCACTAGAGGGCATGATCGAGTTGAAGTTTATTCCTTGGCGTGTTAGCTATCTGAATCACTTTATTGAATGATAATTGATCACTCCCAAAATCTAGTATATGTATGTACAATTCAACCCTCATCTTTCTATCTGTAAAATATATGTTTAGGCGTTTCCTAGCTAGCCTTACAAAGATATCGTAGGCTCTTAGTAGAAAATGAAATGCAAGAAACTCGTTTCATGGTAGCGGTTAATTACATCATATTACAATGTATTGGTTATTGTAAAATAACTTTAATAACGATATTAATCTTATCCATGAAAATTATATAGCTATGGTGACATCATATCATAATGAAGAAGCAATGGCCCAGTTCATATTTTTATCCAAGCTGGTCCCACACGGCCATATATATCATGGTTGTGAGTTATGAATATGCGACTAATTGATCATCACGTATGATGTATTGAAAATCGAGCACAATTCATGTCTTTTTGAGCGACTAGGAAAGCTTCATGCCTTTTCCGTTGTAATTTCATCGACCCAAAATATTTCATATATGTTTATCATATTTGCATAGAGGAATGTTACATCCACTAACAATTTACAAACAAACTCTCACAACATGACATGTCATAAGTGTTGGACCAATCAAATTCACTTTTTATTTCTCTCTCATCATTCTCTTTCTTCATTTCATTGGACCAACTCATGTTGTGAATAACTTTTTGTAAAATTTTAGTGGCTCTATCATTTCCCATTTGCTAATAGCTTGGATCGCCTTATTAGGTTTAGAATGATCCAAAAGTTGTGTAAGTTGATACCAAAAATGACTACCAATACGCTGTTGATTTTATTATATTTTGTTGTAATGATCTTTATATATTATTATTATTATTATTATAAAGTATAATAATAAAATAATAATTATTATTATTATAAAGTACAATAATATAATAATAAATAATGTTTCTTTCGGCCTTAAAAGTAAATACTCATTAGATTTTGAATTATTCCATTATGGAAGATTCATTGGGTAGTTATAATTTATAAATTCATTGAGTTGATCCGGAAATCAGATATAGCAAAATCGTCTTTGTTATTCTACTTAGACAATAAGGCAACACCAAGTTTGAATATAAAAATTATATCCGTAATGGTTTACTTGAACTAAGCTTCTCTTTTTGGCGTCACGGTGATCGATTTAGTGTTCTAGTTGTATTGTAGGACTATATCATATAAATAATGAGTAGTGGGTAAAGCTATTAAAGTAAGCGTTTTAGACTTTCGAATTTTCAAAGCTCTGATTCTGTAAAATTTTGTACGTGTGTGTGCCTATGCGTGTACAAAGAGCATGACAATAATGTCTCAATTCCTTCTTGTGTCTCCCAATTGTAAGTAACTAAACTTATTTTCTACTTTTAGAATTTTTAAGTTGTAGATAATTAAGCCATTATTTTATTAAAAAGAACCTAAGTTTATTCATAAGGTCTTAAAGTTCCGAAAGGACAGAGAATAAATAATAAAAAATAATAAAAAAAGATAAGTGAAAGAAGGATGGTCACCCATTTTATAAATATGATTCTAGAGTTAAAGTTTCAACTTTTTATCTTTTTGATCGTTCTTATTTAATCAACTCGATTAGAGATTTTTTATTCCATTTTGGTAAATACTGAAATCTACAATCAGTTTATGTCGTTTCATCAAATTTCAAAAACAACCATCTCAATCTTTTCATACGTATATAAAAGATAGTTAGTTATACGTTGTAGACTAAGATACTTCTAACTACAAAATTAAAGAATCCTGATATTTCATTCTCTGTTATCATCATATTTTATGAACTCAAAATATTATTGTTATTATTGTTATTATCGTTATTATGTTACATATCAACGAAGATACCAATAAATCGTTCTTTTTTTAATCAACTTGATTAGAGATTTTTTATTCCATTTTTGTAAATACTGAAATTTACAATCAGTTTATGTCTTTTTGAAAGTCCCCTTGAACGGATCCAAACGGGATTACTATGTTTATTAGAGTGCGGAATCCTTGAATACACCTAAACAACAATTAAACGAGTGTAATGAAAGTGCTTATAAGCTTTTATCAATGTAACTTCGAATGTATTCGAACTAAGAAGAGAATTACAAAATATTCGAACTTAAACTCAGTTAAAAAGCATACAAATGAATATTTTCGAACTTATATTTATAGACAGCCAAGTTCGTACGAACTTACCTGCAAGTTCGTACCTACTCTAAGTTCATACGAACCTACAAAACATACTTAACAAAATATTCAAAGAACATAAACAAATTACAAACTAACTATTACTAATACGAAGCTGTTGTAACATTCCATGTACCAACAGACTCCCCCTTGACAATAGCTCTATTTGTCTTCTGTCTTCGTTGTTGCAGTCGATCTTGATTCTCGATCATCTCTGTTGACTTCCAGCCCATATCCCTTTCTCTATGCAAACTTTCACCACATTCTAGTATCTTCGGCCTTCATGCATCCAACTATCTCTGTACAGGATTTTATTTGCATGAAGCTTCATCAGATCATCCTTAGACAAGTTTACCAAGTTTAAACTGTCATACACCCTTAGCAGCACCTTTCCCTCACTGTTTTCCATCACTGCTTCGGCAGTCTTACTATCAACATACCACCACTTGAGATCTTCAAGAATGTTCTGTTGCATTTTCTTCAGTGGAACCTTCTTCAAGCACTTGACTGGCCTGTATACCATCTTCATCCAAGGCTTGTTCGTTATTGGATCTATCTTAGTCAAGTCTGGAACTTTTTTTCCTGCTCTCGGCTTCAAGTCAACAAACTTATTCGTTCGCCCTTCACGCCTAACTATTCTTTCCATGGTTCTGGCGTAGGGATCTTCACCAATGTTTGTCAAATCTAGCCAAGCTAGTTCTTTAAGTTCAATCTTGGGTATCGTGCTGAAAGTCTTCAACTTATTCCTTAAGTACTAAATCCCATCATATCTTTTTAATATGAACAACTTCAGATCGCTGTCATAAAACCAACTTATGATGCCTCGTTTTAGTTCACTTGACCCCTTAACCTTGATAGATTCTTTAATTTTCAGCTCTGGTTCCTTCTCAATCTTCTTAACCATAATTCTTTCAATTCAGCCCGAGTAGGCTCTATCGGTTCATCTTCTGACTCAATTTCAGGAACTAAGTCCTCCTCCAAATTGATCACTTTCTCACTACCAGTTTCATCTTCAAACACCGTCTCGGTAATCGGTTGTTTAATCACGATGTGTTCATCAACGTCTGCATCAGTGTCATGTATGATCTCATCATCGGATTTCCAATCAGCAACCTCTTTACATGAGATCTCTCCTTCCTCTAACTCCGACCCATCACTATCATAATCGTCCAGTCCAAGCAACGCCTCGATAGTATCGGTCTCGGTCACTCGACTCCCCCTGAGCCTGTGGCACTAGTCTTCCAGTTGAAGAGCTAGGCATCTCACCTTCTTTTGGTGCATTGGGATCATCATCTCGGTCTTCATCCCTCTTCCTTCTCAACTCATCCTCCTTGCATCCGGTCATCTCCCCCTGAGCTACCTTGCGCTTCAACTGATAGAGGAGGATCTCATTGTCATGAACAATCTCTTCTAACTTTTCATGTCGCTCCACTAATCGTTGATTGAGATCCGTTAGGTTCTTTACACGGATCTCTTGACTCGCAATAACAGTAGTCAAGGAGACGACCATATCGAATAAACTCGTGATCCGGCCTTCAAGATAGGTAAATTTATCCTGATCAGAGAGAAGTGTAGCCGGGCTGGAGACTAACGGAGTTGATTGAATTGGAGGTGGAGTAGTAGATGTTGGCGGTGTAGATGTTGAAGTAATAGGTGGTTCGGTTGGATTGACAGTGGGTGCGGTTGGTTCGGCTGCTGCAGTAGATGTGGGTGGTTCTGGAATGGGTGGTGGTTGTACAGTGGATGGAGCGACGGGTGGTGGTGTTGGAATATGATTTGAGGAGGTGGACCACCCTCTCCGATAACTATGCTGGTTGGGCGTTGGCGTTTACGAGCTCTCATAACAAAGCGTTCATCCCCGGAGTCTTCCTGGACTTTTCTTTTCCCTTTATCCTGTTCTGAGGCCGCCCCGCGTTTAATCAGAATAACTCTTGACCCTTGAACCCCTAAAGTGGGACGGTCATTATCATCATCTGAGTCAGACTCAGTGGCTTCAGAATCTTGGGTTGTACTCTTTTCAGCATCAACAGCAGGCGGAGACCCTGCGGCATCGTCAGCGAGATATGTGTCAATCTCCCGGAGAACATCGTCAAAGTCAGGCCCTAAACTAGTGGCCGCAGCACTTGAACTCGCGCCGCCCTGAAGAGCATCTCTAACCAATGTCTCAGCAATATTAGCGTCAACGCGCTCTTCCTCAGCAGGGTGCTCTATCTGGTGCAGGATCTCTTCAAGGACATCCTGCTGTGGCTTAGCAGTAGCCACTTGAGCTTGTACTTGGGCCGGTGTAGGTTCTGGAATTTGAACTTCAGCAACTGCCTGGGGCGGAGGCACATCCCACCAACCATCATTCGGTAGGGCCTGATAAGCAGCATAGAGTACCGCCCCAAATAACGGCACGGCCTGAGGCCGATCAACAATAGCTCGACGGCTGCTGTGACTAAGGCAGTGGCCAAAGATCTTCTTATCAACAGTAGTCAGATGCACTACTGGATCCACTACCGGAAGATTTGGAATCAACGCGTTAAGAATCATCATTATGAAACACGGATACTGAATAAATATCTTTGACACTCCCCTTTAGGTCGTTGACATTCCCTAGCAAAATGCCCAAAACCATCACAGTTATAGCATTTTACTTTGGTTTTATCAAACCCCAGTTTGCTACTCACAAACTTCCTTCCCGTCCGGCTCATAAATCGTTGAGCCCTTCTTGCAATTATGGTCATTTGCTATTGCAAGTCGATTTCTTCCAAATCATCAGGGTCCAGTTGATCATAATCCTCATTTATCAATTCAGGATCCGCGATCTTTCCTTTGGTGAAGTTTTCTCGTGAAGCAATGAAAGATGCAAGCAATGCAACTTCCTCTTCAGCAGATTTCATGCTCATAGGCATTGACTTGAAACCACTGGATGTACCAGTTTGAGGTTTCCGGTCTTTGCCAGAGTCTTCCGATGAGGCAATGTAACAGACATTGTGTCACACCCCCAAATTTGACGTTTATAGTAAACCATTGCGGAAGCTTTCGGGGCATGACGAGGATCGAATAATTTTACCTCGAGCGTATGATTATCGCAGAACTTCTATATTATTAGGATGCCAATAATTATTTTACAAATGTTACGGCTTATTAAGCCGTCAAAATAGCAATGTTACAAATACATTGTTTCAACAAATTACAAGTTTCGGGATTTCATAAATAAGACTACAAGTCAATTAAATCCCATTGTTCAAATTTAAAATATGGCATCCTAATTTATCGTGGCATAACTAAATAAGACTACGGTCCCAATATGCATGTGTCTTACGGCATAACTAATTCCCCTGAAAAACATATTTATAAAAGGTCAACATAACGTTGAGTGAATTCATAGGTTTAATGACTCGATCATAAACCATCATTTAGTAATCATTTTATCAATAAATCAAAAATGGCATCAACGGCCTATTGTGCGATTATTCTCAATTTAAAATAATAAAACCTCTAACTACGAATCCCCCGAAGGTTAGCTAAACCATCGAGTTAATATGCCGAACTAAGCCTATAACCAAACCACAACACAAATGAATCGTTTGCCTTGGACTGGTTAAGTATACTTCGTCCCCCAAAACATGCGAACAAGGTCGCTAGTTAGCGCGACTAACTAAAAGAAACGTGGGATGGGCCTGTCAAACCCGATAGTACTATCTGTATACTCAGTGGTTAGCGTCATCTAACTAATGGTTATAGTATTGCATGCTAGGACTTCGGCACTACAACTTATCCAACTTAGTTGCTCATAAGGATACAATGTCAGGTTTTAATAATCGCATACATTCAGTTATATGTTTTTCACCCCAAGTTGAAAGCATTAAAACAGTAAAAGTGGGGCTGTGAACTCACTTGAGTCCGAGCGTGCTAGCAAAATAAGTGTATATAAAAATGCCCAATTAAAGTCTCTTAGCGCCCTAAACGCAAGAGTTTAAATTAATATACGTAGACGACTCAATAGTCAGTCTATGCCAGTTGTTCACTCAACTAGGTTTCAATATGCCATCGACGGGCTTGAATATCATGTAAGGCCATTATAGGCAAAAACGATCACAACGTGTCGTTTTTATACGTTGTCTCGATCGTATATTGTCTCGGGTCCTCGACTTCGTTATATTGACTTTTAAGTCGTTAGTTGTACGTTACTATATCATAAAAATGATACTTAGACAATATATATATATATATATATAAATATCGTTATAACTTTTATAATTCATTTTTATAACCTTTATTGTTATAATACTATTTAACTCGTTATAATTCCGTTTTCGCAATTTCTCGGTTTATACACTTATTCGTAATGAGATGTATATTTTTATAATTTAGTTCCCTGAGGGTTCATAATAGTCCCTAAAGTTCTTAAAATCATAGTTTTAAATCCTCGTATTTTATAATTTGTCGGTTTGGGTTAAATTGTACGGTTTCTCCAATTTTGACCGTATAAGTTAGGTTTTTAATACTTTAAGCTATCGATTTCACTCTAGTATATTTTAATTTACAAATTTTACTATCTCAGTCCACTACTTACAAATCGTACCCTTTTAATCCCTATAGTTTATATTTTTCCGTTATAAACTCAACGTTTCGATTTCTCGATATCCAATCGTACAAGTCTCGATTTTTATACTATAAACTATAGGTTATATCATAATATCATTTTGTTATCTGATTTCAACATATTAGTCCCCAAACCTATTGACTTTGTACTTTTAGCCTTTATAGTTTAACTTTTAGATGTTCGTTACAACTTAACAGTTGCTGTCCAAATTTTTGTCCTTATTTTGCTATGACTTTGACTAGTCAAACAAGCTTAGATTATTATGAAATTTTTACCACATGTTCCCCTATGTCTTAGCTTTACAGAAACGTAAAGTTCATAATTTTTGGTCACGTTTAAGGGGTTCAAACATATTTATTTCTACACAAAGGTCCAACAGGTACCTTCCTGGACAGTTGGTTAAAGATCTGTTTGTACACGGAGTTATACTTACTTTCACGAAGTGTAATTATACTACTTTGAAAGCTAACACAATATTTGACCTTTAGGAAAAAGAATCAAGTCATTTGGATCTTTCTTTTAGAAGTTATTATTTTTCAAAGTAAGGTCATAATCTGTCCTCAGAAGGCAGATCAGACACTTTTTCTTATAAATTCGTTTTGGAGTACTTATAATTGTCCAAAATTCATGAAACTGGTTGGCTTGGAAAGCTTACTACTTGAACTTAGTTTTAGACTCAAGAAACACTAGTTTTGGTTAAGTTTTGACCAAGTTATTTACTTCCAAAGTCAAGCAAAGTTTCTGTCCGAATTTTATAACTTTTGTTTTGGTTCTTTTTAACACATTCTTGTTATAATCCATACAAATACGTGTTTTTAAGGTTATATCTAGCATGAGTGAACATCTAAACATATTATAACTATCATATAAGCATTTTAATAAGAAATCTAAAGAGTTTATGGTTAGAGTTTCCTTACAAAGCCTAAAAAGGCGATCTTGAGCAAAATGACGGTTTGAACTTGTTGTGGTTGACTCCCTAGCTTCAAATCCGTATGTTTAGTTTATTTTACCATGGAATTGAGATGGTGTTGAGTTGTGTAAGCATTTTTGAGTTAAAAGAGTGCAAAATGAGTGTTTTAGAGGTGGTGGTTCATGGCGGTTTAGGGTGGTGGAGTGGTGGATGTATGGTGGGGTTATGGTGGTGGTTTGGGGCTGAAACGGTGGTGGAAAGGCTGCTGAATTTCGTGGTTTAGGGGGGCAGAAAAAGAGGAGAGCAAAGATGTGTTTTTCCTTGGCTTGGATGTAAGGAAATGAAGTGTAATTCAAAGGGGTATGAGGGGAAGGCATGGGAGAAGGTAAGGCTTGCTTGTTCCTTGTTTTAGGGATCACAAGGAGAGAGCCAAAGGGGTCCCTAGGGGCCCTCTCTTGGCTGATTTTAGGAGGAGGAAACAAGGGGGGGCCCCTTTGAGGTTTAATCCAAGATTAGGCTAGATATTTAGGTCGTTAGTTGCTAATCTCGATTAGTTCGGTTTTAATTGTGTGATTAAGGTTAATTAGGGTTAATTAAGGTAGATTAAGGATGATTATGATAGATTAAGGTTATTAGGATATTATAATGTTGTCAATTGATTGAAATAGTATTCGATTCATTTGCCGATACTTCGTTTGTTGTTATTCGCGAAATCTCTACGTTTTCGTGTTTATCGAATTCGTATATTCTTTGATTCGATTATTTGTAACGTTATGAAATAATTTAGAATAACAATAGTAATTAAATATTATTAATTATACTAATGTTCAAGTATTTATCAATACCTCGTTCGATTCAATTCACAATTTATTTCGTCGTTGCACGTTTCTTAGTTCACGTGAACGTTTATCGATTTCTAAAGTTCGTTATGCTCTTAAATTAGCATGATTATCATATTATTAATAACTACTATTTATTATTAAATAGATTTAAGTTATTTTAAGAAAAACGATCACAACTTTCGGGAATCTCGGTCTCTACCGATTGTATCGGTTATTCTCAATAATCACCGATGCATCTCGCATTTAAAATAAGTTGCATCTCATATACCAATGCTTTGTGCTAGACTTTATTTGATAAAAACGAATTCACTTTAAGTTAATACGGAATTAGCCTAAATGCACGTGATAATGATGTACGAAATTAATCGAAATTTGAGGGTTGTCACATTCTTCCCTCGTTAAAGAAATTTCGTCCCGAAATTTAAGTAATGTCACGAATGACCGATGTGTTTTCAGAAAGTTGAGGATATTCTATCCATGTGCTCCCAGATATATTCTCGTCTGCGTTTCGAGTTCCAATGAACTTTTAACTAGAATAATTCGACTACGTCGGAGTGTTGGACATTCAGTCCGATACTTGGTAGTTTCTCCACAGAATTGAGTCGTGTATCGACACAGACTTCGTTAGGAGAGAAAATTTAGAATTTGTTAGAAAGACGCTTCTTTATATCACATAAGTGAAACGTGTCGGGAATACTACTCAACTCTTGAGATAGTTTTAGTTTATATACTACATGACCAATCCTCTCTAGGATTTCAAAGGTCCTTAGTATTTTCAGATTTAGTTTTCCTCGTTTGTCAAAACGAGCTATCCCCTTTCCAGGGCGATATTTTGAGTAGGATTTTATTTCTTATTGAAACTCAAGAGGTTTCCAATGGTTATTGGCGTAACCTTTCTATCGGTTTCATGCCGTTTTTAAATCGATTAAGAATTTCAAATTTTGTTCGTCGTCTCCTAAACGATCAAGGACTGGAATTTGTGCGTCGCCCAACTCTGCCCAACAGAGTGGCGATTGGCACCTGCGTTCCTATAACGCCTCACATGGTGTCATCTTAGTGTTAGTGTGATGACCTATTGTGGTAGGAAAATTTCTACTGGGGCAATTGTTGTGACAACCCTCGAAAATCGGTACTTCCCGTACACTTTAAAATCATGCATTCTTACGCTAATTCCCTTTAATGAAATCAAACGTGTTTTAAACAGAGATAAGTCTAGCACACGCCCACGTTGCACATTTTGGTTCACACTACTTTAATGCTTGATGCATTTCGTTTAAGTAATTATTGAGAATTTCACAATATAAATCGGATGATTTCCGATAAACACGAACGTTGGTGATAACTTTTTCCCGAACGGTATAAAACTATTGAATATAATTAGTAGTTAACTACTTATATTGTTATGCCACTTAAACTAATCATTTAGAAGCTTAAACATGTCAAAATAATTCCAAGCAAGCTAGCACATAGCTCTAATTTAACCAAGCAAGCTAGCACATAGCTTTAATTAAATCCAAGCAACCTAGCTAGCATGTCACTTAATTCAAATGCAGATTCCTTTTCTACGTGATCTCACTTCGCAAGCTCCTTTCTCAACCATATGTTTTCTCCTACTTGGTTACTTGCTTAATTTCACACTCACATGTTTACTTGCTTGCTTATAATCCAACGCCACTTGCTCCCTTGATTTGATTGAAAGACTAAGCACCTCCCATCACCACCTCCCCTTGCTTCACATTTAAGAAAGGCATTAAACAAGAGAAAACATTTCGTACACACACTTCACAATTTCATTTCAAAAATTCTGCACATTTCTCTCTCTCATTTTCCCTCTCATTTCACCACTTTCACCACCTCCTTCAAGAACAACCACCACCTCCTTCAAACAGTGTTAACTTTGGTCAAACAGTGTTAACTTTGGTCAAACAGCACTAACTGTGACTTAATAGCACTAACTGTGGTCAAACAGTGTGAACTTTGGTCAAACAGTGTTAACTTTGGTCAAACAGTGTTAATTTTCGTCTAACAGTGTTAACTTTGGTCAAACAGTGTTAACTTTGGTCAAACAGTGTTAACTTTGGTCAAACAGTGTTAACTTTGGTCAAACAGCTCTAACTGTGACTTAACAGCACTAACTGTGACTTAACAGCACTAACTGTGGTCAAACAGTGTTAACTTTGCTCAAACAGTGTTAACTTTGGTCAAACAGTGTTAACTTTGGTCAAACAGTGTTAACTTTGGTCTAACAGTGTTAACTTTGGTCAAACAGTATTAACTTTGGTCAAACAGCACTAACTTAACAGCACTAACGACACTAACAACACTTACTTAACAGCACTAACGACACTAACAGCACTAACGACACTAACTTTGGCTTAACATCACTAATAATGAAAACAACATTACAAAAACAACACTAAGCCCAGTAAACCCAATATTTTCCAATCTTGAACAAATAGATAAATGTATTTAAACGTCGCGTTTTGAACCAATGACAATGAAAAATTTTAATCGATTTAAGAATCGCGTTTTCACTAACGATATACATTTTAGGTTTAAAAACCTTAAATGTACACTGTAATAGCAAAGTAATTATGTTTTCGAGAAACATACAAGTATGCATACGAAACTATCAGCAACGGGTCGTACATACGTTTAAATGGCAAGTAATACTCCTACTAGTTGAGTGAACAACTAGCATAGACAGGCCGTTAGAGCCGTCTACTTATATAATTGACCTCATGCGTATAGGGCGTTAGGAGGCTATTTCTATTTGGGCAAAAGATACATTTTGAAACGCTAGCACTCTTGCTCACCAGGTGAGTTCGCAGCCCCTCTTTTACTGTTTTTAATGCTTTATAAATTGGGGTGAAAAACATATGAACTGTCTTGTAAAACATGACAATGAATCTTGTGCGACCCTAAGTTAACATGATGTAGTGCATTGAAGTCCTCTTGCTTACACAATATGACCATTAGCTAGATGACGCTAGCCACGTGGATATACGGATAGTACTATCGGGGTGACTACCCGCCATAATTGTTATCGGTTAGTCGCGCTAACTGTCGACGTTGTATCGAAATAAGGATCGTATATCTAGTTTGTTGAGAGGCACAAGCAAGTAATGCGAGTCGTGGATTGGTTATAGACATAGGTGTTGTCACATTAACTCGTATGACCTAGCTAGTCTATGGGGGATCACAGTCATGGCTTTGTTTAAATGAATATGTTATTTATCTTATAATGTTGCAAAGGTTTATGCTTGCAAACAATTGATTTATACAAGTAAAGGTTTAATGATAGAGTCTTAAACCTGTGGATTCACTCAACAATTTTGTTGACGATTTATAAATATGTTTTTCAGGGAATTAGCAGCGATGTAAGATTATGCATGCATATTTTGGGACCCTTGCTCATCACGATGAATAGGATGCCATCCTTTTGATAAATATTGAAATTATGAATTGTGATTAAAATGTTAATCATATTGTTTTGCTAAACATCTATTGTTTTGTAAACACGACGAACATGTAACCGTGTTATTTAAACTATTTATGGTATTCTAATTATATGTTTGCGATAATCATACGCTTATTGATCGTTCTCGTCACGCCCCCGAGCTTCCGCACTTGTTACTCGTGAAACGATTTTATCGGGGTGTGACAGATTGGTATCAGAGCTATTGGTTATAGCGAACTAGGAGTCTTAGAGACCTAGACTATAGCTTTGGACTCGGACATTCATTCATTCATTTCATGCATTTGCATCACCTATACCTTATAGTACAGAAACACTATTATCACTACACGACTGGAGACTACCTCATCCTCGTGATTAACATCGATGAGAATTTGTCTGAACCCAACTGCGATAGCGAAAACCTCACTACACGTCCTTATATGAAAACCTACCGTCCCGCTTTCGAGCAACCTTTGACGATGATTGTAATGAGACATCACCATTATCATCACCACTACCTCCGACGACACGTGACACAATTCCTGAAGTCAATAAGACGTGGAACCTTTCGCCAAAATGGCACACGCACCTAAAATGGGTGAACTTTCCTAACTACGCGCTTACCCGAACGAGGGGAGCCTATACTATAACCGATAAATTGTGAGTATTCTTTCTAAGTATGACTAGCTCGGGTGTTGCATCATCTGACTTTAATTTAACATAGCTTGATCACCTATGTACAATTAAAGAGGAATTGATGCGAGATCGGAAGTAGTTATATGTAGTAAGCGTACAACCTATGATTCACTTAAACTAGGAAATCCCTCAAAGTAATTGATATACCTACACTGGTCGTCATGACCAACTCACACGTTAAGAGCCGTCCTGAGCTACACGCCTACGTCATGATGCTGCAAAACGGTACGACACATCTAGATGGGGCTAGGATATCGACGTACCCCCGTTATTTTATTAGGCCTATGCACGACCGATTATGCCTACTGCATATCGTGCAATGAGAAACTTCGTGTAAATGAGAATAGAAGAACCTCATTCACTCACATTATGTTCTACGTAAAGAACTTAAATACAAATGTTTTCCTACTTAATGTAAGATGCGACGTACTATGACTTGAATTCTGCGTCCTTGTGTTGGCATGAATCATTATATATCCTTACCGCTCCCTTACCTCGTGTACTAACACCTAAATCATGCCACCCACCAAGACGCCATAATGCCATATACAACCAAAGAAACTCAGAATTCACAAACGCCGAGGCCATTGAGGGAAACGACTGACATGGTCAAAAAAGTAACAAACAGTAGAGGACCAAGAAGGCCTGCGTTAAAATCACTTCAAGAACAAAGGGTACAAGAGAAATACGCAAAGTGTGTATAGTGTCGAAGACACCCCAAGGACATGTGTAATCATTGCGGTATCTATAAACAAATGGGGCCATAAAACTAAGTTTTACAGAAAGAACCCTCCCATTCAAGGAGATGATAGACGACAGAACGCTAGATGTTTTGAGTGTGGGAACCCGAACCACTACCGGAACAATTGCCCGAAAATCAACAAGGATAATAGCAACGCCAATGACAATGGCACCACTCACCCCAGTGATTTTATTCAAAGGGTAGCACGATAGGACTACTTAGTGACAAGATGTTTAGTCATTAAAACTTTTTGTGCGAGGAAAACCTGTTCTACTTTGCAACGTGTATTTAAAATTATTTTCCACCTACCATTATAACTTGGATTCAAGGAAACCTTATGATACTTGTTGTATTTAAAATCAAGTAGAAAATATCGGTTCAATTTGACAACTTATTTTTACAACGTTTTGTTTACTCGCTCAACGTTTTGGAGTGTTATGTGCTCAAAATCTTTATGATCGAATATCTTGTCACTACTATTAATAGGATGTTCTATCATAGGAAATGGAAAGCCTAGCTGTAAACGGTTACCGATCCGATGACGATCTGATCCACGAAGAACAAATTCAGTACGAATACCTTGACGAGATAGTTGCTCCAATAGAAGAAGAAGAAGTCGAGGATCAAAACGAGGATCAAAACGGCGGGATAATCCCTGTAGACGAGTATGAAAGATTGAGAGATCAAGCTACAGAATTGGATGCCCGAGTTTGGGAAATCGGAATGAAGTGCAAAACCTATGAACTACAACGGAGAATTGCAAAAAGGCCTATTCTCGTTCAAATCAAGGATAGGATTTGTTTCTGGAAGAAGCTGATGACTAATCTGAAACGAAAAGTTAAGCCTTGGATCAAAAAGAAGTGTCGACAATCCACCGAGGACACTATGACCTACACTACGTCTCTACGTTATAGCGACATGCTAGAGGCACGCTATTACCCACATGATCTTAATTTAGAATAGATTAGAAGTAGAAGGTATTTCGGATACATATAAATATATACGTAAGAAGATATATTGAGGCGTTGATGAGGAGTAGACCTTAATCAATTTTGTAACAAACGTCTCAAACTTTTGTACGGTGCTTGATGCGTTCTTATATATAAGTTTTATTTTGGCCTACCGAACCTAGATCACCTTTAGAGATCGAATCTCGTAAATTAGACACCAAGTGCACCATAGCATTAACTAATGGAAAACAAGCCGAATCAAGAGAAGTTATATCAAGGTGTACCTTAAACTCTCGAGGGACATCCTTTCGAAATTATTTATTTCGTGTCAAACTAGGAAGTTTTGATATCATAATCGAAATGGATTGGCTATCCAATAATCATGCTGAAATCCCATGTTACGAGAAGGATGTACGAATCCCATTACCATCTGGTGAAACACTAATAATCCTACGAGAAAAGAAGAGGAGTGCTCTAAAAATAGTTACTTGCATGAAAGCTAGCAAGTACCTTCGAAAAAGTTATCAAACATTTTGGCGCACTTTGTGGAAAAGAAACCCGAAGGGCTACACATATACGACATACCCATAGCATGAGATCACCTAGAAGCGTTTCCTGAAGATGTTCCAGGACTACCACCCCCGAGACAAGTCGAATTCCATATTGATCTAGTACCTGGAGCCGCACCGATTGCGCGCTCGCCATACCGACTTGCTCCATCAGAAATGCAAGGACTATCTACACAACTACAAGAATTTCTAGACTTACGATTCATCCGATCGAGCTTTTCACCCTGAGAAACTCCGGTCTTGTTCGTGAAGAAGAAGGATGGATCCATGGGTATATGTATCGACTACCGAGATCTAAAGAAAGTCACTATCCAAAAACCAATACCCATTACTACGCATTGACAATTTATTTGATCTACTTCAAGGTTCTAGCTTACATTCAAAATCGATCTACGTACAGGTTAGCACCAATTGAAAATGCGAGAAGAAGATGTACCTAAAACCGCGTATAGGACTCACCATGGTCATTACGAGTTCTTTGCCATGCCTTGCGGACTGGCAAACGCGCCAGTTATGTTCATGGACCTTACGAACATAGTCTGCAAACTCTATCTCGACAAATTAGTTATCGTATTCATTGATAACATCCTTATATACTCTCAAACGAAAGAAGATCACAAACAACACCTGAAATTAACCCTCGAGCTACTTGAGAAAGAGAAGCTATATGCAAAGTTCTCTAAGTGCGAATTTTGGATGAGAGAAGTTCACTTCCTTGGTCATGTGATAAACGAAAAAGGAATCCATGTGGACCCATCTAAAATCGAGACAATCAAAAACTGGGAAGCGCCAAAAACCCCAACTGAAGTACGTCAATTCCTTGGTCTAGCTGGTTGTTGCCGTCGATTCATCGAAAACTTTTCCGAAATAGCCCAATCTCTTACCTCGTTAACTCAGAAAGATAAAAAGTTTGATTGGGGCGAGAAACAAGAAGCCGCTTTCCAATTGTTGAAACAAAAGCTTTGTACCGCGCCTATCCTATCGTTACCTGAAGGAGTGGACAACTTTGTTGTCTACTGTGATGCTTCACACCAAGGACTAGGCTGCGTGTTAATGCAAAACGAAAAAGTTATCGCTTATGCTTCTCGTCAACTAAAAATCCACGAAAAGAATTACACTACTCACGACCTAGAATTGGGAGCAGTTGTGTTCGCGCTAAAAATCTGGAGACATTATCTATACGGTACCAAGAGTACAATTTACACCGACCACAAGAGTCTCCAACACATCTTCGACCAAAAAGAACTCAACATGAGACAGCGACGTTGGGTCGAATTACTTAACGATTACGACTGTGAAATCAAGTATCACCCGGGCAAGGCTAACGTGGTAGCTGACGCTCTGAGTCGTAAGGAAAGAGTTAAGCCTCGTAGAGTACGTGCATTGGAGATGACCATTCACACAAATCTCAATACACGAATTCGCGATGCACAAAAACTAGCTCTCACTGGCGAACGTCTTGAAGAAGAATCTCTGAGGGGAATGGAGAAGCAACTTGAAACCAAAGAGGATGATACATTATATTACATGAACCGAATTTGGGTACCATGTGTTGAGGAATTGCGCAAGTTAATATTGGACGAAGCTCATAAGTCCAACTACTCAATACACCCAGGAGCTGACAAAATGTACCAAGATATCAAAGGATATTATTGGTGGCCGAACATGAAAAGAGAGATCGCCACTTATGTTAGCAAGTGTCTGACGTGTTCAAAAGTCAAAGCCGAATATCAAAAGCCGTCAGGACTTCTACAACAACCTGAAATGCCACAGTGGAAATGGGAACAAATAACAATGGACTTCATTACTAAGCTGCCAAAAACATCAACTGGAGCTGACATGATATGGGTCATTGTTGATCGTTTGACAAAATCAGCCCATTTCCTAACAATCAAGGAAACCGATAAAATGGATAAGCTAACTAGAGTCTACCTGAAAGAAGTAGTCTCTAGGCACGGTGTACCTATATCCATTATCTCTGATAGAGATAGCCGATTCACCTCTCACTTCTAGCAATCCTTACAAAAGGCATTAGGTACTCGCCTCGATATGAGTACTGCCTACCATCCTCAAACTGATGGCCAGAGTGAGCGAACAATTCAAACGCTTGAAGATTTATTACGAGCTTGTGTGATTGACTTTGGAGGAAATTGGGATACACATTTACCCCTAGCCGAGTTCTCCTACAATAATAGTTATCACACCAGCATTGGAATGGCACCATTTGAAGCATTGTATGGACGCAAGTGCCGATCACCACTCTGCTGGGCAGAGTTGGGTGACAAACAAATTTCTGGTCCGGAGATTGTTCAGGAGACAACGAACAAGATATCTCAAGTTGTTAATCGATTAAAAGCTGCTCGAGACCGACATAAAAGTTATGCTGACAACCGCCGTAAGCCTTTGGAATTTCAGGTAGGCGACAAAGTCCTACTCAAGGTATCGCCCTGGAAAGGGGTAGCTCGTTTCGGAAAACGAGGAAAGCTAAACCCAAGATACATAGGACCTTTTGAAATCCTTGCGAGGATTGGTCCTGTGGCTTATAAACTCAAACTGCCTCAAGAATTGAGCAGTATCCACGACACTTTCCATGTATGTAATCTAAAGAAGTGTCTTTCCGACGAATCCTTAATCATCCCTCCTGATGAAGTTTATGTTGATAACAAACTCAACTTTGTGGAGGAACCTATCGAAGTATCGGACGAGAGAATTCAAAAGCTTCGACGTAGTCGGATTAAACTAGTAAAAGTTCGTTGGAACTCAAAGCGCGGCCCAGAGTTTACTTGGGAGCGTGAAGACGAAATGCGGAGGAAGTACCCACATCTTTTTGATAAAGCACCAGCTGCTAGTGACACTGCTTAAATTTCGGGACGAAATTTCTTTAACGAGGGGAGAATGTGACAACCCTCGAAAATCGGTACTTCCCGTACACTTTAAAATCATGCATTCTTACGCTAATTCCCTTTAATGAAATCAAACGTGTTTTAAACTGAGATAAGTCTAGCACACGCCCACGTTGCACGTTTTGGTTCACACTACTTTAATGCTTGATGCATTTCGTTTAAGTAATTATTGAGAATTTCACAATATAAATCGGATGATTTCCGATAAACACGAACGTTGGTGATAACTTTTTCCCGAACGGTATAAAACTATTGAATATAATTAGTAGTTAACTACTTATATTGTTATGCCACTTAAACTAATCATTTAGAAGCTTAAACATGTCAAAATAATTCCAAGCAAGCTAGCACATAGCTCTAATTTAACCAAGCAAGCTAGCACATAGCTTTAATTAAATCCAAGCAACCTAGCTAGCATGTCACTTAATTCAAATGCAGATTCCTTTTCTATGTGATCTCACTTCGCAAGCTCCTTTCTCAACCATATGTTTTCTCCTACTTGGTTACTTGCTTAATTTCACACTCACATGTTTACTTGCTTGCTTATAATCCAACGCCACTTGCTCCCTTGATTTGATTGAAAGACTAAGCACCTCCCATCACCACCTCCCCTTGCTTCACATTTAAGAAAGGCATTAAACAAGAGAAAACATTTCGTACACACACTTCACAATTTCATTTCAAAAATTCTGCACATTTCTCTCTCTCATTTTCCCTCTCATTTCACCACTTTCACCACCTCCTTCAAGAACAACCACCACAAACCACCATGAACCACCACCTGTTATACCTCATTTTTCACCTCCTTTCAAGCTCTTGATCATCATTTAGTATTTAAAAAAAAGGAGATTTGGGTTGAAGATTTCAAGTTCTCTTCTTTTTACCATTTCATCCTAGAGCATTGTAAAGAAACTCTCCCTTTTGATCTCTTATTTTCTTTCATTTTAAATACCTACATGTTAGATGTTCACTCGTACGTTAAAATCAACTAATATATATGTATCTATGTGTTATTAATGGTGAAAACTCATTAAAAAGAACTAGAGAAACTTAAAACTCAAAGAAACGTAGCTGCTATACCTTTGTGTACTAATAAATAGTTTTGAACGCCTTATACTTGTTCAAAAATTACGAATCTTACTTTTCTGTAAACCTAAGACATAGGGGAACATATGATAAAAATTTCATAAGAAAATAAGTTCGTTTGACCAGTCAAAATGATACCACAAGAAGGGTAAAAAAATGGGCAGAATCTGTTAAAAATGTAAACAGCACTAACTGTGGTCAAACGGTGTTAACTTTGGTCAAACAGTGTTAACTTTGGTCAAACAGCACTAACTGTGACTTAACAGCACTAACTGTGGTCAAACAGTGTTAACTTTTGTCAAACAGTGTTAACTTTGGTCAAACAGTGTTAACTTTGGTCAAACAGTGTTAACTTTGGTCAAACAGCACTAACTGTGACTTAACAGCACTAACTGTGGTCAAACAGTGTTAACTTTGGTCAAACAGTGTTAACTTTGGTCTAACAGTGTTAACTTTGGTCAAACAGTGTTAACTTTGGTCTAACAGTATTAACTTTGGTCAAACAGTATTAACTTTGGTCAAACAGCACTAACTTAACAGCACTAACGACACTAACAACACTTACTTAACAGCACTAACGACACTAACGACACTAACAGCACTAACGACACTAACTTTGGCTTAACATCACTAATAATGAAAACAACATTACAAAAACAACACTAAGCCCAGTAAACCCAATATTTTCCAATCTTGAACAAATAGATAAATGTATTTAAACGTCGCGTTTTGAACCAATGACAATGAAAAATTTTAATCGATTTAAGAATCGCGTTTTCACTAACGATATACATTTTAGGTTTAAAAACCTTAAATGTACACTGTAATAGCAAAGTAATTATGTTTTCGAGAAACATACAAGTATGCATACGAAACTATCAGCAACGGGTCGTACATACGTTTAAATGGCAAGTAATACTCCTACTAGTTGAGTGAACAACTAGCATAGACAGGCCGTTAGAGCCGTCTACTTATATAATTGACCTCATGCGTATAGGGCGTTAGGAGGCTATTTCTATTTGGGCAAAAGATACATTTTGAAACGCTAGCACTCTTGCTTACCAGGTGAGTTCGCAGCCCCTCTTTTACTGTTTTTAATGCTTTATAAATTGGGGTGAAAAACATATGAACTGTCTTGTAAAACATGACAATGAATCTTGTGCGACCCTAAGTTAACATGATGTAGTGCATTGAAGTCCTCTTGCTTACACAATATGACCATTAGCTAGATGACGCTAGCCACGTGGATATACGGATAGTACTATCGGGGTGACTACCCGCCATAATTGTTATCGGTTAGTCGCGCTAACTGTCGACGTTGTATCGAAATAAGGATCGTATATCTAGTTTGTTGAGAGGCACAAGCAAGTAATGCGAGTCGTGGATTGGTTATAGACATAGGTGTTGTCACATTAACTCGTATGACCTAGCTAGTCTATGGGGGATCACAGTCATGGCTTTGTTTAAATGAATATGTTATTTATCTTATAATGTTGCAAAGGTTTATGCTTGCAAACAATTGATTTATACAAGTAAAGGTTTAATGATAGAGTCTTAAACCTGTGGATTCACTCAACAATTTTGTTGACGATTTATAAATATGTTTTTCAGGGAATTAGCAGCGATGTAAGATTATGCATGCATATTTTGGGACCCTTGCTCATCACGATGAATAGGATGCCATCCTTTTGATAAATATTGAAATTATGAATTGTGATTAAAATGTTAATCATATTGTTTTGCTAAACATCTATTGTTTTGTAAACACGACGAACATGTAACCGTGTTATTTAAACTATTTATGGTATTCTAATTATATGTTTGCGATAATCATACGCTTATTGATCGTTCTCGTCACGCCCCCGAGCTTCCGCACTTGTTACTCGTGAAACGATTTTATCGGGGTGTGACAATTGTACATCCCAATTTCCTCCAAAGTCCATCACAAAGGTTCGTAATAAATGTTCGAGTATTTGTATTGTTTGCTTGCTCTGGCCATCCGTCTGTGGGCGATAGGCTGTACTCATGTCGGGATGAGTACCTGATGCCTTCTATAACGATTGTCAGATACGAGTTGTAAAATGGTTATCTCTATCAGTGATATTTAGTATTGGTACTCTATGTATAGAAAACGATATCCTTCAGATACGTTCTAGAATCGATATCCTTCGGATAGTTGATATTGTCACATCATACCTAGAATAATCTCTTCCAGATAAATTTCTAGTTAGCTCTTCTTTATGCCAGGAAATGTGTTGACCCTGTCAAGCGATCAACGATCACCCATACGGTGTTGGATCTAGCTGACGTCTTGGGTAGTTGTAAAAACATCCATCGTTATTTACTCTCACTTCCACTGTGGCATCTCGGTTTGTCGTAGAAGTCAAGCCGGTTTTCGATATTCGGCTTTGACATTCGAACGGTCAGAGGTTCACTAACGTAGGTGGCGGTATCTCTCTCGCCTCTGTCTATCACTAACATTCTATCAGGTCGTGATACTTCTTATCAGCACCTGGTGTATCGAGAAATTTGGCCTTTAAGTTTCGTCTAATTATGAGCTTGCGGTGCTTCTCAACGCAAGGTACTCATGTTCGGTCTATGAATTATAACGTCTCTTCCTTCTTTGTTTCAAGTTGTTATTCCGTCCTCTTTAGGGATTCTCCTTTCGGCATTCAACGATTTAAGCCACTCGCTGTCTGTTGCGAATTTGGGGAGTGGTTTTCGGGCGGATGGTCATTCCTAAATTATGAACTCTAATAGTTTTGACTCGTTCTTCACGACTCAGGGCCTCTGCTACTACATTAGCCTTGCCCGGTGATACTTCATATCATAGTCGTAATCGTTTAGCGTCTCGTCCTAACGTCGTTGCCTCATGTTTGAGTTATTTCTAATCGACAGTTTGTTGGAGATCTTTGTGATCGGTGTATATCGTATACTTGCTACTGTATTGGTAGTGTCTCCAAGTTTTTAATGCAAACATGACTGCTCCTCACACTCAGTTGTGAGTTGTATAGCTTTACTCGTGAATCTTCAATTGACGAGACGCATGAGCATTGACTTAGTCGTTTTGCATTAACAGGCAGTCCTAATTCCTGATGCGAAGCATCGTGGTAGAGATTGAAACTTTTCGTTTTTGTGGGTATCGGCAGAATAGGCGCGGTACACGGTTTTCGTTTTAAGTGTAGAAAATGGATTCTTGTTTCTTGCCCCAAGTCAAACTTCTAGTCCTTTCGAGTTAACGAAGTCAGTGACTGGGCTATTTTGGAAAAAGGTTTCCATAAATCGACGGGAGTAGCTAGTATGACAAGGAAGTTTTACGCATTTCGGTTGGGGTCTTTAGCGTTTCTCAGTTTTTGATTGCCTCAATTCTTGGATGGGTCCATATGATTTTTCTTCGTTTATCACATGGCCAAGGAAATGGTTCCTCTCATTCAAAACTCGTACTTTGAGGACTTAGTTTCAGGTGTCGTTCGTGCTCCTCTTCTCGTTTGCAAATAAATGAGAATTTCGTAAGGAATATGATGGCGAATTTATCAAGGTAAGGTTTGTAGATTATGTTCATAGAACACAGTTGATGCGTTTGTCCATCCAAAAGGTATGACTAGGGATTCGTAATGACTATAACGAATCCTAAACATGGTCTTAGGTACATCTTCGTCTAGTAACTTTAGGTGATAAATATCAGAACATAGGTCGACTTTTTAATAGCCGTTGGAATTGTGGAATTAGTCGAATAGATTGTCAATACGAAATAATGGGTATCGGTTCTCGGTAATTACTTTATTGAACTCCAGGTAGTCTACGTACATTCGTATGGATTCATCCTTCTTCGTTACAAGTAACACCGGAGCTTCTCAAGACGAAAGGCTCGGTCGGATGAATCCTAATTCTAAGAGTACTTGTTATCGAGTGGACAGCCCTTGCATTCCTAGTAGAACTAGACGGTAGGGTGAGCGTGCGATTGGTGCCGCTCCGAGCACTAATTCGATACAGAAATTGATTTGTATCGGGGGTGGTAGCCCTGGCAAACTCCTTAGTACACTCACGGATGTTCACGTACGATCGATAAGTCGTCTTTTCGTTGCTCTTCGGGTTTCTTCTATACTATATGAGCCAAGAAGGCTTGGTATCATTTTCGTAGGTATTTGCTTGCTTTCGTGCAAGTAACCATTTTCACGGTGCTCCGTTTCTTTTCTCCTTGTATCATCAGGGTTTCTCCAGACGGTAATGGGACTCGTATTACTCTCTCTTAGTAATCTATGTCCGTATGAATTTCGTAGGTATCTGATAACAATCTGTCATACTATTAAGTTTTAAATTGTGTTTAAGCTGTTACTTAGTAGTTGTCTTTTAGATTAATAATATCACTCGTGCCTATAATTCTATCGTTTCCACTTTGTAATTTCACTCATTGGAAACAACGTTTATTAAAACAATATTATCATTCTATTAGTGCAAGGATAAACTTTTATATATAAAAATGCATCAAGCATTATACAAAAGTTTGAGACGTTTCTTACAAAATTGATCGAGGTTTATCCTCCATCTACGTCTCAATAGATTCTTTTACATACATAAATCTATTTATATCCTACATACTTCCTACTACTAATCTATTCCACATCTAGGTCATGTGGATAATAACGTGCCTCTAACATGTCTCTATAACGTAGAGACGTAGTGTAGATCGCAGTCTCCTCAGTGGACTGCTGACACTTCTTCTTAATCCAAGACCTAGTCCTTTGTGTCAGTTTAGTCGTAAGTTTCTTCTAGAAGCGAATCCTATCCTTAATTTGCACAAGGATGGGCCTTTTCGCAATTATCAGTTCTTCACACTGTCAGAAAAGCTAAGCCCATTGTTTTCTAATTCTGTCATCAGGTGATAGTGTAGGATCGTCTAAAATGACAGAATACATGCAAATCAACGTTCAACAGCTAATGAGCGGAAATCAATAGCTAAACACAAGTACGTTTTTAATCACAAGCACAGACAATATTGTATTAAGAATTATAATCAATGAACGAATACAATACTGACCACAGAAGCAGAAAACACAGCCAAAAGCTCTTCTGGAAATCGTCAAGTTCAACAACCTTTACAACTGAAACCCTAAGTGCATATTTATAGGTAACTAATCAGCGACATAGCGATATTGGTGATATCGCCTATGCGATATTGTCAATATCGCCTAAGCGATCTTGCCAATGTCACCTGATACAGAATGTAACTAATTAATTACAACTCAAAACCTAGACCAAGTGACAGACACACTAATGTACCAACAAACTCCCCCGTGTCTTCAGCAAGGTCTTCAAAAATAATCAGCAGTCAAATCTTCATAGAAAGTCAAGGGTAACATCTTCCAAAGATATTTTCTTCAAATTTGCAGCTGATGAATAATGAACTCTAATAATCGGCTGCTTTGTCACTGGATCTATCTTTGGCGACAAACTAGATGGTGTCGAATTAGGGATCATATTAGAAAGACAGATTCGCAAGACAATATCAAATTTTAATTCGATTATCAGTATAGTTGTCCAAATGTAAATTTAGCACGCAAAGTTAACTAGCCAAAGAGACAATCAGTAACAAGACGATTATCGGTATTGTTTGTCCACTTAAACATGTAACATAATCAACTTCAAGCTTAGCAGTTATTGTGAAAGTGAATAGATCTCCATGAATCCCACATAGACATACTCATAGTATCAAGACATGCCTAAGACTTCGATTAGTTAGAGAAAGCATTTGAATTCAACATTTTTAAGAATCAAGCCAGCGGTGACAGGTCTGTACATATGTACAACAAAGCGACATAAACTTGATTTAGGTGTAAGCAAAACCAGACTTGGTCAAACCATTTGGCGACCTTGTAAGTAATCATTGATTTTATAAGATTTGAAAGTATTTTTGACTTTTGTTTGCTTAGATGTTGAAAGTATACTGACTGAGACCAGGTCTGTACAAACGTACAACAAAGGAAACAGACAGCATAAATCCCCAAATGTTGTCATATACAAACTCAAGTTAATAGAAGCATGGCAAGCTGATACATAAGAATTAAGACCCATTGTCATACATCATATGTTGGTTATCACAAAAGATTTAAACACAGATTAAGGTATTTCTTAGTTGCTTAAAGAAGAGTATGAAAATGCCTACCAATACATCGTACAAGTAATCAGATGCCTGTAAGGACATGTATAACAAATACGAGATAAACCTACTGATACATCGAGGATAAAACTTAAGATTGACTTTTGAGGGGTGTCTCCTAATATACTATCATCTCCCTAGTTGTTTTCAGACACAATTAAACGTCTTTTTGAAAAACCAATTGTCTCAATTCTATCAAACAGATAGGTCAGTATATCTGGTGTTTTCACCCTTTGTACGCAAGAAGTTATCTTACCACCGTTATTGCCAGCAAAAGCAACATATCCCCCATTATATGGTTTAACATCAGAGAGAAGGGAGATATTGCCTGTCATGTGTCGTAAACAGCCACTGTCAACATACCACTTGCTATTCAGCACCTTTGACTGTCACAACACAGAGAAAAGATTGTTAATTTAAAATGGAGACCCAAGCCTTGACAGACTTGGGTACTCCTGAGACTTCATCGATTATTACCACATCAGTTAAAACCTTATTTTTCAGTAAATCATTTTCTTTTACTGATGTGATAACTATAGATGACGCACTATTCCCTACACCTTTCTTTTTCCAAACTTTCTGAGGAATAATTGGTTGCTTATTAACAACATCAACCTTTCGAACCATGGGTTGAGTAGGTGTAATGTTATTAACTCTAGAAATTGGAACATTTCGAGATAATCCATGTTGTTTTGTCTTTTGAAAGTTTTTATTTTTAGAATGACGTGGATCATTTCTTGATGCCCATTTTCTAGCAAGCACTGGACACTGATTAATGAGATGACCCTGCTTCTTACAGTAGAAAATTGATCCATGACATGGATCATTTCGTGATGCCCATTTTCTAGCAAGCACCGGACACTGATTAATGAGATGACCCTGCTTCTTATAGTAGAAACATGATCGTCTCTCTCGAAAAGTTTGATCATCACTCAATAGTGGTTTTGGCGAAAGAGGAACCCTACGAGGCTTGTTTTTAGGTACATTTACAGCACATGAACACTTATGTGAACATGATGGAGTAAACATATTTACAGTTGGGGTAATTTTTGAAGAAGGATTTTTAATTGAAACTTTACTATTTTGAATATTCTCCTCCAGTTTCAATTTCAAATCCTTGACTACTGGTTTCTTTTTAGAAAACATTTCACCTCTACCCTCGTTAGTAAAGATGAGATTTTCAGGTTTGAGATTATTCTTCTCAACTTTCTTTGTAACCTCGTGAGTTACATCCTCCATCTCTACCACCTCTTCAATATTTGTTGAAGGAACAAACATGATTGGTTCAAGTCGCTTGACATCAGCAGCCTTAACAAGCTTAGGCTGTTTAACATCTTCAGCCTTGACAATCTTAGGCTGATCGGGATTATCAACATTAACTGGTTTAATCACAGGATTTGTATCCTTCTTAAGAACAGAAGGTACATAATCTTTAATTTCGTCATGTGAAAGAATAGTCTGATTCAAATTTGAAGGAGGAGGATGGTTATGATAACCAATTCCTGCTTTACTCTTTGTATCAGTCCGTTGGCTTTGCAGGATGTCGGAAAAGACCATAGTAGATGTGGAGATATTTGCAAGTCTTCGTTTTAAATCAACATTTTCAGATTGAGTTTCAGCAAGTTCCCTTTTAAGATGTGAAATGAGTTTTAAATAACTGTCAATCTCATCTTGTTTATTAAAAATCATTGCCTTTAACTCTTTCTTGTCGTCAATAAGGGTTTTCTAATTTATAGTAAAGACTTTTTCGTTATCTTTTAAAACTTTGTTCGCTTCAATAAGATTGGTTAGATCTGTATTCAAGCGATCATTATCTACTATGAACCTGTTGATTTTACCAGTTAGTGTGATACAGGAATTACAATCAAAAAATTCTACTCCATTTTGAATATCCGCCATAAGAGCGACATTATCCTGATCGTCCATAGCAGAAAAATCATAGGCTTCATTATCCAACAATAAAGCAGCCTTGGCAACCTCATTCTCCTTCTTGAAAGTAGAAGGTTTGGTAAATCCAGTAGACGGTTGTCTACCTTTCTCACACTCTCTAGCGAAATGGCCCAGATTTTGACACTTCTAGCATCTAATCTTGGACTTATCAAAACCCATGCTAGTCTTATCAGTAACGTCTTCAAGAGACTTCTTTCCCGTTCTCTGCAAATATGTCTTCGTTCTTCTAGTAAGCATAGCCATGTTCCAACGAAGATCAACTCTCTCTAGCTCATCAGGATCAACTTGAGCAAAGTCCTCATCGGTAAGATCTACCGAGCTAATCCTCTTTGATAAAAAATCATCATATGATGACAAAAACGCATTGAAGATAACTGCATGCTCATTGTGCGATGCAGTAGCAGAGGAAGTTGATTGAGCTGTGCTTCTATATCCAGTAGATGGTCCAGTTATTAGAGCAGTGCTTCCATATCCAAAACTGCTTGTATCAGCAAGCAAGGAACTAGATCTAGTGCTTTTCTTTTGAATGTCCAAAGCACAAGTTTCTAATTTGCCTACAAGCTGATCTAAGGACATAGCTAATGCTTCAGGATCACTCTCCATCATTAATACTCTTGTCTCCCAACTAAAAGGTAGAGCATTTAACAGTTTCTTGTTGATCTCAACAGTGGAGAACTTGTAACCTCCCTCAGTCAGTTCGTTCACAAGACGTGAGTAACGACAGAATAAATCCTTGACTGACTCGTTTTTCTGAATGTCAAACATATCATACTGTTTCTTCACAAACTCTAATTTGGTTTGCTTATATTCAACTGTTCCTCCACATCTCTCAGCAATTGCATTCCAAAGATCATACGCTAACTCATGTTGTTTAAACATCTTCATCGTGTCAGCCGGACGAGACATGGTTATGGCAGAATGAGTCTTTCGTTCACATTCCCATGCCTTGCGTTCCTCAGCAGTCATTGAACGAATGGGTTTTAGTGGAGGAACACCCACATGAACACCACTAGCAGTCGGTCGAACGTAGCGTTCAATTAATGGTATCTCCATTTCAGGGTCAGTAAAAGCAACAAAGGATAAAAATCGAACTCTCCATTCAGTATACTCCGTTCCCGGAGCAAAGAATGGAGGTTTGTTTGCGCTACCAACCTCAGCATTATGTTTTAACATAGCGTTAACAGCTTGTAAAGTAGACATTTTAAAATATTTTAATAAAAGTTTTGATTTTAAAAATTCTGATTTAAAACGCAATATCGCTATCAATATCGCTAAAATTAATTAGGCGACACCAAGTAATATCTCTAGTAATATCGCTAGAGATATCGCTCAAATTAATGAGCCCAGATCAAGTAATATCGCTGAAACCCTAGAGGCGATATTAAGTCAATATCGCTTCTAATATCGCTGAAACGGCTGGAAAACCAAAAACGTTTTTAAACACAGAAGGATCAAACGAAGTGAGGGTTGTTAATGACGAACAATAATCCAGAAAACACAAAAGGGCAGTAAATCAATCAGTTTTAAGGCTAACAAGCAATCAACCTATATGAAACTAATGATTTAACCACTTTTAACGTACTTTTGTTGATTTATTAACCACTAATCCAATGGATATATGGCTCTGATACTAATTGTAGGATCGTCTAAAATGACAGAATACATGCAAATCAACGTTCAACAGCTAATGAGCGGAAATCAATAGCTAAGCACAAGTACGTTTTTAATCACAAGCACAGACAATATTGTATTAAGAATTATAATCAATGAACGAATACAATACTGACCACAGAAGCAGAAAACACAGCCAAAAGCTCTTCTGGAAATCGTCAAGTTCAACAACCTTTACAACTGAAACCCTAAGCGCATATTTATAGGTAACTAATCAGCGACATAGCGATATTGGTGATATCGCCTATGCGATATTGTCAATATCGCCTAAGCGATCTTGCCAATGTCACCTGATACAGAATGTAACTAATTAATTACAACTCAAAACCTATACCAAGTGACAGACACACTAATGTACCAACAGATAGTATCGAGTGATAATATCCTCTAATGCTTCAGTCTTCAGATGTTTAAAAACATAGAACTATTTAGTAAGTAAATCAGCTCGGCTTTCAAAAGTTTTATATAAAAATATTATCATTCTATTAGTGCAAGGATAAACTTTTATATATAAAGATGCATCAAGCATTATACAAAAGTTTGAGACGTTTCTTACAAAATTGATCGAGGTTTATCCTCCATCTACTTCTCAATAGATTCTTTTACATACATAAATCTATTTATATCCTACATACTTCCTACTACTAATCTATTCCACATCTAGTTCATGTGGATAATAACATGCCTCTAACATGTCTCTATAACGTAGAGACGTAGTGTAGATCACAGTCTCCTCAGTGGACTGCTGACACTTCTTCTTAATCCAAGACCTAGTCCTTTGTGTCAGTTTAGTCGTAAGTTTCTTCTAGAAGCGAATCCTATCCTTAATTTTCACAAGGATGGGCCTTTTCGCAATTATCAGTTCTTCACAGTGTCAGAAAAGCTAAGCCCATTGTTTTCTAATTCTGTCATCAGGTGATAGTATCGAGTGATAATATCCTCTAATGCTTTAGTCTTCAAATGTTTAAAAACATAGAACTATTTAGTAAGTAAATCAGCTCGGCTTTCTTTGATCTGCTCATTACCTTCAAACATCTTCTCCAGAGCTAACCACAGCTCTCTAGATAGGTTGAATTTTTTGAAGGTGTGTTTGATTTCTTAAGATAGACACATAGTGAAAGCAGATAACGCTTTGTTCTCTGCCTCATACATTTTTCGGTCCTCCTCCTTCATCGTCAAATATGTATACACCCTTTGTTTTCCTTCAAATTCATAGGTAGGTGCCTCATATCCATCGTTGATGCAGATCCACATTCTAACATTGTTATATTTAGCAAATGATTCAAAACGGTCCTTCCACCAAAAGTAATCTTCTCCTTTAAGGAGTTTCAGTAGAGAGGCGGATTTCCCCACCTCGTGGTCCAATTCTATCATTTTTTTTAAACTAGACATTTTTACGAAAAGTCAACAAAAGTCAACCAAGACAAGTTCGTACGAACTTAGATTAATTCGAACTTAGAAATAAGTTCGTACAAACTTACAGCTGTAAGTTCGAAGGCTATTTTCAGTAGGTTCGTACGATGCTTTCTGAGTTCGTACAAATTAATTTGTTGAACAGAATTTTGATCTAAAACTCAGATCTAGTTTGATTCAACCGATAAACTCGAAAAACTCTTGCACAATACGAAACACTAACACTAATGGAAGCCAAAAGTACAACTTATATCTTCCAAAACACTTGCACACTTGTTTACTTTGCGCTTTTTAATCCCGAACCAAACAAGCAACTAGTAAAGCTCTGATACCAAATGAAAGTCCCCTTGAACGGATCCAAACGGGATTACTATGTGTATTAGAGTGCGGAATGCTGTAATACACCTAAACAACAATTAAACGAGTGTAACGAAAGTGCTTATAAGCTTTTATTAATGTAACTTCGAATGTATTCGAACTAAGCATAGAATTATAAAGTATTCGAACTTAAACTCAGTTAAAAAACGTACAAATGAATATTTTCGAACTTATATTTATAAACAGTCAAGTTCGTACGAACTGAACTTACCTGCAAGTTCGTACCTACTCTAAGTTCGTACGAACCTACAAACATACTTAACAAAATATTCAAACAACATAAACAAATTACAAACTAACTATTACAAATATGAAGCTGTTGTCACATTCCATGTACAAATACTTTTCATCAAATTTCGGAAGCAACCGTCTCAATTTTTTCATAAATATATACTAATAGTTAGTTATACGTTGTAGACTAAGATACTTCTAACTACAAGTACTCAAACCTTGACCCTGCACATACTATGTATAATATTTTCTTTATGATATTGTTAAGAAATATAAAATAGGATTTGCATTTGTATAAGTCTGCAACAATGTAATTGCGACAATATTGGGTTGTCGCAGAGTGCGACAGTTAAATACTGTCGCAGTAATAGAGATTGTCGCAATAATCTGCAATTGTGGAGATATATTGCTTAGAGTTTAATCATGTGTTTAGTACTTATAGTATAAATAGGTTGCTAAACTTTCATTTGTATTATTAGACCTTGTAATATTCATTTGTGATCTTAATAGAAAAATTATTCTAGCAAATTCTCTCAACTGTCATCATCAGATAACTTGAATATAGTTAACAATTGATATCAGAGCTTGTGTGATTGAAGATTTGGAAGCAAAACAGATCGAAACATAAAGAAATCATCAAAGAAAAAGTCAAAAAAATCAAATTCGTGATTTTCAAGATCAATTTCAGAAATTTGATTGTGTTTTGGTGAAATTAATCCGATAGATTTGAAGAATATTGATCAAGGAACAAGAATCAAGCATCAATTTCATCAAATTAAGTCAATAATTAATCGAATTTGAAGATTTCACGAAAATGGGTATTCTAATTATTCTTGAGTTGTGATTGATCAATTTATCGAATTCGAATGGAATTATTGAAAGTGAACCGATAGAAAGCAACATTCGATCAACAAATTCAGTTTATATCCAATTCAATTACAAGTTCAAATTCAGTGATTGAAAAGTGAAGTTTCTGTTCAAACAGACAACAGTGCGACAGTCTGTGCGACAATTTCTCTAGTGTGACAATTCTCTACGACAATCCAATAAACTCTCGCATAAAGGCATAATTTCAAATTCTGCGACATTGTCTCAACTGTCGCATATAGTGCTTCTGCGAAACTTTATAACTGTCACATAAAGGACAAGTGCGACACTCTCCTGAGATAGGGAAGAACATGCTCAAGTCATTAAGTTGTCAGCTGAAAAGTCAAATGCTTTGAATCAAGTCAAGCTTCTTGAAACTCAAATTGAGACACACTCTTAGGTATAATCTAAAGTTCTAACTGAGTGTCAACAACAATTAAACTCAAAAAAGGAAAAGGCTAATAAACTGCAAAAAGAACTTGCAAATAATCTTGATGTGATAAAAACTTTGACTCGGGATAAACTGGACTTACGAAATCACATGGAAGGTTATAAAACCAGTTATGAAAAATATGAAAAAGAAAATATTTCTTTGAATCAAGAAGTTCTTGATTTTTATGAACAATGCAAGTAATTAAGAGAACATGCAGACATTTATAAAAACCAGTATGAACTTGCTATTAGTGAAAAGAATTATTAGTGAAAAGAATTCACTCTTAAGAAAAATCAAAGAACTTCAAGATAAATTGTTTAAACGTGGTCAAACAGATAAAAGAATTTTTCTAAATAAACCTAAGGATATCAAATTTTACAATCCACGAGAAGGATTAGGTTTTGAAAATCCTTGCTATTTACAAAAAACTCTTTCTAAAGTACCTACCTGGTATAACTACATGGGAAGTATTTTAAAAAAGTTTTTTGTAAAAAAAACTTACGAGGAAGAAGCGATTGAGAATTTCAATAGAGCAAAAGTAGAAAATGCACAATCTTCGTTTAATTATAAGCAATTAAATGAAAGTTATGGCACAAGGAAAATTCCTCTTTCTGCGGATTATTTTTCAAGTTGTTCAACACCAGTTATTGATCAAGTTGAAGTTATGGAACAAGTGGTTAAAACAAAACTTTTTATTCCAAATTTAATTTTGGAAAACAAAACTTTGATCTTGAAAATCAGATAAACCACTCTACAACTAAATTTTGATCAAGAACGAACAACTCTTTTGCAAACTATTGAACAACTCAAAAGTAATTTATCTTCATCTAGTTCAGCATCATTATCAAAATCTACCGATGAACTTGAATTTGAGAAGAACTTAGGAAAAAAGTTTGACTACAAGAAAGCCTTAAATGTCAAGAATATTTTGAAACCTCAAGTGAATGTTCCAGTGAAGACTTACACGGATAAGTCTTCCAAACCACTCTCAAAAAGGATTTCTCAGTTTACCAATTATTCTTTACAAAAGAATAAGGGTTATTCTAAGAAATCACAGTCACCTGAAACATTTACTCAAACGAATTTTCATCATTCTGATGGTTTTAAATTCTCAAATAACTCGGTTTCAAGAGTTTCCAAGACAACAAAAGTTTGGAAACCAAAACAAAATTCTTCTGAGAGAACTTGTAAGTCCGTATGTATTAGGATCGAGAATGAGATTATCTAAGGTATTAAGGTGCGGAATCCCTCAATACTAAGTTATAGGATCTATAACGATTTGTTTCACAATTATTTAGTGAATCGGAATACTAATACGCTTTGTATCTATTATAACAGATGTTAACTATCAATACCTAGCCTTTAGTATGTTTAGAATATCTCTGGAAACCTTCGTATATGATTAATGGCAAAAGTTAATTAGGGATTAAACCTAATTTCATTATATAACCGTCTCGGTTCGCGGGTCATGGGCTCTGCGAACTGACTCAGTTCGCAGCCCATCTTGGCCCAGCGAACTGACTCGGTGCGCAGTCCAATCTTGTCCTGCGAACTGACTTGGTTCGCAGTCAAACATGGTCAACATTTTTCAGCATTTTAATATTTTGCTCTAAAATGTTTACCAACCAATATTTTTCATTACTAATTCAAAACCAATGTACAAACCTGATTACAATTATCAAAAGTTCTATTACAAACTAGATCTGTTATCACAAAACATGTCTCAACAGACTCTCCCTTGACAATAACTCTAGCGTCCTTGTCTTCAAGTTGTCTTTGGTAATCACTTATAAATTTTGCTACCCACATATATCTTCAGCTTTATGCATGTCTTAACCATTGACTGATAGTCTCGAGCAACATCTTCCCATCCTTCAATTGCAGTGATCCTATTCTTGTGTAAAATCAATAGGTCAGCCTTTGATAAGTTCATTAGATGTCGACGATCATAAATCTTTAAGATTTCTTTCTCTTCATATTCAACTTCATCATTATGTTCAAACATAAGAGCTTCACCAGTCACAGAATCCACAAACCATCTCTTCAACTTACCTAAGATATCTTGAGGCATGGTCTTTAACGGAATCTGTTGTATGCATTTCACAGCTGGATATATATTCTTTCTTCGACGTCTTCCTGTTCTTTCGCTTCTTTCGTTAAGTTTGATAGTCTTTCCAACTCTTGGCTTAATTCTTTGAAACTTCATTGACCGACCCTCAGTCTTGATAATCTTTTCGACATATTTTCCAAAAGGATCATTACTAGGGTTATTCAATTCTAATCTAGCCAAGTCTCGAATTTCAAACCTAGGCAAAGAACTGAAGACTGCAAGCTTCTTCTCAAAATATTGAACTCCGTCAAATCTTTTTATAGCAAAAAGCTTTAAGTCAGCATCGTAGTACCATCCAATGATACCTCTTCTCGGTATACGCTTTCCTGTAATATCCACTTCACTAATCCTAGTCTTTTCCTTTTTCTTTTTCTTCAAAGGCCTAAACATCGGATTATCTTTAAGTTTATCAGGAAGATCATCTTCAGATTCAGAATCAGTTGATTCAATTAGATTTTCATCTAAATCCATAACTCTTTCTCCATCTTCATCCCGAATGATAACTTTTGTCTTTAATGTGCTCACGATGTGTTCATCGATATTAGCATCGGGATCTACACCTTCGTCTAACCCAATATCAGAAATAGAAGTCCAATCTTCAGGAGGTACAAACTCTCCCTCCTCTAGATCATAATCAATCTCTTCATCTATCTCATCAAGCATATCGTTTTCAGAATTAGATAGATTGAGCATTACCAAACCTATAAAAGCATACACACAAATAAAATATTGATAATATAAATCCTTTCATTGATTTCCCTGAATCAATCTAAGAATTTCCTTATTAATCTTTTTGTGTGTCTAATGCTCATTATATAAACTTATAAATCTTTATAATCAATCTAAGATTACAAAAGTTTTATAATATCGAAACATACTAGCAAACATTAATTAAATTTAAACATTAATGTATTGTGATCAAGAATGATCACCAAACATTCAAGTTTATAATAAATTAATTATCATAATTTCAAATACTTAATTGAACTATTTCCAAAACTTAATTATCAATGATCTTCTTAAATTATATATCATTTTCACGTTAAACTATAGCATAATTAACTTGTCAATTTTAATATTCTCAAGTCTAAAATGCAAAGATTGTTGTAATTGTTTGACCGCTGATATAAAATCAGGACACGTCACACGACTATCTATAAGTCGGAAGACTTTCGATCAACACTCTACACAAACTTTATTAATTGTATATTACTTAAAACTGATTTAAAACATATTTAACTTGTCATTAAAAATCTCTAGTCGAATACATAACAAAATAATTATAAGTTACAATTTTAAATAATACCTTCAATCTAATTTAATACAAGCTTCACCTTCATCAGCACCACCATCTTTAGTACCAGCACCACTTCCACTTGCACCCGCAGACTCCCCCTGAATCATAGTTAGCTCACCAGTCGTTGAAGGACCAGTCGGCTCTCTATCTTTCTGTGCATTGGGATCATCATCTGTATCATCACGCCTCTTCTTTAAAACTCATCATCTTTGCATGTCTCATGTCGTCTCTTCTTTATCAGTTCATCTTCTTTGCGAGCCTCATTATATGCCAATATCTCCCCCTGAGACGGCTGGCCTGTCAACAAACTGGCGACAAGGCGTTCTAAACGATCAATCTGTCACTGCTGATCTGCAGACTCGCTGAGCAAAAGCGTGTTAGACTGCAATAAATGAGTAGTGGCTTCACTTTGAGTGGTAAGCGCATTTGCAAGTTTAGCGTTCTGCGTTTCCAATACTTGAACCCGGAGTTCCAGATTAGAGATCCTCTCAGAAGCTCTTATTGTAGCGACCGGTGTTGAAGTAGGGGCAGTGTCAAATTAAGGATGGCGTTGTTCAATCTGAGCGGCGACATCTGCCAAAAGTAAGCGAGCTGCTATTCAACTAGCTTTAGTAGTCGGAAGAGTAACAGGTACATTTGCAGCAAGCTCTGGAACAGGCGAAGATTGCAGAGTAGGCCTAGTCCGCGGTGGTGGTGTATTTTGAACAACTGGACTAGACAGATCGCCAATAGTCAGTTGTGAGGTGGACAGCGGATGCGTGTTCGGCGGCAAGTTTGAAGAGGTGGAACGTCTTCATCCTCGGAATCTTCATCAATCAGGCAATAATCAGGATCATGATCATCAGCTTTACGCTTGCCCTTCAACGCAGGATCCATGATTAGCTTTGAACCCTTTCTGATCATTCCAGCCGGAATACCCGAAGGAGAAGAATGAGGATGATCATCATCAGTTTCCTCATCATCGGAGTCACATGCAGTGGCTCCATCCTTGCTGAAGGCACCAGAAGGCCCAGCACCTAAATTCTCCTGATCTCGTTCACCCTCAGGTAGAACGACCTCGGGGTCGACAGCTTCAGAAGCCTAAAAGTTTTCCACCTCATTTAAGAGTGGATCGGTGGCATCATCATTCTGAACAAGTACCTCATATAAAATCTGAGCAGCAATAACAGAGTTAGCAGCCTGATGTAGCACATCTTCAATAAGCTCTTGTGGCTCAGGGTGTGGAGCCACAACTACTTGCTGAGCTGGAACTTGTGCTTGAGGTTGTGGTTGAGCTTGAGGTTGAGCACCGGCATCCAACCAACCTTTATTTGGTGGAGCAATATAGTTTGCATCAAGAAGATGACCGAAAAGATCACAAGCTTCCGGCTTGACCTGATCTGGACGTCGAGAGGAATGAAGAAAACAAGCATTGTACCCTCGAAGTCCAATCCGATCGACATGCAAGTCTGGCTGAATATTCGACAGGCCAGGAGTGCGATGAAGAATGATAAGCGTGCAAAAGCGCGGATAGAGCATGAACTTGGATCTAACGGCACCGGTGATTTGACCAATAAACGAGCTGAAAATATATGAAGAGAAACTGTATGGTTTGTTATAAACCAGGGACAGTAGGCCTATTAAAAGCTCAGGACTCAACTCGTCGTAACGCCCTTCTTGTTACCAAAGATAGTAACAATAATATGGAACAAGAATCGCCATTGGCCAAGAACAAAGGCCTTAACAAATTGACGACCTCTCTTGGGTCCAGAATAACCCATGCGTCCAAGTGCACCCTCAATGAAATCCGAGGTGTACACAGAGGGACCCGCTTCCTGCTCGACTGTACCCAGATGCAGAATCTGTCTCAGATCGTCAGCAGAGAAGACAACAGGATGTTGGTTAATCCTAGTAGTAATTACAGGAGGATTTGCAGCAACATCGTACTCAATGTTATTCCAAAACTGAGCCAGCAAATCTCGAGACAATGGTGGAGACTCTGTAATGGCATATCGAATCCTCGAACGAGCCAAATATGTAAGAATCTCAGTAAAGCGTTCAACACCACGCTCAGTGATATCTAAATTCACCAATATATTGTGAGCAGAAGTGAAGGATCGAGCAGCCATATCTGTAGTCATAAGAGTTTCACACATGGTAATTAGCTCAATAAAAGGTAAACTTATCGAACATTAAATAATTTTAAACTTTTATGTATTGTGAACAAAAATGATCACCAAACATTCAAGTTTACTATTAAATAATAATGTAATTTACTGAACTTAATTGATCGATTAAGTATACGCGACTTAATTTTCAATTATATTCTCTAAATTATATACAGTTCGTAAGGCATAGAAGATAATCTGAAAAATCATACCGCCGATATGAAATCGGAACACGGCGCACGACTACGTATGAGTCGGAAGTCTTTCGATATGAAGGAACAAAATGCGTATAATATATTTGATACGTATTTAACTTATAAACGTAAGTTCTTAAGTCGAAACGTAAATCTAATAATTAACAAGTTCCAACTTGTAATTTATTTGTAAACATAAAGTACTCAAATCGAAAAGAAGGCTAACAATAAACAAATGTTTAACTGCGCATCGCAAAGTCAACCTAAATTTAGCAAGTCAACAAAGTCAACCAAGTGGGTTCGCTTCGCAGGTCAACGAAGTCAACAAATGGGTTCACTTCGCAGGTCAACGAAGTCAATAGATGGGTTCGCTTCGCAGGTCAACGAAGTCAACCTATTCAGTTCGCAGGAGCGTCCATTGGATTCACTTCGCAATTACGGGCTGCGAACTGAGATTGGATCTCAGTTCGCAGGAGCGGCTGGAACGAACCCAAATTTTTAAATCGATGATCGAACCCGTTCTTATGCAATTAAATGATTAAAACACGTTCACAATAGTCCCAGCAAGATTTTCTAAGGGTTTTAGGTTTTATCTTTCACTAACTAGTAAATAATCCATGAAAAACGAAACCAAAACATTTAATATATAAATCGAGCAAGAAAACGCAAATTAGATGGTGAAATTGAGTGATACTTACTTCAAATGATGTGAAATCAAAAGATGTAAATGATCTACAGAATGAAAAACCGATCCTGTGGCTTAAAATTTGAAAAATAAAGTTTGAATGGGATTGCGATTCGGTTCGGTTCGCAAGTACTCAAATCGCAGGGTTCGGTTCGCAGTGGAATTTGGAAAGTGAGAATTGGACTCGTGGACTTGTCCCTTTTATACTCCAAACTCAATTCGCAGGTTTGACTGGTCAACTTCGCAATTTTGACCAAAAATGCAAATTTAGTTTTAAATATAAATTGAAATTATGAATATTGTTACAAGTCAAAAATTTGAACCGACCATTGCGTTGTTGTCACATTTAATCAACACAGAACGAGAAGATGTAATATATAACCTAATTCCAAATAGTCAAAGTGATGAAAACGAGATAAAACTAAGACATAAATATCACACACGAATAAGCAAACGAAACAGTAGTATCAAGTACCATTTTATTAATGAAACAAATAAGATAAACAATACATATTAGTGGTGTTAAAAATTTATCTGCTTAGGGACCATATTAGAGAGAATACTCTGTACGTTATTATTTATTAATAAGTCTAAGAAGATTGTTAGTCAACATACTTCATGAAATGCACAATAGGTTACACAAAACATACAACTTAAACATTTATCAACTTATATTTATGAGGTTATAACTTGGTTACCTTGCTCCACAGGATATAACACGTTCGTGAACCATACTTTGACAGTAAGTGAGAACGAATGATTCATCAAAATGAACATTCAATTATCATAGACAGTTCAAGATGATTACCGATATTATGATCCACATAAACAAATAATACACTGATTTCTAAGCAAACCGTTATTATTATTATGCAAATAAACTAGTGTAAACCAAAACACGCCATACTGAGAAATCAAGTAGAACACATAACATAGTATCTATCATATTCAAGGTAGAGGTTACTAAATGATGTTCTTTTCGAAACATATAACATATGCTTGAGTTATTTTAAAATTTGACAAACATCAAACCTATTTTGAAGATACTAGTGGTTCTAGATTTGTACTTAGTACAACAGAAGATCCCTTAGTATAAGCAAAATAAGTTTGAGACCATTGGCAAAACTAAAAGTTTCAGATATGTACTTAGTACAACAAAGTTACCAGTAGTTTGGATAATAGCCATTTTTCTAACTATTTGTCTAGACAGATATTCATAGATTCTATATAACAGTGTATGGTTATACTATCATTCAATAATTAAGACTTATGTCATACATCATATAGCAGATCACACTAGATAACACACATGAGAGTTATTGCTTATTTGATGCTCAGATATCATAGCAGAATTTGCCTACTAGTAGGACATCATATAATGAAGTTGCCTAGATTTAATTTATTCGAAGCACATTATAGCATGTGGAGAAAGGTGTATAGTAAAATAAATATAAGTAAAGTCCTGGTTGTAACGATGTATCGTTAATGTAACTTACTGGAATCTACGAACACATCTAACTTAAGACTGTTACTTATTATTGTTAAGCGTATTCCCCTAATGTAGTATCATTTCCCAGCAGATAAACACTTAACTTTTCGAAAAGAAACGACAATAGTTCTTTTATCGGAGGCGATTCCCCTTAGGTAACAAGCAAATGAATACCATACGCCAACCTCCCCCTTTTTTTTTTTTTTTTTTTTAAGATATAAACTTTGACTAATACAAACGTCTTTGGAAGACTAGTTATTCTGGATTCCTCATCCCGTTTAGTTGAATCAATGTCTCAAAACGCGCTCTATCAAAAGCTTTAGTGTACAAGTCTGCCAAGTTATCAGTTGAGGGAACTTTGACTAACTGTATCAGCTTTTTCTCAGCACAGTCTCTAATGAAATGATGACGAATATCAATGTGCTTCGTCTTGCTGTGCTTTACCGGATTATTGGTAATTGACATGGTGGATTCATTATCAATCATCATCGGAGTGTTGGTCAAATTTAACCCATAATCTCGCAGTTGCTGTTGTATCCATAACACTTGAGAACAACAGCTGCCAGCTGCAACATACTTAGCTTCACATGTAGAAATGGCGACTGAGGTTTGCTTCTTGCACTGCCAAGGCACAAGTCTACCGCCTAAGAATTGACATCCACTAGTTGTAGACTTTCTATTTTGATTGCATCCTCCATAATCAGAATCCGTGTAAGCAACAAAATGTAAATCTCCATCAGTGGGATACCAAAGTCCCAGCTTCGGCTTCCCTTTGAGGTAACGAAGAATTCGTTTAACAGCTTGCATATGAGACTCTTTAGGAGTGGTGTTGGGACATATTATTGTGACAACAGATCTAGCTTGTAATAGGACTAGTGTATTTATTGTCAAACTTGTATAAATTGGTTTAGACTCGTAAATATATGATATTAACTTGTTATTATTATTTGTTAAATGTTATTGAACAAGTATCGATTTCAAGTTAAAGTCAAAATTCGCGAATTGAGAAGTCAACTCGCAGGTTTGACCTGCGAGTTGAGATCTCATCTCGCAACCATCTGGACTCGCAGCTCTCAGCTGCGAGTTGAGATCTGGGCTCGCTGATATCTGGACTCGCAGGTCTTACCTGCGAGTTGAGATCTGGGCTCGCAATCATCTAGACTCGCAGGCCCATGGGCTGCGAGTTGAGTCAACTCGCAAAGCCCATGGCCTGCGAGTTGAACCAGATATAACTATTTTAATGCTGCTCATTATTGAGACCTAGAAATCCGTGCTATAATTACACACACCAAATATTTTAAGTTTTTCTCTCCTCGAAATCTGTGCAGATATAAAAGCATTTATTGAATAAGCTCGGTTTTGACTGTTTAACACTAGTTAATATCAAAACGAAGCTTGTTAATTAATTGCAAAGTTATATAAGCAATAAACCTTAAGTATTGAGGGATTCCGCACCTCAATACCTAAAAGATAATCCGTTATCGCTAACCAAGATCTAGAGACTTACAAGTGGCTTGATATCTTGCACAGAAACATACTGCGAACATTATATCAGGCCTCGATGCAGTAAGATACATTAGCGATCCAATCATGGCCCTATAAAGAGTAGGATCCACATCTTTATCACTCGATGTATCGGGACCAAGTCCATGGGCTTCTGGAATAGGAGTGTGATCAATTCTAGCTTCATCCATCTTGAATCGTTCTAGTAACTCATTTGTATATTTTGTTTGATGAATGAAATATCCATCTTTCTTTTGATCAACTTGCAATCCTAAGAAAAATGTAAGTTCTCCCATAGCAGACATCTCAAACTTGTTCTTCATAACTTGTTCAAATTCACTACACATCTTTTTGTCAGATGACCCAAAGATGATGTCATCAACATATACTTGAACAAGTAGAAAGTCTTTCTTCTTCCATTTTAGAAAAAGTTTACTATCAATTCTTCCTCTTGTAAAACCATTCTCAAGAAGATAATTTGATAATGTTTCATACCACGCTCTCGGTGCTTAGTTTAATCCATATAGAGCCTTATCAAGACGATATACTCTATCTGGATAATCTGGATTTGTAAAGCCTGGTGGTTGAGAGACATACACCGTTTCTTTGACTTTGCCATACAAGAAGGCACTCTTAACATCCAGCTGATAAACTTTAAGTTTCTTTAATGCTGCAAATGCTAAGAACAACCTTATTGCTTCAAGCCTAGCCACAGGTGCAAACACTTCATTGTAATCAATCCCCTCTTGCTGATTGAAACCTTGAACGACTAGACGAGCTTTATTGCGAGTCACGATTCCCCGATCGTCTTTCTTGCACTTAAACACCCATCTAGTTCCGATTGGATATTCTCCAACTGGTAAATCAACCAACTCCCAAACTTGTAATTTAGAGAACTGAGACAATTCGTCCTGCATTGCTTCAACCCACGAGTTGTCTTTTAGAGCCATTTGCACATTTTTAGGTTCAACCTGTGAGATAAAACATGAATATAGACATAGATTTGTAATCCCTGTCTCTTTCATTTCAACATACAAGCTTGTGGGATTGGATGTACTAGCTTTAGATTGATTCCTATTTGAACAAAAGTGTTTGGATCACCGATGATATTCTCAATCGGATGATTTTTATTCAATCTTGTTGTTGATAACGGTTCAACTGGTATATCATCTCCTAAGTTAGTACCTATTTCCTCCAATGGTGGTATACCATCATCAGTAGTAGATGTCCTTAATTGTCTCAAAGGAGTAAGAATATCATCCACAATCCTTTGGGAAACAATTTTAGGATCTTCGTTCTCTTGAGGTATATCAGTTGGAGGTTGTTGTGACTCAATTGATGAAACTTCATTAAAATCAACAATAGTCTTAATTCCAGACGTTTGAACATTCGATGTTGGAGAAGAACTAAGATTTTCATCTCCAAACAATAAATGCCCGGGTATCTCTGAATTACTGACATAGTCACTGATAGGGACTTTAAATGACTTAAAAAGATCTGAATAATCAAATTGCCAGTCTAATCCCTTATGTAAGTCATGTGTGTAGCTCGTAACTTCAATGTTATAAACTATTTCCACACGTCCCTTATGTAAGATTTTCATCTCCAAACAATAAATGCTCGGGTATCTCTGAATTACTGACATAGTCACTGATAGGGACTTTAAATGACTTAAAAAGATCTGAATAATCAAATTGCCAGTCTAATCCCTTATGTAAGTCATGTGTGTAGCTCGTAACTTCAATGTTATAAACTATTTCCACACGTCCCGTAGCTTTATTGAAGACACGTTTGTTTGGTGAGTTAGGCACATAACCTAGGAAGTATCCTTCGTCAGCCTTCTCACCAAATTTTGGTTGATTGCTAGTCTTCAACAAAGTGCATGAAACTCCAAAGGGTTCAAACCCCTTTAAGTTAGGTTTCTTATTGTTTAAAAGCTCATAACAAGTCTTGTTCTGCTTTTTAACCGTAAGAACTCTGTTTAGAACATGACATGCAGTATTCACCGCTTCTGCCCAAAAAATGACAAGAAGCCTTGAATCTACAAGCATTGTTCTAGCTCCTTCAATCAACGTTCTGTTTTTCCTTTCAGCAACACCATTCTATTGAGGTTCATAAGGTGCGCTGAATTGATGATGTATCCCTTTGCTTAAGCAATAGACATTAAACGTTGAGTTCTTGAACTCTGTTCCATTGTCACTACGTATTCTCTTAACTCTTGTTCTATAGACATTCTCTATTAGATCTAAGAACTCCATCAAAATACCAGGAGTTTCATCCTTAGATCCCAAAAAGAAAACCCATGAGAATCTAGAGTAATCATCTGTGACAACCAAACAATACCATTTGCCACATATGCTTCTCTTGCTTATGGGGCCGAAGAGATCCATATGTAGCAACTCAAAAGGCGAGGAAATATAATTTACAGTTTTAGATTTGTGTGGTTTTTTATGCTGCTTTCCTTTCATGCAAGGTACACACTTGTCTTCAAATGCAAAACTCTTCTGTGGTACACCCATAACCAACCCATTTTTGGTTATATAATTCATCTTTCTGAAATTCAGGTGTGCCATTTTCCTATGCCATAAGAGTCTGCTTCAGAAGCCTTGGATATAAGACATGTTGACTCCATTGAAGTAATAGGAACACCTATGTTGATGGCATAAATGTCCTTCTTCCGTGGAGCCCTCATCAATATCCATTTTTCGAGAATAAGAAACCCGGCTACAGGACTAAGGCCTCTATCTCATTGAAATGTACAGGATGACCTTTATCACAGACTTGAGAAAAACTCACTAGGTTGTACGTTAGTTCTTCAACATAATTCACATCCTCTAGAGTCAAAGTGCCATTTGAAACTTTTCCTTTCCCAGTTTTAACCCTCCTTTCTCTCCAGCGAAATTTACTCGTTGCTTCAATCCTCCTTTGAAGTCCATCAGTAGACTTCTCTCTCCTGTCATGTATCTTGAGCAACCACTGTCTACGTACCACCAGCTGTCTTCGTTCACAGTATGCTCCTACACATGACATTTGTACACAATTAATTATCAAGAGGAACCTAAGCCATAACAGACTTGGATCGTCCCTCATCATCAACAAATTTAACTTCTTTAAAGTAACCCTCTTTCCCATCAAGAGCCTTGATTACTTTCGAAGGAGTTTGAGTTTGTTGATGAACGATGGTCTTGGGTCTATGAGGTGAGTGAGATGCAAACCTCCCTGACACATAACCTTGAGATTTTGGTCCTTGGTTATGATTATTGGTATACCCGTAGTTAATCCCATGTGTACGTGAAGTAGAACCAATCTCATAATGACTATGGTTTCGTGAAGTAGAACCATTCTCATAATGACTATGGTTTCTATTAGGGGTCCTATATCTCGACGGTGTGTGATCTCTAGAATGATTGAAAGAAGTATTATTTTGAGTTAAAAGCCGTTTAGGTATAGGTGGAGTAACATTGTGTGTTTCTTTTCTTTTCAAAATGTTTACAGGTTTAGTTATGGTATTACTACCCATCTTAGAGTTAGGACTCTACCTGTCTACATTCATCTTAGAAGTACCCGGTGACATGTCTCTGTTTACCGGTCTATGCGTTGCTTCTGACTTCTTATTAGGGCAACAAGAAGCCACGTGCCCTTTTTGGTGGCATTTGAAGCACGACATTAACTTCCTAGATTTAACTTCTTTTGCCTTTTCTAAGTCAGTATATTCCTGAGTCACTGAAGTTTTAACTTTCTGTTCCCTAACATCTAATTCAGTTTTACACTTGTTAGATGTTGGATCTTTAATAACAGGCTTCTCTGTCTCAGATATCTCTGACTTATTAGTTGGATTATTTTCAGCGTTAACAGGCACATCAGTCATTTCTAAGTCTACATAAGTATTAGTGTAATTAGAATTAAATGGAGGAGGTACATCATGACAACCCAATCCAGTCATATCCTTTACACTACGTTGAGTACTAATTATATAATCTAAAGTTAAGGAAGATGTCCTATAACTTTCAAACTTACGATTTAACTCAACCAAGTTCATCTTAGACTCAGACAGCTCTTGATCTTTGCTAGCAATATCTTTGTTTAAGTCTTTTGAGTTTAGATACAGACCATCTATTCGAATAGATTGTTCATTAATAGTATCTCTAAGTACGGTCTTATCTGACATATAAGACTTAATTATTTCTTTAAGAGCTAATTTATCCTCACTTAGCCTACGTACATCACTTTTCATTAGTTCTAAGTCAGATGAAATAGTCCTATATGATTCTGCATATACATTCACTTGGGACTGCAAACTAATAACTAGTTGACATACATCAGTAAGAGTGAGAATATCAAGACATACCCGTTTTTTGTCTGTTTGGAGTTCAGCCATTTGAGCCACAAAGTCTTCAGGACACAGATCTTCCGTTGATCCCATGTCTAGCACATCATCAACAATTGATGTCTCATTTGATTCCTGTATCTTCACTTGAGATTCTTCCGTAGTTGGCATGTAAGATGTGGATTCAACAGGTTTATCTTGATCATCAATTTCAGCCATAAGTGCTTCTTCAGATAAAGCACTCCAGTCATAAGTACCATCAAGCTGCTGAACCACCAAGGCTTTGGATGCTAAGGACGTGCCTTGTTTTACAGGATTTGCATATTGCTCAATCTTGGGTCTTTGACATTCCCTAGCAAAGTGTCCATAAGTCTGACAGTTATAACACTTTACTTTGGATTTATCAAAACCCGGTTTGTTACCCAAAACCCGGTTTGTTACCCACCACTTTCCTACCAGTACGCTTTAGGAAATTTTTAACTCTCCTTGACACCATAGCAAGTTGCCACTGGAGATCCATTTTCTCTAAGTCATCAGGGTCAACTTGATCATAATCCTCGTCAAATATAGCAGGATCATTAATTTTCCCTTGAATGTAATTCTCATAGGAAGCAACAAATGAAGCAAGCATAGAAAGTTGTTGTTCTGCAGATGTCACCCTCATAGGCATCTTATGATGCCCTTGAGCGGACTTCTCAGAAGAAGAATTCTTGCTTCGTGTCTTACTTCTAGCTGAAGCTATAAAACATAAGTCTTCGGACAGAATTTCACCGCTGTCATCAATAGCACCAACCAGTAGTGCAGAGGTTGATGTTGATGAAGCATTTGAGAGACTAGATTTTCCATGGTATAGCCCAGGATCCTGTACCTGATCAGAATCCGTATCTCTCGTTTTCTTAGTAAAATCATATCCTCTGAGCTTGTCTATAGCCTGCTCCAGAGTCATTTTAACATATCTTTCTTCATTGTCCTTAATCATCACTCCATACATTTCCCACTTAGGGGGTAAACCCTCAAGAAACTTGTCGGTTTTCTCCCTATCAGAACATGTAATATCATGGTCATCCAGTTCACTTAGGAGATGGTAATACCTAGTGATGGTATGCATCTAGATCTTCTCCTTTTAAAGCTTTAAAGACTGTAAATTGTTTCTTTAGGAGACTCCTTTTACCTTCCTTGACTTGTGGACTACCCTCACATCTTTTCTCAAGAGCTACCCAGAGCTCTTTAGCAGTATGAAAAGATTTTAATTGATGATTAATTTCCCTTGGAAGACTCATTTTGATCGACGAATGAGCTTTGTTCTCAGATTCATAGTCCTTTTTCTGCTCATCATTCATCCGGTTATAAGGAATAACCACAGTTACATTCTCAACAGTTTGGGTAGGTGCAGTGTATCCATTCTTGATACATTCCCAAATAATCAGATCATGGAAACGACAATAGGATTCAAACCTATCCTTCCATCCATAGTAGTTTTCAAGTCAGAGCAATTTAGGTGGAACATTAGATTTTCCAATCTCATGGTCCATCTCAATCATTCTACTTAAGTCAGACATCTTTGCAAATCTCAGAAATTAACAAATCACAAAATTCAGAAGTTGAGTTCACAGTTCGCAGTTCGCTGGAACTCAACTTGCAAAACTCAGTTCGCAGGAACTCAACTCGCAGAACTCAGTTCGTAGGAACTCAACTCGCAAAACTTAGTTCGCAGGAACTCAACTCGCAGAACTCAGTTCGCAGGAACTCAACTCGCAAAACTTAGTTCGCAGGAACTCAACTTGCAAACCTCAGTTCGGTTCGCAACTCAGTTTGCAAATCTCAGTTTGCATATCTCAGTTCGGTTCGCAACTCAGTTCGCAGAATCGGCTGTAAACCCCAAAAACAAAAATTTTAGGTTTTTAAACGTCTAAACCCTAAGATTTTGAACGTAAACGAACCTAAAAGTCTCCGGAGACTGATTTTTCGCAAATACGCACTAATTGTACGAAAAACAACCCTAAATCAACCGTTATTATCCCGAATAATCTCAAACCTACGCGTATCTAACCGTAGGCTCTGATACCAATTGTAAGTCCGTATGTATTAGGATCGATAATGAGATTATCTAAGGTATTAAGGTGCGAAATCCCTCAATACTAAGTTATAAGATCTATAGCGATTTGTTTCACAATTATTTAGTGAATCGGAATACTAATACGCTTTGTATCGATTATAACAGATGTTAACTATCAATACCTAGCCTTTAGTATGTTTAGAATATCTCTGGAAACTCAGGAAATTCGTATATGATTAATGGCAAAAGTTAATTAGGGATTAAAACTAATTTCATTATATAACCGTCTCGGTTTGCGGGTCATGGGCTCTGCGAACTGACTCAGTTCCCAGTCCAATCTTGTCCTGCGAACTGACTTGGTTCGCAGTCAAACATGGTCAACATTTTTCAGCATTTTAATATTTTGCTCTAAAATGTTTACCAACCAATATTTTTCATTACTAATTCAAAACCAATGTACAAACTTGATTACAATTATCAAAAGTCCTATTACAAACTAGATCTGTTGTCACAAAACATGTCTCAACAGAACTTCCCAAACAAAATCATTCAAATATTCGAGATTGAACATATTTGCACTTGCACCCCAAAACATTTCTTATTCAGTGCAAAGAATGAATGATTTTGTATCCCCTATTCCCAAAAGAATTCACTCACCGTTGATTCCTCGAAACTTATTTCGAAATGAAACACCGAGTTTCAATTCAAAATGGAATTCAACGTCTTTACATCGAATAAACACAACTTACTCATGGTTTTCAAAATTCTCAAAACCCATTGGCGCTATTCTTAAATGGGTTCCTAAAGTTGTTGTCTAGTTTTTATTTGACTTATGAACAACTCAATTCATAACTCGTTCTTCAAATGAAAATGGTTTATGAACATTTCAGTTCAAACCCGTTATAATTGAAAGAGCTCAATGATTTTAGAAAAATGTTCATTAATTGTGATCAAGCTCCTGTCCTACTTACCTTTTGATAAATGTTTGATATATTTGAGGGGAAGCTCGCACAATATCAAAAGATAACTCACCTTCATATGTTGTTTTACACATCAATTATGCATATGTTAAAAGGGAGTGTGTTTAAAGATCAAAACGTTCAAGTGTTAATATCTTTATCATTATCAAACACTTTGAAAGATTTTCAAATGATTTTGCTTCTTATAATCTTGGAGGGAAATCGTACCGAAGACATCTAATCGATGTAATTCCAAAATCACAATATCATGGTGTGATGATCAATTCATGATCAAAGTTTTGGGACATATTGACATCTGCACTGAGTGTTATAGAATAAAATTACCCCTATGATCCACCAGAGTCGGATATATCTACCATAGGAGCCACCTTCTAAAATTTAGGACGCGAGGGTCTATTAGGTCTAAGTGAGAAGGTTGGTGTAGATTAAAGTGCAAATCATCATACTTTCAATAATGCCAAATGAAAACGAGGGAGGAGTTGAAAAATAAGAGAGGTTGAGTGAAGAGTATGTGAACGGGTTAAAAGAAAAAGAAAACTCTCACTAAACAAGTAATCGTTAGGTAGCCACATCTACTATCGGTAAAAGAAGACATCATGGACCCAGTGATGCAATGCACATATACCCTCCAAACCACTCAAGAATTTCTTAAACAAATTCTTGATTCATTATTTTCACAAAGATTTTACACATACTCTATTGACAACTCTTTTAGAGTTTGTTGATATTGAAACAAAAGGACAATTTGCTCTAGTCCCTGACTTCAGTTAATGCACAAATCGAGTCTAGAGCCAAAATGATATAAAAATATTTTTAGGACACGAAGTGTACTGTTACACTACATGTCTGTGTGACATTATGCATGTCTATGTCACAATGTCGGAACATTCATAATGATACCTAGAATGGTATTCCACGATGATTGAATGGAAATCCTACCAATGCTAACATCAAAGCCAACATTGAACGTAGGTCACTCGATTGAATCATTTCAATATGACAATTGATGTGTTAAACTGGTAATCTATGTGATCCAGGAGTTAGAGTATCTTCAAAAATGTGTATTCTGATCATACAATCAACTTTTCTGAGATTGCATCAAATGAATTGTTGTTTTACCTTGTGGTTACTATAATTTGTGCTTAAATCGTATTCGTGTCATTGGGACTTGATGGCTTTCTTCAAACACTATTGTGTTGAATTGTATTCATGATGCTCACAAAAAATCATAATCATCATGAAGGGGGAGAAATGAGTAATGATCAAGAAAAGAAATAGTACATGAGTAATGATGAAAAAAAGAAATAGTATTTGAAGAGAGTGAAGATAATAATGGGAAGAAATGATCTTGAAGATTACATGCTAGGATGAAAGTGGAAAGAGTGTACAAGAATGATGAGAAATCACAAGCATATTTCAAGAGGGAGAGATAAATATTTTGAAGAATTGAAAAGCAGAAATGTGATTTAATATTAAAAGATGTATTGGAGGAAGAGTTTATTTTATTAGAAAATGAAGAAAAGATTGAAGATTGATATAAGGTCAACGAAAGGATGTCAAGAAAGGATTTATGAGGATATGGGGAGATTATTGAAAATTGTGAAAGAAAAAGTCAAAAAGGTTTAAAGTATATCTATTCAAGATTTGACTGACGGTTTGAAAAGTCAAAGTCAAATAAGTATCAGAGAATTAAAAAGTTAAAAGCTCCAAGGGATTCATATTATATCAAGAGGGAGCAAGAGAGAATTAAAGAAAGATCATCAAAAAGAGGACAAAATGTAACGAGTGATGGTAATTCTAGATGCATTTCATCCTTATGTCACACGTATACAAAATGTAACGAGTGATGGTAATTGTTTCGATCAATTGTCGTTTGTCTCGGATATGGTGAAGATAAGTGACTCAACATTCGACATTAGTTACTAGACGAGTTAAAACACATATATTATTACTATCAGCTTTTTAACGCAAGTTTTAATGAACTGTATCAATCGTTGTATTTCTCATAATCGTTTGCACCATCACAACACTAGATGATTATGCCTATGACAACTATTCTGATTGCCAATAGGTTTGGTGTGATCGTTCATTATTTAAGCATTTGGGGCTCTGTGACTTGTTTTCCTCTTTGGAGAGGCCTGGAAGAGTTTCAACACCCCAAAACTATTACAATTGCATATATAAATGATAATCATTATGTGATGGTACAGTTACAAGGAGGGTGCAATGCCTCACATTACTTGATTTTGGACTTTTTATAGATCCCCAAATGCAGCTATATGGGAAACCATGTATACGCCGCATCTACAATTATATACTCAACTAAAGTCTTCTAATTCTTAAAAGGACTTTGTAAATTTGAAGAATTAATTGCTAATGAAAAAAGTACTTATCTGATCAAGTACAATACATTTTTACTGATAAGTACAATACATTTTTACTTATGACCTAAAATCAATGAAATGTCTGACCATATAGATCGTTGAGCCACTCAAAAACCTTTACATGTCCCCATGTGACTTCATCTTTTTTAGTTATATTATACATAATTATGCTATATTAATTGTCTTATGTTTGTAGACTTGTAGTTGAAAACTTTCAACTTTAAATTATTTTCATTGTTTTGTTTAGTATGATTTAGAAAATGAGTTATTCGTAATGGAGTTCTCTATTCAGTCATTTATTTGAACATAAAAATAAGCAATAATTATTCATTTATAACTTAACTTATACTTCCATCTATATGCATACAATCAATTATACTCATATAAGACTTGATGAAAATAAAAGTGAACAATACTTAAGTAAGTATTGTGTGTATTATGAAAATAAGTTTGTGTATCTGATTTTTTAAACAAATTAATCCATATTAAAGAGTTCCAATTATTTAGTATAGACTTTTCAATAAAAAATTAAATTATATGAAAGATATGTTAAAAAATAAAATAAAATTGACTACCCCTAGAATTACAACTATAAAATTTTAAATAAAATTTTCTAATTAATATGTTTAATATAAAATTACTCACATAAACATATGTTTAAATTTTTAGAAAATTGATAAACATCTTTTTTAACTAAACGTATGTAAGCTTATTAAAGAAGTAATTTTTTTTTCTAAAACACATTGCAAAATTGATATCACTTTTAAGAAAGAAAAAAGTGAATTTTTAACTGAAAGTTTATGATATTTTAATATTTTTAAAAAGACATGTGAGGACGGACGCAGAGAAGCGCCAGACAAGCATCAGGAAGACGACAAGCATCAGGAAGACTGCAATGTCAATAAAATGATTGTCACCAAAGTTCTGCAAAATAACAAAAATCTCATCGTCTCCTTTTTGTTATTAGTTTAATCGGACGGTTCAAATACAATCCCTTAACCTCTATGTAATTGCTTAATAACGAGTAAATTCTTAAAAGCTGAAAGATATAATCATTTACTAATAACTAGTTGACTCTTGATAAATTAAATGAAATTAATTAGTACGTTAAGCTTATCCCTATATCAATTCTTGTATATTATCGTAAAGTGTGATGATACTACAAATTATATATCCAGTGAAATCGTATATACAACGACTCTCTCTTTTATCCCGTATATGATCTCTTGTATTTTGCGATCTTTTAAGTACGGTAAATTTGGTTACACGTAAACAAATAACATTTTATTTAACGATAATGTTAGGAAATTATATAAGGTGATAGTTTACTTTTAAAGCTTTCTAGATTGTGTTGGAAGTAGTTTGAATGAAATCAATTACAAGGAAAAAAGTAGAAACAGTATTTTTAATGTCATGCAAACAGTCCCCATCTGCTTTTGCCACCCCCACTCCAAAAAAGCTAGTTCAAAGCAAAAGGTGGCTGATTTTATACTCGACATTAATTAATTTCCAACAAGCCATGCTATAAGTATCTTATACGTATCCGATGACCGTTGACAAAATTTATATATAAAAAGTCTAGTTTCAGTTTCTTCTTACTTCATATGTCTAGATTAAATATAATCTATTTAGGAATTTAATAACAGATTATATACCTTGTCAGATTTTGAACATATAAGTTTTTTTAATATGTAACAAGTAGCTGGTACTCGTGTTTTATATTAAGGAATTGATGTTTTATAATTTTAATATATTGATTTCTAAACAAATCTAGTATAAAATAAGTGATCATGAGTTCTAATATATTAAAAATATGGTACAAAACTGAGTTAGCATGTTTTAATATATCAATTTCTAAACAAATCCTTATGAGTTCGGGCCTTAGGTTATGAATTGGGCTCCAGAACACATAAATTAAACCCAAATTTAAAATAGACGCCTTAAAACAAATTAAGCGATTCTACCAGCTTTACTTTAAAAGCTCTTCAATAGCTCTTCAATGGTTAACAACTTCAGCCTCTTTTTTTTTTTTTTTTCATAACAAATTAACAAGTGCTTAATCAAATAAAAATAAAACAAAATACACGCAGGCCCACATGCACACTCACATAACAAGCATCCCAGGGAGGATAAGGTGGAGTACAAACTGTTAGATCTGTATGCTCAAAAGTTATCATTAGAATGATATTACTAATAACATATGATCCTATAGGGTCACACCAATAGCATATTAACACTAATTGATTAATTGTGAGAATTTGATTTTTCCTAATTATCTATGATCCTTGTATTAATTAGAAGTTAATATTTTGTTATAATAATAATGTTCTAAGGTCTATAACACATTAGAAGTCATATGGTATTGATTATAAATGTCATGTACAACTTATTGGACCTAAAAAGTTTGAGAATTAAAACTTGTACACAACATGGAGGTGAACATGGAAGTATGAGACAATCAAAGGGGGCCTCCCCCTCCTCTTCCATGGTAGGCCATCAAAGGGGGCCTCCTTTTGATGGTGTGAAGCTTGCTAGTTGTTCTATGTGCCATATCTTTTGACCATACCATGATCTTCAAGTATGGGACTTAAAGTGTTTAAGTTAGTGTGCATGCATATGACTACAAGCAACATTCACTACTTCTCCTAGTTCTCTCCACATTCTTCATCTCTTGCTAAAAGTTAGTGCTAGAAGAGTGTGAAACATTGACTCTCTCTTAGACAAATTTTTATTTGGTCTTAAAAGATTGTTCATACAAGGGAATATAGACTAGCATCTAGCGTTGATGCAAAAGCTACTTGGTGAAATTGTTATAGAGGAACTCTTGCCTTGAGTTACTGTCATCTTCATTTTCATCAACACCCTACTTCCAAAAGGGTTCAAAGACTTCAAAGGTTGTTATTCTTAATGTACATGTAAATGGATCTTGGTGGATTTTATAAAAACGTTTTATAATATGATTCAACTTATATTTTAGCTTCTGTTGCAATTTATCTTTGTTTTAAACCTTGATTTTGATCTACAAACCCAACAATTGGTATCGGAGCTACTTTTACATGTAATTAAGATTATATAAATTATGTGATAATCTTGATTTTTGGAAAATATGTATGATTATCATTTTTGGCAAAGTTATGATCATATGTATTTTCTATGGCAACTAGTTAGTTTATAATTGTTATTTTGTAAATCAAAGTTTTCATGCAGTTTTGGTTATATAAGTTGCTTTAGAAAAACAAAGGTTGTTTTTATGTTCATATGATGAAATAAGTGTATAAACAAGCCAAAGACCTTGATTTGTATTAATCCAGTTATAAAAATAGTAAAACGAAATCAAGCAACTATTACACAACTAGGCAAGTATACATAATCGAATAGTAGTATAACAGTGATAAGTTTACCGAATAGTCTCTTACAAGAACAATTTATATGTATTTTAAGGTTATTTATCTAATCTATAGTTAAGGTATAAGGATTGTGCCTCTTAACGACATGCAGTCAAAAGGGTATTTAAATTAAATAAAGACAACTAAATTGATAAGTCAATCAATTGGTAGAAGTATGTTCATCTAGACTTGTTACCCCTAGAGTTGGATAATAGATAAATATGTATTTACGTATAGGAGTTAATAATCTAGACTACTTGTTTTCACAATGCAATCGTTTAACTGAAGCCATAAAGTGCAAGTGTCCTTTGCAATTTAATAATTCCAATTATAATTAATCAACTCAACTAACATGATGATTCAATCTTATAATCCTAGTGTCCTAGAGATTACTAAAATACACAAGATGTCTCTTAATATAACTCATCCATATTATAATTCAATTAACCTAATTCAACTCTTCTATTGTTTCCAATTAAAAGTAAATGTAATATGACATCTAAGAGTTCTCACTCATTAGCACGATTATCACACTAATTGAATAAGCCAATTAAATTAAATACAAATGGTTCTTCAATCAAACATCATATCATACGTAAAACAAAATCTAAATATTAAAAACCCAACATCTAGGGTTATTAGCCTAGATGAACATAAAGAGTTTAGCCTATCGTCATAGGTTCAATCAAACAAATCATAACAATCCAAGAATAATTCATAATGCGATTACAAATATGAATCAAACATAAATTAAATAAGATTCGAATAAAAAGAAATAAACACTAAGTTCTATGAAGATTATAAGAGTGATGAATCACTTAAGGTATCCCCAAAAGCTCTCCAAGTGCTCCCAAAATCGGCCACCACAATTCTTGAATAATCAATAGTTAATGAATTTTAGGGTTTGCATGGGAATAAAACGCAAAAAGCCCGAAACCGCCTCAAGTACTCGGCGAGAAGCCCGACTACCCGACAGGTAATAATGGATCCCACCCGGTTAGATGTATGTTCCCAGCTGAGCTTCAAATTGGAACACATGAGTTCTCGACGGGTAATAATCATCCTCAAGTTTCTGTCCAATTTGTTCCCGGATGAGCCATGAAGATCCCGTTCGGGGTACCTAGCGTGTAACCTAGCCTCCCGGCGGGTAAGGCCTATTTCTAATAGCTTTTCTGCACTTTTCTCTTTTCTTCGTTTCATCTATTATTTCTTCATATTTTCTTCAATGTCACTCGATCTTTGACCTGAAAATAAATCCAAGCTACTAAGTACCGAAAGTTCATAAAATTAACTCAAATATTATACAATTTGGACTGATATCACCCTTATAAATATGCCTAATTTAGGCGATATCAAAATCCCCCACACTTGACTTTGTTTGTCCTCAAGCAAACTATGAATTAAACAATTAAGAACCAATCTTCTTACAATTCAAGATATACATGGTTTCAAGAATTAAGTACTACGATAATCACCAAAGTAATTATCTTAGCATATAACACATATATATGAAACCTAAGATGATTGTACACGTCACTATAAAGTTGCAAAAAGATTCAAATTTCTAGCAAGCGAAGTATCAAAGCAGGATAGAAGGACATGTTAGGTTCATGATTTGACAAGTTGGATAATCTGTAAACTTAGTACCTAGATAATTTTAGTATCATGTTACAAAGCTCTTTTACAATTGTGACATAAAGTTAAAATTCCGGAATTTTAGGATTAATCAACTATAAGTTTTAAACTAATTAAGCTTTTCACTTCTTTTCGGCATTATTAAACCCGTGACTTTCTATGAGATCCATGTAGCAGCCGTTAGACTAGTTTGTCCAGACCGGAAAAAGGTCTTAGAAAGCTAGATGATGAACATCCCAAAGGGTTTAATAGTCTGAACCTCAAAGGCCACATTTATTGTTTACAATTTGCGTTTAACTTAAATGTAACCCATGGCTTTCTATGGAGCCCATGTAACGAACTTCTAACTCAACCAATCCTAGAGCGGGTAACGACCTTAGGTGGTTAAATGTCTAGGAGTCTACTCATCCGAGTTCCAAAGGCCATATATATGATCACAATTAACCAAACGTTAACAATAGGGATACCATATGTTTAATTTCTTTCTTTTCTATATATATATATAATATATATATATTTTCTTAATTTAGCATCAACTATAATTTCAAAATACTAAAAATCCATCCAATTAAACTTAATGTCACAATTCTTCAAAATTTAAGCTAATTGTCACTAAGCAACAATCAATACAATAAATCTAGGCTAAGATTACATACTATGGGTTAGCATATAGATGGGTGCAATTAGTATCCAAACTACCTCCGTATCATCTACAACACTTAAATCACAATTGTGATTACAAGGGTATTAAAATGCATCATAAAGCAAGTAATAGAACAATTTATAGTGCAATCATCTAAAAAAAAGTAGATTATGAGGACAAACAAAGTACAATATACACCCCCCACACTTAAGCGTTGCATTGCCCTCAATGCAAGAACATCAAAGATAAGTAGTATACAAAAGTTGAAGTAAAAGGGAACGAGTACTTCCCTGGGGGCAATAACCGAAGATGATGCATGCAAGCTTGGATTGATTGTATTCATGAGAGTTGCATCCTCGATTCATGTGGTACCTGTTTTTTTTTATTCTTTATTATTTTTATTTGTTAACAATTTACATTTTACAAGTGCTTATTGATTACCGAGTCTTATGGTTGACTCAACCCCAAATGTTATTTCTTTGCGGGGTTAACCTCCCCCACACTTAGCTCGTTGTGAGAGCTTTGTGTGGACCGTGCGCCCTTAATCAACGCAGTTAACCAATCATTGATCCCATGGGAGGCCTCGGTGACCTCCAACAATTTGTTTTCTCCCTCTTGGTTAGGTATTTCATTTTCTGTTTCCCTCATGTAACATCTCCTCTAATTGCCGCCTTGCGTAATTATAAATATTTTTCATGGATTTCACGAGGGCGACGTCATCAGGCTTCGTAGCCTGATTCTCTTCCTTCGGGAAACTAATTGCAGTCTCAATATCCTCTGCATTCTGAATCTCCATATGTATAGCATAAACGATTTCGAGAGCAGTCGTGCCAATCGGTTTGACATAGAAAGTCTCCTCCACCTCATCGACTCGAAGAGTGAGTTTTCCACCCTTCACATCAACTAAAGCACTAGCGGTGGCAAGGAATGGTCTTCCTAGAATGAGAGGGGTATGTGGGTCCTCTTCCATATCTGTTATGACAAAATCTACCGGGAAGAGGAGGTGGTGCTCAACTTTTACGAGCACATTCTTCACAATACCACGCGAGTAAGTAATGGACCCATCACCTAGCCAAAGGTTAATGTTGAGCTTCTTTGCCCGAGTTTAGCATACATGGAGTAAGGCATCATGCTAATACTCGCTCCTAGGTCAGCTAGGGCGTTCCGGATAGGTTGGTTACCAAGTTGATAAGGAATGAGGAAACTACCTGGATCTTGTAATTTGGGTGGTAGTTTCCTTGTTAAAAGAGCTGCGCACTCACCATCCAAGGTAATGGTGGATAGTCCGTCGAGCTTCTTCTTAGATGTAAGAAGCTCTTTCAGAAATTTCACATATTTCGGCATATGTGAAAGGGCGTCCACAAACGGTATATTAATATGGAGAGTTCTCAACATGTCGAGAAACTGTCCATACTTATCTTGGACGGTGGTGGAGAGAAAGGGTTAAGGATATGGGATTGTAGGCTTATACTCCCTCACCAAATGTTTAGCTTGTGTGATGGGCTCGGGAGTAGGGGTGGTTTCAAAACCAACCCTTCCGTCACAGAAACTGTGAACACGGCGTTCACTTGTTCATTCCGAGGGTTCCCCTTGGTGTCACTCGGTAATGCTCTCGACTGCCGATTGGATAACATCTTAGAGATGTTACCAACTTGCAGCTCCAAATTTTGGATGGAGGCTTGCTAATTCTAGAAAGATTGGGCGGTTAGCTCATTGGTTTGCGTTTGAGCCATTATAAATTTGTTAACGAGATCCTCCAAACTCGGGTTGGATTCCTCTGTTGCTTATAGTAGCCCAGACTAGTTTCGTTGTAGGAGGAGTTCAAGTTCCGGTTATTATATTGATTACTCCCCCTTGGTAGTTATTAGGTTTCTAGTTCGCGAAGGCTACCTTTTCCATTTGATCCATGGGGCGATCCGTATCGCAATCCTTGGTCAAATGCATGCCACCACAAGTCTCACATCCCACTTTAATGGCATGTATTTCTTGTGTTATCTTCTCCATTTGCCGACCATAATGTTGCCTTTTGTGTGGTTAAGGCGGCAATTGCGTCGCTAGATTCGGCACTAGCAACTTGAGAAGAGCGGGATCATTGCTTTTCTTGGTGCCACACATGAGTGTGGGCGGCCAAGTCGGCAATGATAGCGTGAGTGGCGGTCTTTTTCAAGATAGAGCCGCCCGCGATGGTGTCTATTTCTTTCCGTGTAGCTACGTTGGCCCCCTTATAGAAAATTTTCACCTTTTGAAAGGTATTCAAGCCGTGTTGGGGACACGATCGTAGCATTTTCCCGAAACGGTTCCATGCCTCATAAAGTGTCTCCATGGGTTTTTGCTCGAATTGAGTAATTTCCCTAGGAGTCGGGCTGATTTGGAGGCCGGGAAGAACTGTTGTAAAAATCTCTCTACCAAAGAGTCCCATTGGGTTATTTCCCCTTCGAGTAGGGAATCTAACCAATCCGTGGCCTCTCCCGTGAGAGTCCAAGGGAAAACTCTAAGGTAGATCACCGAGTCCTCGATGGTTCGGAGATTAAATAGGGTGCAAACTCCTAAGAATCGATGGAGGTGCTCGTTAGCATCCTCCTTAGCAGTTCCGGCGAACTGGCACTGATTATTAATCATGTGCAGGAATTCCCCTTTATCTCAAATTAGTTAATGAATTTTAGGATTTGCATGGGAATAAAAGGCAAAAAGCCCGAAACCGCCTCAAGTACCTGGCAGGAAGCCCTCTTTGGACTTTTCAAACTTAGCGAACTGAAACATCTGAGTAGCTAAAGGAAGAGAGTACCCGGCGGGTAATAATGGATCCCGCCCAGTTAGATGTCTAGTTCCAGGTTGAGCTTCAAACTAGAACACATGAGTTCTTGGCGGGTACTCATGGTTCCCCGCGGGTAATAATTATCCTCAAGTTTTTGTCCAATTTGTTCCGGATAAGCCATGAAGATCTCGTTCGGGTAGCAGGTACCCAGTGGGTAAGGCCTATTGTTGATAGTTTTTCTGCACTTTTCTCTTTTCTTTGTTTCATCCGTTATTTCTTTATATTTTCTTCAGTTTCACTCGATCTTTGAGCTGAAAATAAATCTAAGCTACTAACTACTGAAAGTTCATAAAATTAACTCAAATATTATACAATTTAGATCGATATCGTGCCTATAAATATGTCTAATTTACGCGATATCAGACCTTGTGATGTTTTATTTTATGTCATGGTGATGTAATTCCTTATTCATTTGGAATGTAATAGTAATCAGACGTTCTTTCATTTTTTGTTTATGTTGTAGGTAATAGATTAGTATTAGACTAGTTTATTTTATTTAAATGTAACAAGAATGAAGAATTGAGCATCAAGTCATCTCATGGAGCCTTGGAGTTCTTTTTGCAAGATAAGGTTTCATTGACAAGTGGGAGCTTCAAGACATTATTAAGAAGATTGCTAGTCCCTTAAGAAGGACTTAATGATTTTGTGTTAGCTCACAAGTATCATTACTAGTTAAAAGGCTTGGATAAAGATCGAGGGTAAGATCATTTCGACGTGAGTGGACGAATTGCATCGAAAATGAATATTGTAAGTTATCTAAACATATATCCTTAACTCATACATGAATCAGGTAAACGTGAACTATCAATTTATAACCTAGTAAATTTGTTTATTTTGTGTAGGATAAGTACTATTATGCCGATGTGAAACTGAAGCCCAATTTATCTATTATCTCTAAAATAGATGCGTTATTAAAGGAAAGACCAGCTTGTCATGACCATTTCTTCAAAACATATTTTGGACATTGGTTTTAGGTAGCCAATCATAGCTAAGAACCTAGCTTGTTACATTTTATGTTGTCAAACCTTGTTGAAGTGAATAAGGATAAGAAGGAGTTGGTTTTTGAGGTTGCTAGTAAAAAACTACATTTTAGGCCAAAGCAATTTTGTTTGATTTATGGGATGAAGTTTGGTGTTTTACCGAGAATACCGGGATACGATGGAGGGTTGTTTAGAAAGCGAGTATTTGCTAGGTGGTTGAAAAAACAAGTTATGTATGTGTGTGTGATCGTTATTTCATTTTTGACAAGTTTACGAGTACAATGATTTGGATGTTGTGCAAATATTTTTGTTACTGATTTTGCATTCTAGATTTATTGATTTAGTATGAGTATTATTTTGTTGATGATGAGTTACTACACCTAGTTGAAGATTTGGACTCATGGAAAGATTTTCCATGGGGTTTGTTAGGATCAATCTGATTAAACCAAGAATAATTCACAGAATGTAAATAATAATCAAAGCTTCAATATTATTAAGATCAATAATATGAATACACAAAAGTATTACGGTTTACACCTTGAAGCCTTAAGTACGTCTCTCTATGCTATTGGATCTCTATTTATATGAGTATAGAGTCCTGAACAATACTTCCTACAAACTAGGAAACAATATCAATCTAATCACAAACTCTATCTGTTATCATAATTACAATATACGTAAACAGTAATTGTAACAGTACAAACTTAAGTAAACAGTATTAATTATGAAGCAGTACTAATACTAGAACAATATTAACTTTGAAGCTCTGCAATATTAACTCTTCATTTCCTCTTTACAGTACTAACTCTGGTAACATATAAACTCTTAGCACAGTACTAACTTCTGCAAACAGTACAAACAGATTTATACCAACAGGGTTCCTATACTTGGGGTCTCACATATGAGTCACTTAGTGAAAGTCAACAACGAGTAACATTTTATCCTAAAGATCCCAACAAAGGATATGCAGTAATACACTTCAGATGTTTATTTTCAAGTTACATTTTGATTTATCATTATTCTATTTATTGTCATTTGTTTAAAGTACACATATACGAGGTTATATTAATTTTGTATCATTTGATTTAACATAGATGGATTTTAGAAGTCCTACCTTATTCCCGAGAGCTTGCTAAGAAGGATCACGTAATGCGTTTAGTAAGAGCTATTGCTTGGACCCAAGATAAAGATTTTGGGTGGTTGGTGTTTGTAGAGTTCGATAAGATGTCTAGGTAGGAATAGTTTCACAACATTTATATTTCATTACTAGTGAAATACATAGTTTGGCAATTTTTCAATTGATTTAAACATAAATAGAAATTACAATAATTGACTACTAACTAATTGAATAACCGTCTTGCACTAGAAGAGCCAGTCCTAATCTTTGAAATGAGTATTGGCATCTTAGTTTCAGAATTTGACGAATGTGTCAAATCATACCGTGTAACATAGACCTCAATTTTGTCGGTGTATTTTCGTATAGTAAGTAATTTTCTTTAATTGATCAACATCATTCTTTATAAATTGCAAACCAGTATCTAGATCTTTCTCATGCTCGTTAAAGTAGAAATACCACCCCTCATGCGGAGCCCAATAACCGAGCTCTTCCAAAGCGTAATTCATAAATTTTGTTGAAAAGTCATCAACATCTACGTAGTCAATGAAAGTCAATAAGCCTTATGCATATATTTAGCTTACACCCTAAAATCTCCATTGTGATAAAGCGCTATGCTTAACATCACAGTAACTATTGCATATAGTTCTTCAGTCTTTGCTTATTCTTTTGGAGATCGAAATTTCCAAAAATGATCAGTGTCAACCATTTCGGAAAGTATTTAATGTTTTTTCATAGCAACAAAAAGTGACTATAATTTTACTTGAATTTGTAACACAAGTTGATGATAATGTTATGTTAGGTCATGATGTAACGTAAAAGTTCACGTTTTTACGCACATTATTTAACCCATATCGGACTTAGAATTAACAAAAACACATTAATATTATCATTATCAAATAGATTTTGTAAACTCGGTCAAAACTTAACCAAGGTTTCAAAAGATAGTAAAAAGGGACGAATAACGCTTAAAAAAGGGCATAAATCAAGCACACGTTCATTTTATCAATTATGAGAACGTGGACGTAAGTATTGCTCAAAACAGATCAAGAACGAATAAGTTAGAGCAAAACGACGAAACCACGTTACGATCCTAGGCCGATGGGAGGGGGTATACGGCCCTAGTGACCGTATGCCGCCTCCAAAATGACCGTTACCCTCACTAAGGCCGTATACGGCCTCCCACATAGGGGGTATTCCCCAGTTTGGGGGTATTTTACTCCTGTTTTGCATTGTGCATATCCCCTAAGTCCAAGGGGTGTCAAGGTGGGGTGTCAAGGTTTACCTTCAATATCCGATTTTTATACCACACCCCTATACGGGTGGTGATATTTTCTCTCTTGAGAGATCCTTTGAATACGACCAGTGGGATAGAAGCCCATGGAGGGGTAGGCTAAGCCGGAAATAGATGTGATTAGATTAGCACGAGGAAAGGAAGAATCTTGGTCGTGGGATATCATTTTTTGAATCAGTCTCATATATTGGGTGTATTTTGAGAGTGCTTGAGCCTATAAATACCGCCCTCCATCAACCTACACAATCGCACCTTCACACTCTCATTCATTCATTACACACACACTTCTCTCTCTAGTTTATCTCTCTAGAAACTAGCTTTGTAAATATTAATTAGTTAGTTAGTTAATTAGTGGTAATTAAGCTAGATTAGAGGAGCTACCAATTGTAATCAAGGATTATGGTGTTCAAGCTTTAATTCAAGATTGCAAAGTTCTCGATAGTATGCTACTTATTTCCAGGTGACATCTATTCTCTTAGACTTTATAAAATGTTTATCTTGCATGGTTATCTTGTATGCGGTTTATTTGTTGCCATGATTAATGAGTAGTTTATTATCGTGATTGTTGAAATGTAGATAATTAGAATAAATGGATGATGTTTTATTAATCGTTTAATTATATAATTACGAATTATTTTGCTATATATCCTGTTAGACTCATCATGCACTAGATATAATTTATGGATTTCCCTTTCCAGTTCTTCACGTGGCTATCACTTAGTTGTTAGGAATTGATCAAGCCTAATTACAATAGGTAGTTATCTGTGTATCGTATTGATGCACCCCAAACGGTCATTTTTTATCGCGGTGTGTCTTCGTCGGTTGTAGACGCCTGACGATGACCGAATGAAGCGCACCAGTGGGTAGTTTTTATTATTTTATTTGCTAGGTACCTTAAGTTACTACTACTTAATATCTAATAAGTTTATTATTAGGGTAGTAAACGGTAGGTATGACTTAGGTGTCGTTCTTCAAACTACAACGGGCATGGGAATTTAGGGAGGTTAATTATCTTTTGTAATTTAGCTGGGATAAAATAGTTGGATAAGTTGGTTGTTTTGGTTTTCTAATTATCTAAAGTAATACTTAAACTAAGATAGGGGTGGAGGTTACGCAGAGTACTAAGAGTTAAGCGAGTGGTTACTATGAATTACGTATATGCTATTTAGGGGTAGTTATTTTAATTAGGGCATTAGTAATGATGATAAACCTAGGGATTGATAGACAAGATTGAAACAACGAACGATAATCACAAAGCATTAGACTAACGGCTTTTTCGAGGCTTCCACAATTGTACTACATACGGAGGTGTTTCCATTGCTTTACCACGGACTCTGCCAACTAATATGTTGCTTTGTTAAAGGTTCCTTGTCTTTCCTTATGGGATACTTTTCTATGTCCTAATGAGCCATAGCTCCTAGCCTATTACGTATCTTACGTAGAGTCGTCCGCAATCAGATAAGTAATATGTCACATGGATAAAAGCTATGAAATGTACACTACACCAGAAGTTCTCCTAAATGTAGCAACCAATTTAACTGACAACCATCCTCGAGTCTCATTCCCCAAGCTCGGACATCATATATAGCCGTATCATGGCATGAATCGTTGAATAAACGATTATATGAACGGGAGTGACCCCACGGAATGAGTTGGGATGGTTTTGTCTAACGGCCAGTTACATTGTTCATCATTAATACATATTAATCATCATAAATATTCTAAGCATGTTAAACTAATGTATCGAATTATTTCATGTTTGAAAACCTAATCATATATCTAACCGCAGCAATCAGGCAATGATATCGCCTAAATTAGACATATTTATAGGGGAGATATCGATCTAATTTGTATATTATTTTAGTCATTTTATAATCTTTTAGTACTGAATTAGTCTAGTTTAGTTTCAGGTTAATAATCGAGAAGAGATCGAAAAGATATGAAGGAAAGATCAATAGTTGATGGATTTTTGCAGCTTTTGCGAGGCTCCATGGTTTCGGCCATATCTCCCTCATACGGACTCCGATTAAGGTGATTCAAGCGCCCAAATCTCTAGAACTCAGAGGGATACAACTTGCAAAAAGGGACCTAGGGCTGAAAATGCAGTTTTACCCGCCGGGTACTCAAGAAAAGTTCCAGTTTCAGGCTAGCCGGGTACATAACACTCATCCGAGTGAGAAGGCCATAGTACCCGCCGTGTACTTGCATTTCCAGCGGGGTAGAAGGGTCGGTTACAGCTTTATGGCTTAAATTATACCCTAAACCCTAATGATCATTAACTAATTGATTAAGCACGAATTAGAGGCGATTTTGGGAGCTTTTGGAGAGCTTTTGGGGACACCCTAAGCAATTCATTCCTCTTGTAATCATCATAGAAGTTAGTCTTTATTTCTTTTCATTCGAATCTTCATTGTTTTATGTTTAATTCACTTTTGTAACGACATTATGAATTATCCTTTGATTATGATTATTTGTTTGATTGAACCCATGATAATGGGCTAAATACTTTGTGTTCATCTAGAACTAATAACCCTTGATATTGGACTTTTGATAATTAGAATTGTTTATTCGTATGATTTGATGTTTAATTGAAGAACGATTTGTACTTAGTTTATTTAACTTATTCAATTGATGTTATGTTTGTTTCAATGAGTGAAAAACTCTTGCATTTAACATTACATGTGACAACCGTCAAAAATCTCAGGTCATTAACGCACTTAAATTCCTAGTCTATCTAATTACGTTTACAGCACTCTAAAATCCTAGTGAAAAGTCTAGGTTACGACTCCTTAAGTACCGAAATCGTAAGTTACCGAAATCGCGTAACGTTCTAGGAGATTGCTTAGCGAACTTTAAGACTGTGAGGAACACAAAATTAGGTTACAAAGTGCCAAAGAAAACAAGTGAAATTAAATTTCATAAGTCATCACAAAATAGTTATCATATCGCAAAAATCGGAATTTAACCGGAAATTCCGTAACTCAGTGAACGCAACCGAAAATCGGTTAATTGACTCGCGAATGTCAATCGTGATAGAATCAAATACATTTTGATGAATGTTATAAACTTATAAGATAAAGTTTCATGACTCAAACTTTAATCACAAAGACATCAGAAAATCGGAATTAACCGAAATTCTGTAACTCAGCAAACGCGACCCGAATCGAATAAACGAAACTCGAATCCGACAAACTAATACTTGAATATCCATTATAAACAATCTAAAATACAATTTGAAGTATTTTATAAATTTAGAACATCAATTTTTACAACCCTAATATTAAGCACAAAAACAACACAACTTAAAGCCTTTAAATGTACAAGACTTGTGCATTTAAATACAAATAAATATTAAAACTAATATACATTTTATTTTGACAAAAAAATAAGTTAAAAACCTCATTTTAATGACCCAAAACCGGACCCCCCTTTCCCTCTCTTTTTTTTCCACTCAACCTCTCCACTAACCACTTATATTCCATGCAAAAGTCTTCTACCACTTACACACTCTTCCTCTCATCATTTCTCTCATTTTCTCTCAAGAAAACACACATAAAACCTCTCTTTTCACACACTAAACTCCAGAGAATATCCATCCTTAAATCATATATTTGAAGGTGTTCATACACCTAAACCAACTTTCTAAGGTATGAACACCATCTCTAGCTTCCATTCTTGCAATTTCCTACTTTGATTCTTGTAAAAACATGGATTTTATGCCTTTTTCATGGCTAAAATTCTCACACAAGGATTGATGTTTTGTAGGTTCCCTTACACTTGTTTAAGTGTTAAAACAAAAGGGCAACCCATGATCAAACCGAAATCAAACCGAAAAAGTCGATTTTTTGATGTTATAAAGTTTATTTACATGTTCTTGCTAGAATAAATGGTTAAAATGTTAAAATATGTTTATGTTTCTGTAAAACACATGTTCATGCATAAAAGACAAGACTTCAATCTTTGGATGAGGTCTAAAAATCGTTTGGTGGTGAAATCACACCAAAAAGATCACTTTGTCATGCATGCAATCTGTCCAGATTTTGACCCTACTTGAAACGACCATAACTCAGTGAATAATGGTCCAAAAATCTTGATTTTTCTTCTACAATTTAGCTTAATGTCTTACCTTTAAAACCCCACTGGTCTCACTCAAATCCATTGAGTTTACGACCTCCAAATGTATCACACAAAACTGATGCGCAAACAGTAACTTTTCTGTGAGCACCTTGTTGTGATACTTGTTCATGGGTCTTAAGGTGTTCTATAAATCTAAGAAAAATTATTTTAGACTCCTAACATGTATATCTCAGTATTATAAAAAGATAGGAATTTATCTTGATGATTAAGTATATTTAGAAAATGCATGAACATCATGCATTGTTGTAATCTTGTAAATTGCAAATACTTGTGTTGTGATGATTCAAAAATATATAAGTGCTAGATAAAACGTCTTAAAATTTTGAGGATTATTTTTCTCAGTAACTATATCATGAAAAGAGTCTTGAAAATAAAAATGGGAATTTTTGGAAAAACATAAGTATTTTTCCTAAATTAATGCAAATAAAGCCTACAAAAGGTGAAATAATCATGAAAAATACTTTTGGACATAAAATAATTATGGGAAAATTCCAGTGTCATTTTCCTCAGAAAATGACACCATCCTCAAAATTTCACACTCTTTGGAAGTGTTTTAATATGTTTTCCGATTTACGTCTCGTTAAAACGCATAATGTTGGGAACCAAAGTTTCAGTGCTCAAAATGTCTTGAAAATTGTACACAAACTTAAAAATTGGTAGAAAATGATTTGGTAAAAATTCCAGAATTTTAAGTGAATAATTACTATTTTTCCCATAATTATTCCCTTTTTTAGACATAAAATGATTATAAATAATCCATAAGTCTAAAAATCCCCAAATTTTCACAGAAAATTTGTGAACTATATTTCATATTTCATACCAAGTTTGGTAATTTTTAGATGTTGTATTCATATATTTCCATTATTTTGTTCCCAACTCGAACAATTACCGACATCGTAAATTAAATGGAAATTCAAACTTTTACGGCACTTTGTAATTTAATTAGCTAGCTAAGCAATCCTAACAAACCGTATTAGTCGAAAACTAATTAGAAACCTTGTGTTCTTAGGAAATGGATAGGAGTCAAACCCGGTCGGCACGCGCATTACATCCATCCGTACGCTCACGCTCAATAGTGAGTTTACACAGCCCCTCTTTTTAACGTTTTACTTAAATTTTTGGGGTGAAAAGCATGCTATATGATCTAACGAATATATTTGGATTACAAATACTATTCTTATGCTATCCTTGATGCTACGCTTATGCTATGCTCGTTTTAGAAATGCTATCCTTGATTTACAAATGCTATGCTATGCTATCTTCTATGCTTACTTTCGAATACTCGACATGGTTAAAATGTCGTATTGAATACGAATAACTTCTTGATTGTTTTAAGTTTATACGAACATGATTATATGCTTGTTTTCTATCGTATCTAAAGTCCCCGGTATCTCTACACGACCATTAACTCTATATGAGCCAAATGATGCATATGAATAGTACTATTTGGGAGCGAGACCACCTCCCCACTCACGTGGCCACGTGAGTGCATCCCATCATCCTAAATGCCAACGATAGGGCATCTCTCTTTGGGGCAAAGGTTTATCGGTTGTAGGTTTGGTTGTGGACTCAAGCATATTAACTCATTGTGACTATAGACATTATAACGTGATAGCATAGAAATTTCATAAACGACTATAAACGTATGACGTTTTGACATTTGAAATGACATCTTTCTGAAATTATAAAATTTCAACCCGAGCTTTACAATGACTTTGTCATTTGAAACGATATTTCTTTGAAACTATAAACTTACGACCCGAGCTCTACAATGACTTTGTCATTTGAAACGATATTTCTTTGAAACTATAAACTTACGACCCGAGCTCTACAATGACTTTGTCATTTGAAACAATATTTCTTTGAAACAATAAACTTACAACCCGAGCTTTACAATGACTTTGTCATTTGAAACGACATTTCTTTGAAACTATAAACCTTACGACCCGAACTTGACAATGACTTTGTCGTTAGAAACCATATTTCTTTAAAACCATAAATTTTGTAACCTGAGTTTTATACTATAAATCATTGTGGTTTTGGACAATGATAAACGTGGTTTCATAATAACGCCGCGCATCCTTATGAACTTCGACATAATAATCCGTTGAGACTATAAACGTTTTGATATTGATTTGATGATCCATTGACTTTATAAACGTAACATGAACTTATTAAATACTACAATATGAGTTTTATAAACGTAACTTGAACTTATTAAATATTATATCTTGAGTTTTATAAACGTGAATTAAATATTCCTTTGAAAATATGAGCGGAGCGTTATAAATGAATCATGACTTTTAATTGAGTACAAAAAGGGAATCGCTCTTAAATGAGCCTCGTTCTTAAAAAAAACCTCATTTGCAAACAAAACATCGATTCACAAATGAATCTAGCTATCAAATGAATATCGCTCTTAAATGAGCCTTGTTTTAATGAATTACTTTTATAATTATCAGCGCAATAGCGTTTGACTATCCTAAAAATTTATTTCAAGAACTTATCGGATGATTATCGTCTTTGTATGAGTCTCGGCACTAAGCAGACTACTTTTGCGAACTAATCACGTAGTAACGTGGAACTTTTAAACTAGACTTTGTAAACACTTGAAAAGGGTCTTTCATTACACAAAACCTGTGTACTCACCAACTATGTTTCATAGTTGACCTGTTTATTTTTACATGCTTTTCAGGAAATAGTCACAACTTGTCTATTGAAGCTAAACCTGTTAAATGAGCTATGCTGCTATAGCGTTACGGAATTTTGTCTCTTTTGGATGTAGTCGCATGTTTACATTATTTACTTTTGTGTTGTAAACGCTTGTAAGACTTATGTAATGTACTAGTAGTAGACCGTTGAACGGTGATCTTTTGTAATTTTCGATTATGAAATCATTGTACTGTTACATCTCGTGTTTCCGCTTTAGCGGGGTGTGACATTACATTTGCATGATTTACTAAATCTTGTGCTTTTGATTGGACACAATAAATGAATTGAGTTAGATTAATAGAATTGTAGTATGAGTGGATCATATTTAGAGACATCTTATATGGTTAGTAATCTCTAGGACACTAGGATTATATAGATTAAATCATCAAGTTAATAGAATTGTTTGATCATAATTGGAATTAATAACTTGTCAAGGACACTTGCATTTTAGAATTTCAGTTAAACGATTGCATTGTGAAAACAAGTAATTTAGATTAATAATTCTTATACGTTTAATAGATTTCTAGTTATTGTCCAACTCTGGTGGTGAAATGTCTAGATGAACATAGTTCTATCCCTTGATTTAATTATCAATTTAGTTGTTTTTATTTAATTATCTTTTGACTGCCTATCGTTAAGAGACAATTATCCTTTTACCTTAACTATAGATTAGATAAATAACCTTAAAATACATATAAACTGTTCCTGTGAGAGACTACTCAGTAGACTTATCACTGCTATACTACTATCCGATTAGGTACACTTGCCTAGTTGTGTAATAGTTAGCTTTGACTTGTTTACTAATTTTTATAACTAGATTATTACACATCAGGCAACTTGATACTAGCAAGCAAACGAAAGGCAACAATCAAACAAGAACATGCAGTAGGGTGACAGGGATAGCATTCAGTTCACTTCATGCGAGATGTTTAGATAAATGATTAAATCACAAATGTTCCGAAAGTTCTCTCTAAAACATTTGATAAATGAAGATAAATCTAATCTATCTCTAATCCTATGCTCCGTGTCTCCTGTCAATATATTTCAATCGGGAGAACACCGATCGTGTCGAGTTCATCGATCACCCGACACAGATAACGGAGGGACATACATATAAAAATTCATCAGTAGGTCTCAGCCACTGTATAAGTTGGATAGATAAGCATTCGAGATTTATTTCATAAATTTAAGAATAATTTAATTCCATACAGGCAGAGTAACGACATAGATTAGAGCATAATTGTAATTCTAGCATGCATTTCTAAATAATCATGGCAATAGCACAACATATTTAAAAATAGCGAAGATAGAATAAATAATAGAACCTGGATAGGCGTTACAACAAATCTTGCTTAATCGTAGTCTCGGAGCACCTCCATACAATTAGAGCTCTAAGCTCTCTACTAATTACTATTACATAACTAATCTTATACTTAACTCTCCCTAAATTAGTTAATTAAACTAATCTGGAGAGAGAAAGTACAGAGAGAAACAACTAACGAAGTGTGTGTAAGTAGTGTGTGTTTGAGGGTGTAGAGGTGTGTTGAAATGAGGAGGTTGAGGGTGGTATTTATAGGTTAAGGCACGCCAAAAATACACCCAATCTTCATCATACCCATATGGGGGTGTAGTATAAAAATCCAATCTTGCACTAAAATTCAACACCTCACAGTGACACCCTTTGGAGCTTGGACGTATTCATAGACCAAATCAGGAGCGAAAATCACCCACAGGGGGGTGAATACACCCATTTGGGAGGGGATAATACACCCTAATGGCCGTATATGCCCTTCTGGGAGGCCGTATACGCCCTCTCAGGTGTGGTGGTGTGCGGCCTTGTGTGATCTCGTATCTTCTTCATTTCTCGTCCGTTTTGCACGATTCTTTCACCCAAAGTTAATTTCCTATTTTTGAACCTTCAGGTGCTTAAGAGCTCGTGTGAATCGAGTGTGCTTGTTTTAGCTCTAGTTTACACGTTATTTGAGCTTTTTTGTTCATTTTTGAAATATCTTCTAATATTTAGCCCTCTTGATAGATTATGGTATTAAAACCTTGAAATCATAAGAATATGTCAAGATTAGGGTTGAAATCGGGTAAATAATGTACGTAAAAACATGAATTTTTACGTTACATCACGTATGAAACAACGTAAGTACCGTAATTCGGCTAAGTACCTGGTATAGAAATGGAACCACCATCGTGTGTAGTACAATTGTGGAAGTCTGGGAAAAGCCGTTGCTATCTTATTTTGTAATATAGCTAGGAATCAGCCCTAGACATGGTTGTTATGAATATACTGTTTGCGTTTTCCTGAATTCGAGATCAGGGGTCTCCCACAAAGTCGTATGACTCTAATACTTGTTTATTCCATATAAATAAAAGATAAATCACAACTCTATATATAGACATAGAGTTCAACTGGACCAAGACAATCCTCTAATAATACTAACTCCTAAAAATACTATTTAACTTATCCACAAAATAACCGACTTTCTTGGACCCAAAGCAATTAAATAAATAAACAGACTTTCAACTTGACTCAAACACTAACTCTTTGACTTAATTAAATGCAGCTTCTTTTTTCATTCCAGAATTCTCGGTGGTCGCTTCTTATACACTTTACCAAAACGCTGGGGTCTAACATTACTCCCCGCCCAAGCACCTACCTTGTCCTTAAGGTGAAAAGTCGGGAAATTGTTGATTGATCATAACAAAAGATTCCCATGTAGCTTCATAGTCCGGTAACCCGACCCAACGAATCAATACTTTTGTCCCGTCAGGTCCCTCACGAACTCCCTCTAACTGGCCCGGAGTCAACAGTACTTCCATGTCTTCGGTAAGTGTTGCAGGAAATTGCCCCGTGGCCACCTTATCTCCAATGGCTGTACGAAGTTGCGAGACATGAAAAACATTGTGAATTCGCGCAGTCTCCGGTAACTGAAGCCCATATGCTACCTTGCCCACTTTATTCAGTAGAGTAAAAGGACCAAAAAACCGAGGTGCCAGCTTTTCGTTCCGACGACGAGCAACAGAGTGTTGGCGATAGGGCTGCAGTTTCAGAAATACCCGATCACCTTCCTCGAAATGAACCTCCCGTCGATGCAAATCTGACTGAGATTTCATTTTTTGGTTGTGCACGGAAAAGATATCCATGAAGCTCTTGCAAAATACAATCTCTTTCCTCCAAATACTCATCAACAGACCCGACAACAGTGCGGGTACGGCCATAAGAAAACAGCCGCGGTGGGTCTCGTCCGTATAACACCCTAAAAGGAGTTGTATGCGTGGCTGTATGAAAAGATATGTTATACCAATACTCCGCCCACGGTAACCATTTGATCCAACGAGTCAAGGTGTCTGCGACAAAGCACCAAAGATATGTTTCGAGACATCGGTTAACCGATTCGGTGTGACCGTCGGTCTGCGGATGATAAGCCGTGCTGCGCTTGAGAAAGGTGCCCTATGATTTAAAAATTTCCCGCCAAAAGTGGCTAAGAAAAACTTTGTCCCGATCCGACACTATGGATTCCGGCAGTCCATGTAACCGGATAACTTCCCGAATAAATGTCGTAGCCACAGAAGTGGCAGTATATGGATGCTTCAACGGGATGAAATTTGCGTACTTACTAAGTCGATCGACGACCACAAATATCATAGAGTACCCCTCTGACTTTGGTAACCCCTCTATGAAATCCATAGTGATTTCACTCCATACTTGAGTAGGCAATTCTAATGGTTGTAAGAGACCTGCCGGTGGCATCTTAGAATATTTCTGACGTTGGCAAACGTCACACTCAGCTACTATGCGAGCTATATCTTTTCATATGCCCGGCCAAAAAATTTCCTTTGCCATTCGTTGGTACGTTTTTTGAATTCCGGAATGCCCTCCGATAACCCCATCATGGTATTCGCGAAAGAATTTCGGAATCCATGGTGAGTCTGAATTTATAAACAGTCTGCCCTAATAAAGTACTAAGCCAGATTCGACTGTGTAACCCGGCAGTGAATTCGGGGTTTCTTCAAGTTGCTTCTTCAATCGAATAATTTCGTCCATTTCGTCCAAGTCTTTCCATAGATTTTCCCATGCTACTCAGCATGTGGAGGTTAAAGTCGATAAGTGTCCCGTATCCTGTTTACGCGAGAGGGCATCCGCTGCTTTATTTTCAGTTCCTGGAAAATACACAATGTCAAACGAATAACCCAATAATTTGGATAACCACCTTTGATGATCTTCGGTGATCGTGCGTTGTTCGAGTAAATACTTTAAGCTCCGTTGGTCAGTTCGGATCAAGAACTTGCGGCCCAACAGGTAGGGGCGCCATTTTTGAACCGCGAAAACAATGGCCATAAGTTCCCGCTCATACACCGATTTGAGTCGGGCCCTCGCTCCTAATACGTGACTGTAAAAGGCGATCGGTCTACCTTCCTGCATAAGAACATCGCCGACCCCGTAACCCGATGCATCAGTTTCTATTGTGAACACTTTCGAGAAATCTGGGAGTGCTAGAACAGGGACTTGTGTCATTGCCTGTTGTAGTTGATGAAATGCCGTGGTGGCTTCTTCCGACCAATGAAAACTATCTTTTTTGAGTTGGTCGGTTAGTGGTAAAGCTATTTTTCCATAGCCTTTGACAAATTTGCGATAATAACCCGTTAAGTCCAAAAAGCCACGAAGTTCGCAAAGGGTTTAGGAATGGGCCAATCTAGCATTGCGTTTACTGTTGTCGGGTCAGCGCGTACCCCCTGAGACGAAATTAAATGCCCTAAATATTCAATTTGTTGTTGTGCGAAGTGACATTTTTTTAGATTGGCATAAAGGTGATGCTCCCTTAGTACATTACAGACTGTATCAAGATGTTGTAGATGTTCGGTTTAGGTCTTACTGTACACCAGAATATCGTCAAAAAATACCAGCACGAACCGCCTTACTAACGGCTGAAAAAATTAGTTCATTAAGGCTTGGAACGTGGCCGGGGCGTTGGTTAACCCGAAGGGCATGACCAAGAATTCGTAGTGCCCCTCGTGTGTACGGAAAGATCTTGTAGATGTTCGGCTTAGGTCTTACTGTACACCAGAATATCGTCAAAAAATACCAGCACGAACCGCCTTAGTAAGGGCTAAAAAACTTTGTTCGTTAAGGCTTGGAACATGGCCGGGGCGTTGGTTAACCCGAAGGGCATGACCAAGAATTCGTAGTGCCCCTCGTGTGTACAGAAAGCGGTTTTAGGAACGTCTTCGGTTTTCACGCGAATCTGATGGTATCCTGTTTTTAAATCCAGTTTGGAGAATACGGTTGCACCATGAAGTTCATCCAATAATTCATCGATCACTGGGATGGGGAATTTGTTCAATACTGTGGCTTGGTTTAAGGCACGGTAGTCTACGCAGAATCTCGAGCTACCGTCTTTCTTTTTAACTAACAAAACGGGACTGGAAAATGGGCTTGTGCTTGGTTGACTAATTCCTGCGTGTAGCATCTCTTGTACAAGGCGTTCGATTTCATCTTTTTGTGCGAACCGATACCTGTATGGACGTACACTGATCGGGGCTGTTTCGGGCTGCAGATTGATAGCATGTTCATGGTTTCGGGATTGTGGTAGCCCGTGGGGTAGATCAAATAATCTTGATGTTTCGCGAGCAATCCCTGTATATCCGGTGCTGCTACTGGTCGTTCTTTTTCTGCGTTAGTTTCGGCTGCTTTGAGGTGAATCATAAATCCGGAATTCGTATGCCTAAGCATACGTAGCATGGACTTGCACGACACTAATGATTTGGACAGGCTTGGGTCTCTAGTGATGGATACCTGCTGATCCCATCATATATTTGGATGACCAACAGACTCCCCTTTGACAATACTAAAAGGATATGATGGGATTCAGTACTTGAAGAACAGACTAAAGACCTTTAGCTCGTTGCCGAAGATTGAACTGAAGGAGCTAGCTTGGCTAGACTTGGTAAATATTGGAGATGATCCTTATGCTCGTACTTTAGAGAGAATATTAAAGCGTGAAGGAAGATCAAATAAGTTTGAAGAGTTAAAGCCAAAGCCGGGGAAGAGAGTTCCTGATTTGACCAGGATTGATCCCATAACTAACAAGCCATGGATGAAGGTGGTCTACAGACCAGTCAAATGCTTGAAGAGGGTTCCGTTGAAGAGAATGCCACAGAACGTTCTGGAAGATCTAAAGTGGTGGTATGTTGATAACAAGACTGCTGAAGAAGTGATGGAAGACAGTGAGGGAAGGAGCTGCTGAGAGTGTATGACAGTTTACATATGGTAAACTTGTCGAAGGATGATCTGATGAAGCTTCATGCAAACAAGATCTTGTATAGAGACAGTTGGAGGCATGAAGGCAGAAGATATCAGAAGGTCGTGAAGGTTTGCATTGAAAAAAGCTTATGGGCTGAGAGTCGACATAGTTGATCGAGAATCAAGTTCGACAGAGCTAGAAAACTGAAGACGGATAGAGCTATTGTCAATGGGGAGTCTGTTGGTGCATGTTTTGTCACAACAACTTCTATTTTGTAATAGATAGTTTTGTTATTAGTTTTTATAGTTAATAGCTGTATTTTATTAACTTAGCCTTTTATTGTATTGATGTAAGTTCGTACGAACCTAGGATGTTCGTACGAACATGGTAAGTTCGTACGAACCTAGAAGCAGTTCGTACCAACTTAGCTGATTATAAATACAAACTTTTAACACTTCATTTGTACGCTTTTTATCTGAAATATTTGAATATACTCTGCTAAGTTCGAATACATACGAAGCTATATTGATAAACACTTATATTGCACTTGTTTTATTTTCGTTTTGTGTATTAAAGGATTCCGCATTCTAATACACGTTACAATCTAGTTTGGATCCGTTCAAATGGGACTTTCAATTGCTATCAGAGCTAAACAAGTCATTGTTTGGGTTCGGGATTGATAAAACGCAAAGTAAACAAGTTTGAGAGTGTTTTGGATGATAAAAGTTGTACTTTTGGCTTCCTTGTATGTTAGTGGTGTTGGTGCACGTTTTGTGACAATAGCTTCTAGTTTGTAATAGTTAGGTTTAGAAGTCATTTTGTTAATCATTGTAATTGTTAACTTAAGTTTTGTCTGTGTATTTTGTAGGTTCGTACGAACTTATAGGTTCGTAATAGGTTCGTACGAACTTAGAAAGTGCCTAGGTTCGTACGAACTTAGTTGCCTATAAATACACATGTCCGAAAATAGGTTTGAAAAGAGGTTTTTAGGAGTTTAGGAACTGGGTTTTTCCAGCTAAGTTCGAATACTCTGTGTAACTTCGAATGTAACCTCGTTTGCATTCAATAAAAGTGATATTTATACTCGTTTGTTATCGTTTATGTTTATGTGAGGATTCCGCACTCATATAAGCAAGTTTACCCCGTAGATCCGAGCCCCAAGGGGACTTACAAGTGGTATCAGAGCCTTTAAACATTCATTTTTGGTTCGGGGTAAAGAAAAGATAAAGAAACGAGAGATTACAAGTGTTTTGGAAGATAAAAGTTGTACTTTCGGCTTCCTCGAGTGCTTGTGATTCATATTCTTTAAGTTTCAGTCAATTTCAACGGTTGAATCTTTCTAGATCTGAGTTTTTGCTCAGATTTGAGTTTGAACAGCAAGTTCGTACGTTTCAGAAAGTGTCGCACGAACTTACCCAGAATAGCCATTCGAACTTAGGTTTATACGAACATACTAAGTTCGTACGAACCTACCATTCGAACTTAGATTTTGTTCGAACATACTAAGTTCGTACGAACTTGTAAGTTTGAAAAATTTCTAACTTCGCACGAACTTAACCTTCCATAAGTTCGATAAAAAATAAAAATAAATAAATAAATAAATAAAATAAAAAATAATTCCTTCCATAAGTTCGAACTTAACCTTCCATGAGTTATTTGGTGGGAAATCTTCGGAAAATTTTCTTTGACCGAAATTTGAATTTAGGATTACCATTGTTTAAGTTTGGTTTGAGAAAATTTAAATTCTACTCGGAAAATATTCGCAAAATTTTGGAGGGAAATTTGTGTTTTGAGTGAACTTGACATTAGTTGACTCTCTACTACAAACTTACCTCATATCCGTATACACTCTTACAAGATGTCAAATGTGAACAAAATGATAGAAATGGATCCTACCTCACCACCAAAGCTTTTAGCTGAAGATTACTTCCGGTGGAAAGATAGATTTGAATCATTTGTAAAATTCACTGATATCAACATGTGGATCTGTATCAGTGAAGGGTATGATACACCTTCTTATGAATTTGAAGGGAAACGAGTATTTCGTTCGTATTCAACGATGAAGGAGGCAGACAAAAAGATGTATGATGCAGAGAACAAGGCGTTGTCTGCTATCATCAAGTGTCTTCCTGATGATATTAGGTATACTTTCAAACAACGTTACCACTTTTCTAGAGAGCTCTAGGTAGCTTTGGAGAAAAGATTTGACAGTGGTGAACAGATCAAAGAGAGTAGGGCTGACTCACATCAAGGGACGTCTTCTAATGACCAATACTCAGGGAATAGTACATATTCTAGAGCATTGGTTACTGAAACACGGGACAGTTCATATGATTGGAGTACACCTGTTAAAGGGCCTCAGGAATTCGTGACCACAATTAATGAGGCAGATCAACAGGATACTAGTGAGAAGAAGACTGAGAGAGAGTTACCTGCTTCAGAGACAAGGGTTATAAGGATGGAGTCTACTGGTACTATGAGTACAAAAGACTTCATTGCATATATGGCCAACATGGATGCATGTCGAATGTTTAAGTGGACAACAATACTGATAATCGTAATGTTCTATAATTTACAACAATAATAACAAAGGAATAAATCAAAATTCCTAACGTTTATTGTGATCATCATGGCTAATTCGATCTTTGTATCAGTGACACTCTCAAAAAGATTGTACGTTTCAAAATATGAACAATTTCATATTCGCATTTTATATTTTAATGTTATTTTAAGTTCTTAAATAAATAAATAAATAAAAGTTCTTCGTTTATGGAAAATATTCACATTTTATTAGATTAAGTGCTCAAACCTTGCCCCATTACCTGTCTAAGTATTTAGGTAATAGCTGAATGTGTTTAAAATTTGAAAATGTTAAATTTTAAAAGGGTAAAATTCTAAGTTCGTACGAACTTAGAAGACATGTTCGAAGTCTAAGTTCGTACGAACTTAGACTCCTGGGTATAAAAGGGTCAAACTCAGTCAAACCCTTCACATTTCCTAAACCTTCGAACTTTCCTGCGTACGAACTTACCCAGACCATTCGATCCTATCTTCAAACTTAGCTACGGTTTTGATTTTCAAATCAAAAATCAAATTTGGGATTGTGTTCAAGCATTTTAATCCGTTAAACATCTTCAAAATCACAATCCGAATCTAAGTAAGTAACATGTACATGATTTGAACTGTTAAACATAGTCACATTCGGATTTATTTGGGTTTTTGTAAAACCTAACTTAAAAATCAAAATTTTGATTGTATAAATGGCTAAAAGTGTTGTGTTAAGGTTGCTTATGTAAAAACGCACCTAGGTGCACCTTAATCCTAGGCCTGATCATCTTTAAATTGATAAAATTTTGAATTTGCTTTTTGTGTTTGTCCGTTCGAACTTACATGTTCGTACGAACCTAGCCAAATGTAAGTTCGTACGAACTTAAGTTTGACTTGGTCAAACAGTAAGTTCGTACGAACCTATATAAGGCAGTAAGTTCGTACGAACTTATAAGTTCGTACGAACCTACCTTGGTTCGAACTTTGACTTTTTTAATAATAATGATTTTTGACTTGTTTTAATTGTAGATTCTTCGTTGCAGGAATCTAAATTAATTATGTTTGATATCTAACATTATTATTATCTATTTTTGGTATGTTTGTGTTTTTGTGTGCAGAAATGGTTGATCAACGTGCTTTCTTTAACAAGCACAACGTGGCGAGATCCTTTGATCTTGCCGATCCGGCCACTGAACAGTTTCGAGGCATGCTGACATTCTTGATGCGCTCGAGGGTTCATTTTGCACTTACTCACTCACCGACTCTAAGGATTGAATATCTCCGACAGTTCTGGGCTACGGCCGTTCATGACTGTGAGCCTCAGCCACCGGTGATTAGGGCTACTGTCAATGGAGTCAATATTGAGTTCTCTGCAGCGTTCCTGAGGATGGTGCTACAGTTGGGTAATGATGTTGAGGAGGATGGGCCTACATCCTTTCCTCTTGAGATGCGTGCTGGCGCGTTCCAGCGCAGGGGCTATGTTGGGGATGTTACCCACACCCAATACACCAAGAGTTTAGTGTACGGCCAGTGGCGCTATCTGATGCACATTCTACTGGTATCTTTTGGACCGAAGAAGGCAGGGTTCGATTCCATGAACCACGAGATGCAGTCAGGGATGATCTCTCTTGTATACAACAAACCCTACTGTTTCTCTTTTTATTTCTTTGATGAGATGGTTTAACAGATCAAGGGGAGCGTGAAAGATCGTTTTATCTTATACCCCCGCTTTGTTATGATGGTGATTAATGCACTGATTCCGAATCTTCCGACAGTGGATCCTGTTGTTCATTTGATGCCGGTTGATAAGAAGATCTTCAGCCATTGCCTCAGTCACAACAGCCGTCGAGCTATTGCTGATCAGCCTCAGGCTGTGCCGTTATTTGGGGCAGTAATTGGTGGTGCCTGATTGCTTATCAGGCACCACCAAATGATGGTTGGTGGGATGTGCCTCCGCCCCAGGCAGCTGCTGAGGTTCATATTCCAGAACCTGAACAAGCCCAAGTGCAAGAACAGGTGGCTGCTGCTGAGGGAGAGCGTGTTGACGCTAATGTTGCTGGAGAATTGGTCAGAGATGTTCTTCAGGGCGGAGCAAGCTCAAGTACTACGGCTAGTTCAGGGCCTGATTATAATGAACTTATCCGGGAGATTGACACATATCTCGCCGATGATGCAGCAGGATCTCCGCCTGCTGATGCAGCTGACAAAGATGCAACCTAAGACTCCGAGGCCATCGTGAGTGACTCAGATGATGATGATGATGATGATGATGATGATGACGAGGACCGACCCATGATAGGGTTCCATGGTTCTAGGGGTGTGTTACTTGACCCCAAGGCAACAATGGAGCAGGAGAAGGGGAAAAGGAAGGTCCAGGAGGACGAGGACTATGTTCCTAGGGGCACCGATGATGAGTCCGAGCCAGAACAGTTCTTGGGGCAAGCACGTAAGCGCCAACGTCTAATTGGAGTGGTTATTGGAGAGGGTGGTGCACCTCCTCAAATAATAACTTATACACCACCACCCGTCGCTCCACTCACAGTACAACCACCACCTATTACAGTACCACCCACTTCGACTGCAGCAGTGTCTCAACATAATAGTGAGAATGAGACGCATCCTTCACCACAAACTGCATGTCTTCAGACGGCTTCCACTGTCTCACCACCGGTTACTTCCACTTTAGCACCACCAACACTGCCATCAGCTACACCATCCGCTCCACCTCCAACTCCACCCACCCAGACTATACCCGACCCTGCTGCTAGTTTATCTGATCCAGAAAAGTTTGACTTTCTTCAAGGACGGATCACAAACTTAACCAATATAGTTACGTCTCTGGTTCATCTTGTTGATAGTCATGAACGCCGTATTCAGGTCTTGGTTGATCTGAATGACAAACTGATAGAGCGTAATGATAAACTGGAGGAGACAGTAAGGCTGAATGAGATCACTCTCTATCGCCTGAAGCGCCAGTCAGTCAGGGGGAGTCAGACGAGAGGGTGCAGGGAAGATGAGTTGAGATTTAAATTTGACAATGACAAAGACGATGATCCGAGTGCACCCAAAGAAGGTGAGCTGCCTGACTCTTCATCTAGAGAGCAAGGTGCAACAAAGGCTCAGGGGGAGTCTAGTCAAGGAATTGGTGGGAGCGGAACTGAGGAAACTCCAGTAAATCTAACAGAATCTGACACTATCAAACCGTTGCTTGGTTTGGACGATTTTGATAGCGAGGGATCAGAGTTAGAGGAAGGAGAAATCTTGGATAAGGAGGTTGCAGACTGGAAATCAGACGATGAGATCATTCCAGATGACGATGCTGATATTGATGAACATATAGTGTCAAAGCAACCAGTAACTGAAGTAGTTGTTGAAGATGAAGCTGGTGAGAAAGTGACAACTTAGAGCAGGACTTAGCTCCTGAAGTTGAATCAGATTCTGAGGAAATTGAACCAACTCGAGAAGATTTAAAGAAATTATGGTTCAAGAAGGTGGAAAAGGAACCAGAAATCAAATATAAAGGTGATATCAGGGTCAGAGGATCGGGAGAGCTGAAGCGAGGTATCATAAGTTGGTTTTATGACAGCGATCTGAAGCTGTTCATACATATAGATATGATGAGATTCAGTACTTGAAGAACAAACTGAAGACCTTTAGCTCGTTGCCGAAGATTGAAATGAAGGAGCTAGCCTAGCTAGACTTGGTAAATATTGGAGATGATCCTTACGCTCGTACTTTAGAGAGAATATTAAAGTGTGAAGGAAGATCAAATAAGTTTGAAGAGTTAAAGCCAAACCCCGGGAAGAGAGTTTCTGATCTAACCAGGATTGATCCTATAACTAACAAGCCATGGATGAAGATGGTCTACAGACCAGTCAAATGCTTGAAGAGGGTTCCGTTGAAGAGAATGCCACAGAACGTTTAGGAAGATCTAAAGTGGTGGTATGTTGATAACAAGACTGCTGAAGCAGTGATGGAAGACAGTGAGGGAAAGGAGCTGCTGAGAGTGTATGACAGTTTACATCTGGTAAACTTGTCGAAGGATGATCTAATGAAGCTTCATGCAAACAAGATCTTGTATAGAGATAGTTGAAGGCATGAAGGCAGAAGATATCAGAAGGTCGTGAAGGTTTGCATTGAAAAAAGCTTATGGGCTGAGAGTCGACAGAGTTGATCAAGAATCAAGTTCGACAGAGCCAGAAAACTGAAGACAGATAGAGCTATTGTCAAGGGGAGTTTGTTGGTGCATGTTTTGTGACAACAACTTCTATTTTGTAATAGTTAGTTTTGTTATTAGTTTTTGTAGTTAATAGTTGTATTTTATTAACTTAGCCTTTTATTGTATTGATGTAAGTTCGTACGAACTTATATGTTCATACGAACCTCCTTGGTTCGTACGAACATGGTAAGTTCGGGCGAACCTAGAAGCAGCTAAGTTTATAAATACAAACTTGTAACACTTCATTTGTACGCTTTTTATTTGAAATATTCGAATATACTCTGCTAAGTTCGAATACATACGAAGCTATATTGATAAACACTTATATTGCACTTGTTTTATTGTCGTTTTGTGTATTAAATGATTCCGCACTCTAATACACGTTACAATCTCGTTTGGATCCGTTCAAAGGGGACTTTCATATGTCCCTCCGTTATCTGTGTCTGATGATTGATGAACTCAACACAGCCATTGTTTTCCTGATTGAAATATATCGGAGGGAGACACGGAGCATAGGATTAGAGATTGATTAGATTTATCTTCATTAATCAAATGTTTTAGAGATAACTTTCGGAACATTTGTGACTTATCCATTTGTCTTAATACTCCGCATGAAGTAAACTGATTACTACTCCTACTACTCTGTCGCATGTTCTTGTTTGATTTTTTCCTTAAGGTTTACATGCTAGTATCAATTTCTATGATTGCTGCAGTTAGATATATGATTAGGTTTTCAAACATGAATTAATTTCATACACTAGTTTTAACATTCATAGAATAGTTATGATGATTAATATGTAATAACGATGAACGATTTAATTGGCTGTTAGACAAAGCCATCCAACTCTTTTCACAAGAATCTTATCTGTATAGGCTAAGAGGTTAAAGTCGCCTCCGGAGGGATACCAAAGACCTAACTTCGGTTTTCCCTTAAACTAGCGCAATATCCTCTTTACGGCCTTCATATGCGATTCCTTTGGATTAGCCTGAAACCTAGGATATAAACAAACTACAAACATTATGTCAGGTCTAGAAGCGGTTAGATACATCAAAGAGCCGATAATAGCCCGATATTGTGTCGGGTCAACATCTGCGGTACTCTCTGAGTCCGGCCCGAGATTGTGGTTTTGAGGAACGGGTGTACTAAAGGACGAGCTGTCAGCCATACTGAAACGTGTAAACATTTCATGCACATATTTCGTTTGATGGATAAAGAATCCATCCTTCTTTTGATTAACCTGCAATCCTAAGAAGAAAGTCAGCTCCCCCATAGCACTCATTTCAAACTTTCGCTTCATAACTTGTTAAAAGTCTCTACACATGCTCTCGTCAGATGACCCGAATATAACGTCATCCACGTAAATCAGTACTAGTAGAAAATCCTTTCTCTACCACTTAACGTACAGTGTATTGTCTATTTGACCTCTCTTGAACCCATTGTCCAAGAGATAGGAAGACAAAGTCTCATACCATGCCCGCGGTGCTTGATGCAAACCATACAGAGCCTTGTCCAATTTATAGACACGGTCTAGATAATCTGGATCAGTAAACCCTGGCGGTTGTTCAACATACACCAGTTCTTGAACCTTCCCATACAGAAACGCACTTTTTACATCCAGTTGATAGACTTTAAATTTCTTATATGCAGTATACGCTAATCAACAAGCAATACGAGGTTATCACGTTTATCAAGTGCGGAATCCTGGATCTACGAGGTTATCACGTTTATCAAGTGCGGAATCCTTAAACAAACGTAACACTAATAAACAAGCAATACGAATATAGTAAATAACTCTTTTATTGAATGTAAGTATCAATTACATTCAACCTAAGACAAAACAATAACAAGTATGCGAACTTGTCTTTGCTAAGCCTTAAAAAATACACAAAAACAACTGATTACTTCAAACTACAAAGTAATCTATATAAAGGACATAAGTTCGTACGGGCTGGACCCTACGAACTTGTCTGGTCACAGGCCCATACGAACTTGTCGTATGATCCTAAGTTCGTACCTACCTAAGTCCGTACGAACTTACATACAAAGTACAAAAGTAAACTTATTACAAAAAGACTTATTGTAGATCCCTTAGGATGGATCTTTTGATCAAACCGAATGGTGGAGACAAACACACAAACACAAAGAATATAAAGCTTAGAACAATGAAGTGCAAATTAATAATAATACTTTATATTTCTTTCTCAATAAACACAGCAGCCAAAACAGAGAATAAGTGTGTGTGAAAACCCCCAAAAAGTCTCTTCAATTACAAAGTAATTTGAAGTATTTATACTAAAACTGGCCGACATTAGCGACATAAGCATTATGTCGCTAAGACACTATGCGACATAACACTATGTCGCAGACACACCTAATGCGACACAAGGCTTGTGTCGCATAACACAGAAAATGTAATTCTAACTAACTCAATTACATTAACAAACACATTACAGACTTAACCAACTGACAGACACACTAAGATGCATCAACAAACTCCCCCGTGTCTTCAGCTTGGTCTTCAAAATCTTCAATCAAATCCAGCCTGTTGGAAATACACCGCTAGCATGTATTCCATGTGTTACACAAACGTTGACAATCCGCTGAAATTGAAATGCAATCTTCTTATTCACAGCATTTCTTTCGTTAAAGTGAATTGGATTATCAAACAATTTCCTCAAGAATCAAGAATCTAACTGTTCACCAAAATTTAATAATTACCCCCCATGAACAGCAGAATCAATAGTTGTCTTTTCTTCAAGCAACAACTTTAGGAACCCATTTGAGCACGCTGCCAATAGGACTCTTCTTTTTCGAAAGCCATTTGTAAGTGGCATCGATATAATCCAAAGACATTGAGTTCCATCTGAAATTGAAACGTGATGTTTCATATTTAATAAATTTTCGTGGAACCATTGTTGGTAGAACCATTCTTGGGGAGAAAGGAACAAAATCTCTTTGCATTGTCACCACCATACGACGAGATGGTGCAAGATCAAGCATTTGCTTTCTTGAATATACAAAAGATCTTGTTTCACCATATTTCGATTGTGTCGGTTTCAATATATTTGTTGGCTTTTCAGATCTTGAAACCAATCTTTTAGTTCGTTGAAAGTCTACGGAATCACAACAATCAACCTTTTGATGATCAAATACTCTAGTTGATTGTGATTTCTCAAAATACTTCTTATTCTTTTGCAAAGAATAATTAGTAAACTGTGAAATCTTTTTCGCACAAACCACTTTTGGACATGGTTTGGAAGATTTAGTTGGGTAAATCTTCTTAGTCACCTTGACTTGTTGTTCACGTGAGTGAGAGAGTTGAGGTTTGGTTAGATGCTCAAATTTTAAAATCCGCTTTTCAAGTTCAACAATTTTTGAATGCATTTCTTCACGTTCAGTTTCCATGTGAAGTATTTGAAGTTGGAAAGCTTTAATCTCTTCTTCCTTCTTTATCAACTTCTCATTTATCCCTTTGTCTGAACATTTATTCAACTTATCACTTCTTGCATCGCATTTAGATTTCCCTTGTTTAGAATCCACAATATACTCATTAGTAATGATGTGATTTTCAGGCTTAACATCAGATTTGTTAATCTGTTGTGTTGGTACATCACATTCTTCAACTTCATGAACAATTTCAACAAACTCATCCTTGACCGGTATTGATGTATATCCGATACCAGCTTTGGATTTCGTATCCTTTTTCTGTGAATGAATCAGTTGATCCAACCTCAAGGAAGATGCTTCAAAACTTGAGAGCTTGCGTTGATAATCTAAAGTTTCACTTTGAGCTATAGCCTTTTCTTTGCGTAGCAAATTGATTTCATTTTTGTGACTCTTGATTTCATTTTGTTGATTTGAAACTTTAACTCTCAAATCATGCAATTCAACGCTTGGATCTTTTTGAATTTGCTGTTTATCATTTCCTCCGTAGCTCTCTTCAAGTGATCTCCACAATTCATAAGATGTATCTTTATATTTGTAAAGTGGAATATCTTGTGCCACAATTTGGTACACACATGATAATCTCTTCACGTGCTGTCTTATCGTTGTCAAAAGCTTTTTGTTCTGCGACTGACATTTGACTAATGAGAGTTGGTCTCTCATATTTCTCAGTAATAGAAGTCCACAAATCTGAATCAATGTATTCAATATATTCTTTAATATTCTCCTGCCAGCTAGCATAGTCGTTATAGAACAAAGCCTTCAAATACCTTGGATATTGCGAGTACATTTTCCCTCCAAATTTTTTGAATTTCGCCAGAGTAAAATGAAAATTTTCTCAAACTAGAATTAGTCAACGGGAAGCTCAAATTCAAATTTTGATAATTGTTGAATTTTCCCGCCTTTTTTTTTTAACAAATAGCGACACTAAGGTTATGTCGCAAGAGGTATTTGTGTCGCAAACTTATGTCGCAACGTTGTGTCGCAAAAATTTGAGGTCGCAAAAATTAAGGTCGCAAAAACCCTATAGCGACACTAGATTGTGTCGCAACCTTATGTCGCAAATGGCGTGGTCAGATCCCAAATACCTCAAAATCGAAAAATTTCGAAACCTAATGAGTTTTTAACGAAAAACTTCTTAAAACCTTCAAATTTTAGGCTTAAAAACTCCAATTTTCAGCTCCAAAACACTTATAATGAAAATCAAACACCAAAATAGATGTTAAATCATCAAAATATGTATTAAAAACTTACCTAAACGATTTGATACAACCAAAATCCTTAGATTATGGCTCTGATACCAATTGTAGATCCCTTAGGATGGATCTTTTGATCAAACCGAATGGTGGAGACAAACACACAAACACAAAGAATATAAAGCTTAGAACAATGAAGTGCAAATTAATAATAATACTTTATATTTCTTTCTCAATAAACACAGCAGCCAAAACAGAGAATAAGTGTGTGTGAAAACCCCCAAAAAGTCTCTTCAATTACAAAGTAATTTGAAGTATTTATACTAAAACTGGCCGACATTAGCGACATAAGCATTATGTCGCTAAGACACTATGCGACATAACACTATGTCGCAGACACACCTAATGCGACACAAGGCTTGTGTCGCATAACACAGAAAATGTAATTCTAACTAACTCAATTACATTAACAAACACATTACAGACTTAACCAACTGACAGACACACTAAGATGCATCAACACTTATCAAACTAACTATTACAAACTAGAAAGTTGTTGTCACCAAATATGTACCAACAATATTGTCTCAAGTTCGAATATAATAAAACTTATATTCCACAAAGCTTATTTCGTGATTTAAACATACTTACAACACTTGTTTAGTTAGCGTTTCGTCTGTTAGAGGATTCTGCACTCTAATACACGTTATTACCTCGTGGATCAGTTCAGTAAGGACTTATCACCGACGTATGCCTTTCAGACTATGATCGAACAATACATGGAGGTATTCATGGAGGTATTCATGGACAATTTCTTAGTCTTTGCGGATTCCTTCAGCTCTTGTCTGTCCAATCTTGAACGAATTCTTACCCAATGTGAAGAATATAATCTGGTCTTAAATTGGGAGAAATGCCACTCGTTTGGTTTGGGGCAAGATAACGTTAAGAAAACAAGTGTTTGCAAGTGCTTTGGACGTTAGAAGTTGTGTTTTTAGCTTCCATTGGTGTTTTATCACTTATTGCAAGGGAGATTCGAATTTGCAAGTTGAAACGAACCCAGATCTGAAAATTTCATATTTGAGTTTTTCAACAGCAGGCCGTACGAACTTACCAAGAATATCATTCGAACTTACAACTTTAAGTTCGTACAATACTTTTTGGTAGTCAAGTTCGTTTGACCAGTTCGTTTGACCTATTCGAACTTAGGTAGTCTTCGAACTTAATTTTTGTTCGAATTAACCTAGGTTCTTACGAACTTGTCTGAGTTGACTTTTGCTGACTTTCTTAGAAAATGTCCAATTTGAGAAAATGATCGAAATGGATCATGAGGTTGGTAAATCCGCCTCACCACCGAAACTTCTCATTACTACTCTGTGGAGTACCTTTTGATTTACCTTGAGACACTTTCTTGGGGTTTTCCTCTATAGACTGAAATGATGTATTAACAGATTTACAATTCTTATCTGCAAGATTTCTCAGTTTATCCAAACCTTTAGGTTTTACTGTTGAAGATTTAAAATGAATCTTTTTGTTTTCAATTCTAGGATTCATAATTTCATTTGTAATGATCAACTCAGGTTCTTTAGATCCAGGGAGTTTATAGACTTGTTGATGTAGGTTCCCTAGATCTGGATCTAAGAGGTTATCACGTTTATTAAGTGCGGAATCCTTAAACAAACGTTACACTAATCAATCAAGTAATACGAATACGATTAAGAACACTTTTATTGAACGTAAAGAACAATTACATTCAACGTTAGCTTATACAATCTCAAGTATACGAACTTGCCTTTGCTAAGCCCTGGAAATACCCTAAAACAACTTATTACATCGAACTAACAAGTAATCTATTTATAGGACTCAAGTTCGTACGGTCTGGACCCTACGAACTTGTCTGGTCACAGGCCCATACGAAGTTCGTATGATCCTAAGTTTGTACCTACCTAAGTTGGTACGAACTTACATTACAAAACATAACAAGTAAACTAATTACAAAAAGACTTATCAAACTAACTATTACAAACTAGAAAGCTATTGTCACTAAATATGTACCAGCAGACTCCCCCTTGACAATAGCTCTAGTTTCTTGAGTCTTGATCTTGATTCTTCATTCAGCTCATTTGACTTCCAGCCCATAATCCTCTTTCTATACAAACTTCAACCACTTTCTGATATCTTCTTCCCTCATGTCTCCAACTATCTCTGTAGAGAATCTTGTTTACATGCAGCTTCATCAGATCATATTTTGATAAGTTTACCAAAGGTAAACTATCATATACTCTCAGCAACTCATTTCCATCAACATCTTCCATTACGGCTTCTGCTGTCTTGTTGTCCACATACCACCATTTCAGCTCTGTTAAGATATTCTACGACATCTTCTTCAAAGGAACTTTCTTCAAACACTTAACCGGTTTATAAATCACTTTCATCCACAGTTTGTTTGAAATCGGATCTATCTTTGTCAAATCTGGAACTCTTTTTCCTGTCTTAGGCTTCAACTCAACAAAGTTGTTTGACCTTCCTTCACGCTTAACAATTCGTTCCATCGTTCTAGCGTAAGGATCTTCTCTCGGATTTATCAAATCTAGCCAAGCCAGTTCTTTAAGTTCAATCTTCGGCAAGGAACTGAAAATCTTCAATTTATTTTCCAAGTATTGAATTCCATCATATCTCTTCAGTATGAACAGCTTCAGCTCACTATCATAAAACCAGCTTATGATGCCTCTCTTCAACTCTCCCGATCCTTTGACTTTAATAGTCTCTTTAAACTTCAATTCCGGTTCCTTTTCGATCTTCTTAAACCACAAACTTCTTAACTCTGGTTGAGATGGTTCTCTATCAGCTTCTGAATCATCATCAAGAATATTATCATCTTCTGACTTTAATCTCTGGCGATCTATCACATTTTCACTAGCTGTCTCATCTCTAACAACTTCAGTCACCGGTTGCTTCGTTACGACATGTTCATCTATATCATTATCAGCATCTGGGATAATCTCATCGTCGGACCTCCATTCAGCAAGTTCTTTTGGCATAAATTCTCCTTCCTCCAACTCAGACTCACTACTATCATACACATCTAGATTAAGAAGTGCTTCAATAGTTTCTGTCTCCGTCAGATTTACTGGAGTTTCTTCAGTACCACTCACTCCCTTTTGTTGACTAGACTCCCCCTGACCTTGTGCTACTAGTGCTCCAGTCGAAGAGCTAGGCATCTCACCTTCCTTTGGCGCACTGGGATCATCGTCTCGGTCTTCATCTCTTTTTCTCCTGAGTTCATCTCCCCTACAGCTAGGTTCCTCCCACTGATTTGTCTTGCGCTTCAGATGGTAGAGAAGAATCTCATTATCACGCATAATCTCTTCCAACTTCTCATTACGCTCCATTAATTTCTCATTAAGAGCAGTCAAGTTATTCACCCTTATCTCTTGACTTGTGACAACCGCAATCAAATTAGCAACCATATCAGATAAACTCGATACCCAGCCTTGAAGATAGATAAATCGCTCAAGCTCGGAAAGATTGGCAGCAGGATGTGTCACGGGTGGTGTAGTGGAAGCGGAAGGAGTAGCGGTGACGGGAGGAGTAGTGGTTGTAGCCTCTGTAACTAAGGGTTGTGGTGGTGGTTATGTTGTTGGTAAGGGAATAGTTGTGGAGGCAGGTGTGGTAGTAGCAGTGATGACAGGTGGTGTAGAACGAACGAAAGTAGGAGGTGACATATCACCAGCTTCATGAATGACCACCCCAGTCATACGCCTTCTTTTGGGAGCCCGAACCAATGGGGTGTTAGAATCATCATCAGCTTTATCTTAAAGAATATAATCATCATCTTCAATCAACTTGCGTTTACCTTTGTTTTGTGCAATAATATGCGGAGCCAGAACCACACGTGATCCATGAAAAACCAATGCTGAAGGCGCATCACTCTTGGGATCACTCTCAGTAGTCTCGGAGTCACGCTCCCCATTTCTCGACATATTAACAACTAAAGTCGTCGCCTCATCAGCCCCAGTAGTATATGTCTCGATATGGGCTATATCAGTCTCAATATCATCATGTGGACCAGTAACAAACGCGTCCACATCAACCAACACATCAGACCGGGGCTCCCCCTGAAGTACATCTCTTACAACAGCTTCAGCAGTATCGCGATCAATATGCTGACCCTCCTCGGGTTGCTCTAGCTGACGAAGAATTTCATCAACCACTTCATGCTCTATCGGAGCAGCATCTTGTGGTGGTGTGGGAACACGAGCTTCTTCCTCAGCCGGGGGCGCATCCAACCATCCATCATTGAGTGGTGGAGCATAATCAGCATCTATAACAGCCCCAAAAAGTGGAGTAGCCTGAGGTCGCTCAGCAACTGGACGGCGACTACTATGGCTAAGGCAATGAACAAATATCTTCTTATCCACCGTTGACATATATACTACGGGATCGATAGCGGGCAGATTCGGTGCTAACCCATTAATGATCATCATTACGAATCGAGGGTAGAGAAGAAACCGATCTTTAACAGCACCGCGTATCTGCTGAACCATTTCATCAAAGAAGTATTTGGAAAAGCAGTATGGTTTGTTGTACACGAGTAAAACCATTCCCGACTGCATTTTATGATTCATCGTGTCGAATCCCGCCTTCTTCGCACCAAAAGAGACAAGCAGTATATGCATAAGATACCGCCACTGTCCGAAGAGATAACTCTTTGTATACTGACTATGTGTGACATCCCCAACATATCCCATCCTCTAGAAAGCTCCAGCCCTGAGATCTAAAGAGTATGAAGTTGGGCCGTTTTCCTGGGCTTTAGTACCCAGTTGGAGAATGTGTCAAAGGTATAAGAACGAGAACTCAATAGTGCGGTCTTCCACCCGAGTACAAATGACTGGTGGATTTGGCTCACAATCAAAAACTGCATTCGCCCAGAATTGACGGAGATAAGATATCCTTAGCGTCGGCTAGTGAGATAGAGCATAAGGTACTCTTGAGCGCATCAGAAAAGTAAGAATGCCTCGATAATGCTCGGTGGCCGGATCTTCAAGATCGAAGGAGATAGCCAAGTTATGCTTGCTAAAGAACTGTCGATCAACCATACCTGCAAGAACGACAAGCAAACAACCCAAACATAGACAATAATCAAGTTAATCATTCTCAGAATCACTTGTATGAATCAGACTATAAGAAACATAATATATTTAAGTTTATTGAAAAATGATCACTTTGCAAAGTTCATAGGTTCGTACGAACTTGACAAGGTCAAGGTAGGTTCGTACGAACTTGTAACAGTTACATGGGTTCGTACGAACTTGTTACAGTTACTTAGGTTCGTACGAACTTGCAAGTTCGTATGATGATCCTGATTTCCAGAATTCAAAATTTGGTTGAATTAAAACACAATAAGGATGCTGGAAAAGATGCGCCTTAATGCGGTTTACACAAATAAATAAGGAATTTCAATTTTTATCCATAAACACAAACCCTATTTTGATTTCTTTTTAGTTTTTCATTAAAACCTAAATAAACTAAAAATCTGAGATTATTGATGGACTAAATTGCGAATGAAGTACTCACTTAAATGCGCAGTAATGAGGTGATGATGTATTACGGATTCAAAACTTGAAAACAAATCAAAATCAGATGATTTTTGTATTAATCGTGACGTAAGTTCGAAGGTTTGGTAGGTTCATAGGAGCTCAAGTTCGTAGGCTTTTTGAAATGAGTAAGGGAATACTCGAGGCTTATGATTATTCTGGTGTTAGTAATCACACATTATTTTATCTCCATGCATAGACCAACGTAAAAGTAAAATAAAATAACATAAAATAAAATTAAAATAGCTAACAATAAAAATACGAATTTATTCGTATTGGAATACACATTCTTTTTGGTGGAGTCACTGATGCAAAGATCGTATTAGCCATAACGCGTACAATACACAGTTAAGAATGATTTATTCCTTGTTTATTATTCGTGTGTCAGAATACTTCAAGACGATTATCAATATTGTGATACACTTAAGCATTAAAACACTAAGAGTTAATCAAGTACAGTTTTGAGTTATTATGCATGATTATCTATGCTTTCCTCACGGATGACATACTCTTAGGATCAGGATATGTCCATAATTCCAAGTATTGAATTACCTTAATAATTTTCATCTTTAAAATCAAGTCCTTAATAATTTTTTACGTACACACTGAACATGTAAGTTAAATAGACTTGACTAAGGTTAGAAACAAGCAAATCTAAAACCAAACCAGCGGTGACAAGTCTGTGCTACTTACGCACAACAAAGCGACGTAGTTTGACTAGAGACCTTGAAAACGGTATTCTTGTTTTGCGGTCGAGCTTGTTCCAGTGTAAGATCTATTGACTGAGACTAGGTTAACATATGTCTGGATGTAGCAGAAGAATCAGTTAGGAAATCTCCCAGATGAACTGCTTAATTTAATCCAATACTATGTATTATGGTACTATCTATCACCTAAGAATTAAGACTTAATGTCATACATCAAGCGAGAGTTAAACATAGACTAATCTCATTATTATTATTATTATTATTATTTATTTTATTTCTTTTTTATTTTACGTACTTGAGAACCTTCATGCTTTATGCCTACCGATACATCATATGATGAAAATATTAGACACGTTATTTCTTAATGTACATTTGACTGTGTATGGATGGCGTCTGAAAGCCACACATATAATAATGTTCTAGGTATGGGTAATGTTTTCTTCATTTCTTGCATTAGCTCAGTGACTCGCATGCTTTTTGATAATTTTCTAAGTTACTAGAATTAGAAACTTACTAAGAGTAGAAAGTTACTAAAAATAGCAGGTTACTAAATATAGAAAAGAACAAACAGTTAGGTAAAAGGTCATGCAGGAGATATCTTTTTTCGGGATTAATCATCCCATTTAGTTGTACTAACAATTCAAAGCGAGATCTATCAAAAGCCTTAGTATATAAGTCAGCTAGATTATCGTCTGTGGGAACTTTAACTAATTTAATCATCTGTTTTTCGGTACAATCACAAATAAAATGATGTCGGATATCTATATGCTTCGTTTTACTATGTTTAACGGGATTATTAGTTATAGATATTGTGGATTCGTTGTCTATCATCATAGGAGTTGTAGTAATATTAAGACCATAGTCTAGCAGCTGTTGTTGTATCCAGTAAATTTGTGAACAACTACCGGCTGCGACATACTCAGCCTCACAGGTTAAGATAGCAACCGAAGACTGTTTCTTGCATTGCAAAGAGACAATACCTCCTAATAACTGACAACCTCCAGATGTTGATTTTCTGTTCTAGTTACATCCTCCGTAGTTTGAATCTGTATAGGCCAAGAGGTTAAAGTCGCCTCCGGAGGGATACCAAAGACCTAACTTCGGTTGTCCCTTCCGATAACGCAATATCCTCTTTACGGCCTTCATATGAGATTCCTTTGGATTAGCATGAAACCTAGCACATAAACAAACAGCAAACATAATGTCAGGTCTATAAGCGGTTAGATACATCAAAGAGCCGATAATTGCCCGATATTGTGTTGGGTCAACATCTTCTGTACTCTCTGAATCTGGCCCCAGATTATGATTAAGGGGAACAGGTGTACTAAATGATGAACTTTCAGCCATACTGAACCGTGCAAGCATTTCATGCACGTATTTCGTTTGATGGATAAGGAATCCATCCTTCTTTTGATCAACCTGCAATCCTAAGAAGAAAGTCAGCTCCCCCATAGCACTCATCTCAAATTTCCGCTTCATAACTTGTTCAAATTCTCGGCACATGCTCTCGTCGGATGACCCGAAGATAATATCATCCGCGTAAATCTGTACTAGTAGAAAATCCTTCCCCTGCCACTTAACAAACAGTGTATTGTCTATCTAACCTCTCTTAAACCCATTGTCCAAGAGATAGGTAGACAGTGTCTCATACCAAGCCCTAGGTGCCTGATGCAAACCATACAGAGCCTTGTCCAATTTGTAGACACGGTCTGGATAATCTGGATCAGTAAACCCTGGCAGTTGTTCGACATACACCAGTTCTTGAACCTTCCCATACAGAAATGCACTTTTGACATCAAGTTGATAGACTTTATGTTGGGACATATTACTGTGACAACAGATCTAGCTTGTAATAGGACTAGTGTCAAACTTGTATATATTGGTTTAGACTCGTAATATATGATATTAACTTGTTATTATTATTTGTTAAATGTTATTTGAACAAGTATCGATTTCAAGTTAAAGTAAAATTCGCGAATTGAGAAGTCAACTCGCAGGTTTGACCTGCGAGTTGAGATCTCATCTCGCAACCATCTGGACTCGCATATTTTAAATGCTGCTCATTATTACAGATCTAGAAATCCGTGCTATTATTACACACACCAAATATTTAAATATTCTCTCCTCGAAATTCGTGCTGATATAAAGGCTATCATTGAATAGGCTCGGTTTTGATTGTTTAACACTAGTTGATATCAAAACGAAGCTTGTTAATTGATAGATTAGTTATATAAGCCTAAAACCTTAAGTATAGAGGGATTCCGCACCTCAATACCTAAAAGATAATTCGTTATCGCTAACCAAGATCTAGAGACTTACACTTTAAATTTCTTGAATGCAGCATACGCTAGAAACAATCGGATTGCTTCCAGACTTGCGACAGGTGCAAAAACCTCTGTGTAGTCTATCCCTTCCTGTTGGTTGAATCCTTTTACCACGAGTCTGGCTTTATTACGGGTGACAATTCCACGATCATCTCGTTTACACTTAAACACCCATTTGGTGCCTATAGCAAACTCTCCCTTAGGTTGATCAACTAGCTTCCATACTTGAAGCTTCTCGAGCTGTGCAAGCTCTTCTTGCATCGCCTCAACCCATGAATTTTCCTTAAGAGCCAGTTGAACATTCTTTGACTCAACTTGTGAGATAAAGCAACTATATAAGCAATTATGTATGATCCCTGTATTTTGGATCGATACATAAAGACTAGTGCTTTCAGTGATTCCTCTACGAGTCTTCACACTGGAACTAGGATCACCAATTATGTTGTCAATTGGATGATCTTTGTTAATTCGTGTTGAGATCGTAGTGTCAACAGGTATATCAGACCCAAGATTTGATCCAATCTCCCCCTCAGTTGCTACTCCTTCTTCAACAATTTCTTGTTCGGAACTAATAGCCTCTAAAGAGTGAATTTGTTTGCATGAACCTGAATCAACGTCTTATGTCTGATCAAAAACGATTTCTTTTCATTTTCCTATTGAAATTTCTGAACTTGGAATATTGGATCTTGGTTCATCACCATCATCCAATATTTTATATTCTAACCCTGAAGATTCCTCAGAAGTGCCTGTATCACTTAGAAGAGGAATATTGAAGGTTTTGAATACACCATCATAGTCAAATAACCACTCCGGGCCTGTTTGATCAGCTGGCGTGTAGGAGATGACCTGTATGTTGATTCGCTTATTATAGACTCGCTTGTTTGGTAAACCTGCATCATACCCTAGCAAAAACCCATCGTCTGCCCTTTCACCAAATTTCGGTTGATTCCTTGTTTTGAGTAAAGTACAAGGAACGCCAAACGGTTCAAACCCTATGAGATTCGGTTTCCGACCGTGTAAAACTCATAACATGTTTTGTTATGTCTCTTAATAGTTAAGACCATATTCAATACGTGGCACGCTGTATTCACAGCTTTACCCTAGAAGATTACTGGAAGCTTTGAATCAGCTAACATGGTCCGTGCTGCTTCAATCAGTGTCCTGTTTTTCCATTCTGCAACTCCATTTTGTTGAGGTTCATATGGTGCACTGAACTGATGCTGAATTCCCTTGCCTAAACAATAGATGCTCAACACTGCATTCTTGAACTCTGAACCATTGTCGCTACGGATTTTCTTGATACTACGACCATATTGATGTTGAACCTGGGTGAAGAATGTTATTAGCATCTGTGCTGTCTCATCTTTGGAACTTAAGAAGAACACCCATGAAAATCTTGAGTAATCATCGGTAACCACTAGATAGTAGCGCTTCCCAACTATACTTCTCACACTCACTGGACCAAATAAGTCCAAGTGAAGAAGTTCAAAAGTCATAGCAATTGAGTTCTGAGTCTTAGACTTGTGAGGTTTCTTGTGCTGTTTCCCTTTTTGACACGGCACACATTTGTCCTCTAGCCCAAAACTCTGTACTGGAACACCGTGCACTAGTTCATGTCGGACAATATAATTCATTTTCCAAAAGTGCAGATGTGCCATCCTCCTATGCCATAACTGAGATTCCGATTCTGAAGCCTTGGATAACAAGCAAGTTGACGCCTTTGAGGACTCAGTAGTACTCATGTCCATCACATAAGTATCATTCCTCCTTGGTGCCCTCATAACTATCCATTCTTCTGGGATAACAAACCCCGGTTTCAGGATAAGCTCCTCTCTATCTGTGAAATAGACAGGATGTCCCTTGTCACAAATCTAAGAAACACTCATGAGATTGTGCTTAAGCTCCTCAACAAAGTTGACTTGCTCTAGCGTGATTTTCCCATTAGTAACACTTCCTGACCCCGTGATTTGTCCTCCCTTTGCTCCAGAAAAGTTTACATGACCCCCTTTCTTCTCCACGAAATCCACCATGATCTGCCTTTCCCCTGTCATATGCCACCGCTGTCTATGTACCACCAGTTAATGGCACGTCTAGTCAACTCCTGCACTCATGAAATAAATATTAGATATCGAGGGGGACCCAAGGCACGACGGTCTTGGGTCGGCCATTTTCCTCAAATGTGAACTCTTTCAAGTAACCATCTCTCTTATCTTTAGACTTGGATACTGAAGTAGCTCCACGTGGAGGTAAATGGTGGGTCTTTCCCCTAGCCCTTCTCTTAGGAGACTTTTGATATAGTCTCTGATTGACTTGCCGTGGGTTAGATGATGATCTAACCTCAGATGGATAATTGTAATTAGAATTGTTATAATTCCTATTAGTATTACCCTGATTAGAATTATTTTGTTTAGGAGTATGAAAATGTTGTGGAGTTCTCGACCTGATAGATTTTCCAAAAGAACTTCCTGTGACAGAAGTAGTTGGACTATCATCTATCGAGAACTTGACTGGTTGGAAACGAGGTTGAAATCTTTGAAATTTTGGTAATTGTTTATCTCCCCCATATCTAACCACGTTTTCAACAGGTTCGTTATCTTTAAGTTCATTACTAAAAAGATTTGCCATTTGCTTGTTTACACTTGTTATCTCAGGGGTGTTCAAAATTTTAGCCTGAGAAGTACTAGTTTTAACAGGTGATTGGTCTTTCTTCACCTGCGTTGGTTTGACTCCTATACTTTTGTTTGGATAGATACTTGCCACGTGTCCCTTTTGGTGACACACGAAGCACGAACGTTTTACTAAAGCTTTCTTAGGAGCTTTGGTATTAGTTTGATTTTCCAAATTTATAGAAGTCAGAGAAGAGACCGGTTATTGTTTACCCATATTATTTTTATTAATTTCAAGTTCTAGATCAAAAATGTCAACATTTGTTTTAGGCTCTTCTTTTTCTGAGTGTACTTCCATTACCCCCTTACTTTCAAAAGACACTTTCTTTTTAAGAATTGTTTTGGGAGTCGTGGAAGTCTCAGTAGTAGTTGATTCTTTACCCTTAATTATCGTCTCAACTTTCTTTGACTTAGGTAGCTCAGTACTATTTACCAAGTCATGAACGGCTGAGGGAATGTTAGAGTCAACAACTTGTGACAGCTCAGGTTCAGTTGTTAGGTATGTATAATTATGATTATATGGTGGAGGGACTTCATTATATCCCATTCCATGATGGTCTCCTGGCTGTTTTTCAACATTTAACAGAGTGTCTAACGTTTCAACAGAAAATTGTCTAAGTTCAATTTTCCGATTAAGATCTGTAATTCTAACCTAGTATCTGCTAATTCTTTATCCTTTTCTGAAATGGTCCTAGTTAAGTTAGATAAATGTTCTCGAGCTAAATCTATAATGTGACTCTACTCATTAACTGTATCTTTTAATTTTTTCATGTCTTCATTTTCAGATTTTAACTTAACTATTAATTCAGAATTCCTCTATTTTAATGCTGCGTTTTCTTCCTTTAAGTGATTAAGCTGAGCTGTCATCAGGTTAGATGAATATATCAATTTCTCAGCTTCACCTGCAAGGTTCATACATAATAGGCATGCATTAACCACATTATCTAAATTCAATAGTACCTTATGCTTTTCAGCATCCAGATTAGCCATATACGCGATGAAGTCCTTTGTACTCATCGTGTCTGTCGTTTCTAGTCTCACAACTCTGGTCTCTGAAGCAGGTACTATTTTCTCAACTTTCAGCTCTTCCTCATCCTTTGTATCAGTGACTACCAATCCATCTATCTGGTCACTGTCTATCGAAGCCATGAAAGCTTGAGGTTCGTCAGCATAGCTATTCCAGTCATATGAACCATCTTGAGATTGAACGACCAAAGCTCTGGAAGTTGATAAATTTCCAGAGTTTGAATCTCTATTGTTGGTTCCTTGAGAGGAATAACTTGGTCGCCCCTAGTTAGTTGTTTGCTCTCTCTTTGTTTGCTGACCTTCTCTTGCAAAGTGTCCAAAACCATCACAGTTATAACACTTTACTTTAGCTTTATCAAAGCCAACCTGATTGCCCACAAATTTCCTTTTAGTGCGATTCACTAACTTCTGTACCCTCCTAGCCATCATAGCCATTTTCCATTGTAGATCCATTTCTTCTAAGTCATCGGGATCTATTTGATCAAAATCTTCTGTTAACATAGCAGGATCTGCAATCCTGCCCTTGATAAAGTTCTCTTGAGTGGCAATGAATGATGCTAGTAGTGACACATGTTCCTCTGCTGATTTCACACTCATTGGCATAGACTTTAACCCATTGGATATACCTGACGATGAGTTCCTGTCCTTGCCCAAATCACTAGATGAAGCAATATAGCATACCTTGCTTCCCGAACTTCTCAATGTATCATCAGTTTCGGCTTCCCCTATGAAGAATGTTGTAACTCCGTTACATGTACTTGTTGATGCAGCAGAATCAGACTTTTTACCATGATATAAACTTGGATCTTGAACCTGATCAGATCCAGTCTCTTTCTTTTGCATGTTCAGATCATAAACTCTTAGCTTTCCAACTGCCTCATCCAGCGTTAAAGTCTTATACTCTCTGCTCTCTTTGATCATCATAGTATATATGTCCCATTTAGGAGGTAATGCTTCTAGCAGTTTATTATTCTTCACAGTGTCAGTATAAGCCAGTCCAATATTATCCATCTCTGTCATCAGATGATAATATCTAGTGATAATATCTTCTAACGACTCAGACTTCAAATGCTTAAAAACATAGAATTGTTTAGTAAGCAAATCTGACCGGCTTTCTTTTATCTGTTCGTTTCCTTCAAATCTCTTCTTCAAAGCTAACCACAGCTCTCTAGAAGAGTTATATTTCTTAAAGGTGTGCTTAATTTCTTAAGGTAGGCACATTGTTAAAGCAGATAAAGCTTTATTTTCAGCCTCATACATCTTACGATCTTCTTCCTTCATAGTCGAATACGAATAGACTCTTAATTTTCCTTCGAATTCGTATGTTGGAGGATCACACCCGTCACTGATACATGACCACATTTTAACATCATTGTACCTAGCAAATGACTCAAACCGATCTTTCCACCATAAGTAATCCTTAGATTTCACTAACTTTGGTGGTGAAGCAGATTTTCCCACTTCGTGATCCATCTCAATCATTTTGCTTAAACTAGACATCATGTATTAGGTTATACGAACTTGTAAGTAAGTTCGTAGAAAACAATATCAATTTAACTTCGTAAGTTCGTAGGACTGGTCAACGAACTTGGTCAAACGAACTTGAGGTAAGTTCGTAGGCTAAGTTCGTACGAACTTACAGAGATGTAGGTTCGTAGGATACTTAATAGGTTCGTACAATACTGTATAGGTTCGTACGAATGAACTGATCAACTCTAATTCGTAAAAACTGAATCTGAGCTCTTCTAAATCAATTACTAAGTGATCTTCAACACTTTGAACGAAAAATTCAAAGATTATACGTCCAAATCTTCCGTATTCTCTTGTTCTTTAGTGTTTTAAACCCCTAACCTTCAACAATTTAATGTTCAAGGCTCTGATACCACTTGTAGGTTCCCTAGATCTGGATCTAAGAGGTTATCACGTTTACTAAGTACGAAATCCTTAAACAAACGTTACACTAATCAATCAAGTAATACGAATACGATTAAGAACACTTTATTGAACGTAAAGAACAATTACATTCAACGTTAGCTTATACAATCTCAAGTATACGAACTTGCCTTTGCTAAGCCCTGGAAATACCCTAAAACAACTTATTACATCGAACTAACAACTAATCTATTTATAGGACTCAAGTTCGTACGGTCTGGACCCTACGAACTTGTCTGGTCACAGGCCCATACGAAGTTCGTATGATCCTAAGTTTGTACCTACCTAAGTTGGTACGAACTTACATTACAAAACATAACAAGTAAACTAATTACAAAAAGACTTATCAAACTAACTATTACAAACTAGAAAGTTGTTGTCACTAAATATGTACCAACAGTTAACAGTCTGTGCCCTATAAATCTGAGTCTAGTCAGTTTCATGCACAATTTCAACTTCTGAATCCTGTTTTGGTTTAAAAAATGCATACAGTATAACCAAAAGTGTTAGGTACACTTTGACTAATTTCATCTTTCTTAGTCTGTAGATCAGTTTTGACTTGCTCTAATTTGGCTTTTAGCCCAGTAATATGAAGTCTGTTTAAAAAATCTACATAGATATTTTCAAACATTTTTTGTTTTTCAGGAACTGAGTAAAGTTCAAAATGATTTACACTATATGCAGATTCTCTATCCCAGTTAGGATGAACACAAGCTCTTTCTGCAGCTTTAACATCCTTGTCATATTGGCTTTCTGTGACAACCATTAGACACAGTTCATCATCAGATAATGATGATTCTTCATCAATCCACTCTTCAACTATTAATGGCTTCTCCTTCTTCTTAGGTAGTGGATTTTCCTCTTTCTTCTTGGCATTTAAGTACTTTTTTTTGTACTTCACAGCTTTATCAGCCCATTTCTCAATCTGTGAAGATTCATTAGACTTAGATTTGCATTGAGATGCAATATGCCCTGTATTTCCACATTTATAACATGTTTCCTTTTTAGGATCAAATGTGGATTTACTTTTAGATCCTCTAAACTTTTCTTTTTGCAAGCAAAGCCATCTCTTCCTCTAATGCTTCCTCATCATCTTCATCAAATTCTGAATCTGTAGGAGTAAGATGATAAATTGCTCTAGAGAATAATTCACTATTCTTTCTTATAGTAGCAATAAAAGCAGTAGATGGATCTTTAGCCAATCTCTATGTATTTAAATCTTTTCTAGCTTTGGTTTCTTCATAGTTCATTAGAAGTCTAAATAATCCAGATAGATTGTAAGTTTCCAGTATTTCACTAACTACCAAACAAGTAATTACTTCACATAAGGTGTTAGGAAGTATATCCACAAACTTTGCACATATTTCAAAAGCAGAGACCGAAGAACCGCCAGGTTGTCGAGGACACGTCCGAAGAGGAGGCGGCGGCCTCTAAGTTTACCACCTTCCTTAAAGATGGGGATTAGTCGATGTCGGTCGATGGTGTGAAAACACTTCTCCTTTGATAATTTCAAACTTTTCCAAATCATTTATTAAAACTTGGAATCTAGAATGAATATCAGTAAGTGATTCATTAGGTTGTGCAGCAAAGTATTCATTGTTTCTAATGAGATTTTTCTTTTTCTGGGTTTTAACTAACGTAACACCATCATATTAATTTATGAGCATGTCCCATATAGCTTTAGCCGTTTTACAGCCAGAAACCTTAGAAAAAATATTTTCAATGACAACATTTCCCAAAACACTTTTTGCTTTGAAGTCAAGATTATATAATTGCTTGTCCAGATCTGTCCATGTGTTTTTAGCAGATGAAACAAATTTTTCAGGATTTACCACATTACCATCAGAATCATTAATTGCCTCAACAATTTTGCTAGGAACTATAGGTCCTTCCTGAATGACCCTAACCATTTCATCATGAATGCTTACCAGCTGCCATTCAGCTTTCAATTTCCAATGAATAAAATTTGTACCATTGAAAATTGGGATACCTTTCCAGCCATAGCAACAGTAAACATTTTAATAAGTGGATTTCTTTAAAAAATAGTTTGAATTTTCTGGGTACCTTTCCAAAGATTATGATTATTTCTAATTATATCTTTACTTGCTCTTATACCAGTTGTTAGGTCGTATAGATCCCAGAAATTGATTAACAGATTAAATTGAGAATTTTATCGGAATATTCAATTTAATCGTTATTCAAATGAAGTTGTTCTTGGTGGAAACAAGGAATATGTTTTATTCAACAATTCAACAATAATTACATAATGATTAACTCAATCGCACTTAGCTAAATCGAATTAATCAATCACATAAAATAGCTTAAAGTAATTTCTAAGTATTGAGTAAAAATAAGCTTCGTAATCAACATTTTTTATGAACACTTAATCACCTATTTATACATCTATTGGTGATTAATGTTAGTTAATGGTACGGCTTGATTTAGGGAAGACTAAATCAAAAATCAAATTTGAATATTTGATTTGGCAATGCATTAATTTATGACTCTGTCAAAGTGGACTTCAGTCTGTATGGCTTGAGTCTGTGTTCTTCAATATGTTTTATCTTCAGTCTGTCAAGGTCTTAGTCTGTATGTTCTGAGTCTGTGATCACCTCAGTTTGTACATCACCCAGACGCACATCACACAGACTAAGATTTTACACTTTAATAAAATATGCAGATTCAGATTTTGACTCATCGGATTTATAACTTAGGTTTGATAATTGTTTTTCCTAACATAAACTTTCTGTAAAAATTTAAGAATTTTTAGAATTATATTTTATTTATTCTCAATTTATGTTCAAAATGTGGTTGAAATTCAAGTAAAATAGTAAATGGTCATGAAAAATTATGAAATTTTTACCACCTTAGTTAGTAATTATTTTAAGACTAGTGTAAAAAATTTCAATTCATTTGGAGCAACAGAACTCGGTTTTCAAATATTTTAAGATTAAAAGCACACAACTTCAAATAAATACTAAAAAATATCCAAATTATATAATTTTTGTTGTAGGGTGTTGTTTACTGACATTAAAACCTCAGAAAAAGTTTTAATAATTTTTGGTCTTGGGAACAATTTTTTATGATTAAACACTCTATTTTAGTAATAGTTTGATATTAAATTAAAGAAAATACGTATGGACTTGAAAATTTTCAACTCCATATCATAAGTTTACTGAGAAAAATCCAAATTTCATTTTTGATACATAATAGATGCATTTTAAGATAAATGCATAAAGATAAACAATAACTAGTTGGATTTTTCATAGAGAATATAATTGTTTGTTTGGAAATTTTCTATACATACTTACATAATCTTTTAAGCCATAAAACTTTTATCCTACTGAGTTCCATATGTTAGGAGTTATAATTAATTTTATATAGAATTTTAGAGTTCAAAAAGGTACATTAAATAAGTATCACAAAACTATTGCTCTCAGGAAATGAGTTGTTAGTGCAACCAGTTTTGTAGGCACTGTTTGGAGGTCGAATACTCCATATTTTTTAGGGAAACCACTTGGGTTTGAAAGCTAACATATAGAGCTAAATTCTAAGAAAAAAGGTAATTTTTGGTTAAGTATTCCCAGAGTTATGGTTCTTCAAAGTTGATCATAAGATTCTGGTCAATAGTAAGCATGAGATGAGTTCAAGTTTGGAGTCCAAGACTACCACTCAAACTTATAGACCTAAATCATTGATTTATATCTTGATTCTCATGTATTAAACCATCATTTTCTAGGGACCATAACATTTTTAAATTACATATCATTTAGCTTATTGTTTTGTGAAAATTATAGTGCTAGTGTTGATTTTCATGTAAGATTCAAGTTTTGATGTTCTTTTGAGCCTTAACTTAGGTTTGATCATGGATTATCACCCTTATTTTTTACACATAAACATGTGAGAGTGATAATCTATAAACATCAAGTTTAATAAGAAGATTCTAACCATTATAGGGCTTAGAATCCAAAATTTGAAGCAAAATCAAGAAAGATTGATGAAAAGTAGTGAAAGAGGTTGTTCTATTACCTTTTATTTACTTAAAAGGTTTCAAGAACACTTTCATCTTAACAGGTTCCAAAGAACATAACAATTATCTAATATAAATTAATCAAACAACAAAATTTATCTATTATATAATTCATTTATATAAATACACAATTAACTTGGTGGGCCAAAAAGAACATAACAATTATCTAATATAAATTATTCAAACTGCAATAATCTATAACTATTTCAAGCCACAACAATTATCTATTATCTAATTCATTTATATAAATGCAATTCAGCTTCACAAATTACAATGAATATAACAATCATATAACATAAGATTCAAACCGCAATAATCTATCTATACATTAATCAAACCGCAACAATCTATACCTAATTCAAACCGCAACAATTAAACCACAATAAATATCTATTATCTAATTCATTTTTATAAAAATGCAATTCAACTTCACGTATACTCTAGTTCTTTATTGTTTTTAACCCCTGAACCCCAAATGATTAAATCGCTTATAGCTCTGATACCACTTGTAGGTTCCTAGACTCGGGATCCACGAGGTAACAACGTATATTGAGTGCGGAATCCTCAAACAAACGTAACAATAATCAACAACTAATACGAATATGTAAAGAATCACTTTTATTGAACGTAAAGATCAATTACATTCAACGTAAGACAACCTTAGCTTAGTATTCAAACTAGCCTCTGTTATGCCTAACACAATACTAAAACAACTTATTAACTTTGAACATGTGAGGTTAAGATATAAAGAACCTAAGTTCGTACGGGCTTGGACCTTACGAACTTGATTGTTCTAAGGCCCATACGAACTTAGCCAAGTTTGTATGATCCTAAGTTCGTACCTACTCTAAGTTCGTACGAACTTACATACAAGACATACAAAAGTAAACTATTACAAAAGACTAATCAAAACGACCTATTACAAACTAGACGTTGTTGACAATAGCTCTAGTTTCTTGAGCCTTGATCTTGATTCTTCTTTCAACTCAGTTGACTTCCTACCCACATACCTCTTTCTACACAAACCTTGACCACTTTCTGATATCTTCGGTCTTCATGTGTCCAACTATCTCTATAGAGAATCTTGTTGACATAAAGATTCATTAGATCATCTTTAGACAAGTTTACCAAATGTAAACTGTCATACACCCTCAACAGCTCATTCCCTTCAACATCTTCCATCACCGCCTCAGCCATTTTTTTTATCAACATACCACCATTTAAGCTCAGCAAGAATATTCTGTGGCATCTTCTTCAAATGAACTTTCTTCAAACAGTTAACTGGTTTATGAACCATCTTCATCCACGGCTTGTTTGTAATCGGATCTATTCTTGTCAAATCTGGAAATTTCTTTCTTGCTTTCGGCTTTAAATCAACATATTTATTCGATATTCCTTCACGCTTAACTACTCTTTCCATTGTCGAGCGTAAGGATCTTCTCCAAGATTTATCAAATCGAGCCAAGCAAGTTCTTTGTCGGTACATGATGTGTGACAACAGCATATTTGTAATAGTTAGTTTTGTAATTTGTTTATGTTGTAAATTAAATGAATATTTTGTTAAGTATTTTTGTAGGTTCGTACGAACCTGTATGTTCGTACGAACTTAGAGTAGGTACGAACTTACAGTAAGTTCGTACGAACTTAGGAGCTGCTAAGTTAGTACGAACTTAGCTGCTTATAAATACAAGTTCGAAATTGTCATTTGGAATGCTTTTGAGAACTGAGTTTCAGCAAACTAAGTTCGAATACTTTGTAATATTCTGTCAAGTTAGAATATATACGGAGTTATATTGTTAAAAGCTTATTTAGAGATATAAACACAGTTGTTACACTCGTTTAGTTAACGTTTTGTGTATTAGAGGATTCCGCACTCTAATACGCTTATTACCTCGTGGTTTAGATCACCAGGGACTTATAATTGGTATCAAAGCCTTTGCGAATTCGTTCGTTTTGGTTCAGGGTAAAAAACGTTAGAGAAAACACATGTTTACGAAAGATTTGGACGTTAAAAGTGTTGTTATAGCTTCCAAAGTTGTTTGTTATCATTTCTTGCTTAAGGGTTTCAAATTTGCAGGTTGAAACGAACCCAGATCTGAAATTTTCTAGATTTGAGTTTTTCAACAGTTGTTCGTACGAACTCAAAAAGCATCGTACAAACCTACCTGATATATCATTCGAACTTACAGTTGTAAGTCCGTACGAACCTAAAGCCTTCAAACTTGCTAAGTTCGAACAGTTTGAATTTTTGGCAGTCAAGTTCGTTTGACTTCTTCGAACTTAGGTAGTCTTCAAACTTATCCAGTGTTCGAATTAACCTAAGTTCGTACGAACTTGCTGATCTGACTTTTGTTGACTTTTTGAAAAGATGTCAAATCTCAGTAAAATGATCGAAATGGATCATGAGGTTGGAAAGTCAGCCTCACCACCGAAACTTCTAAAGGGCGAAGACTATTTATGGTGGAAAGATCGGTTTGAATCATTTGCAAAGTATAATGATGTTAGAATAGGGATCTGTACAGCGACGGATATGAGGCTCCTAGTTATGAATTTGAAGGAAAACAAAGAGTCTATACATATTCGACAATGAAAGAGGAAGACAGAAAAATGTACGAGGCAGAAAACAAAGCGTTATATGTGCTCACTATGTGTTTACCTCAAGAGATTAAGCATACCTTCAAGAAATTCAACATATCTAGAGAGCTATGGTTAGCTTTGGAGAAGAGATTGGAAGGTAATGAGTAGATCAAAGAAAGCCGAACTGGTTTGCTTACATAACAATTTTATGTTTTTAAGCATTTGAAAAATGAAATATTAGAGGATATTATCACACGATACTATCACCTGATGACAGAGATGGAAAACATTGGGCTTAGCTATACTGACACAGTGAAAAATAATAAATTTATAGAGGCGTTGCCTTCAAAGTGGGATATCTACACTTTGATGATAAAAGAGAGTAACAATTATAAAATTCTTACGCTTCATGAAGTGATTGGAAAGTTGCTTGTGTATGACTTGAACATGCAACGGAAAGAGACAAGATCTGATCAGGTTCAAGATCCTAGTCTTTACAGTAATGGAGTTACAGCTTTCTACACCGGTGAGACTGAGACAGACTCGGCTATCAGAGATTCTGGTAGCAATGTCTGTTACGTTGCATCATCGGAAGACTCAGGGAAAGACATGAAGCCACAATCTGGGACATCTAATGGTTTCAAGTCTATGCCAATGAGTATTAAATCTGCAGAAGGTGAAGCTGCCTTACTTGCATCTTTCATTGCTTCACACGAGAATTTCATTCGGGGAAAGATCACGGATCCTGACATGGTAAACGAGGATTATGATCAATTGGACCCCAATGACATGGAAGAAATTGACTTGCAATGGCAAAAGGCCATGATTGCTAGACGAGCTCACCGATTTATGAGCCGGACTGGTAGGAAGTTTGTCAATAGCAAGCTAGGGTTTGATAAAACCAATGTAAAGTGCTATAATTGTACCATTTCGGGCACTTTGCTAGGGAATGTCAACGACCAAAAAGGGAACAAACTCCTAGCCAAAATGAGCATAGACAATTCAATCAAGGTTCCTCTAGCAACAACCACAACTCTGGAAGTAATCTGAATTCCAGAGCTCTGGTGGTTCAATCGCAGGAAGGGGCATATGATTGAAGCTCAAAAACTGATGAACCTCAAGCGTTCATGGCCTCCATCGAAGAATAAAAGGAGGAAAGCAACGCTGAGTCTGATTCAGAAAAGAACACATTGACAAGAATGGAGATTGAGGGACCTGCTGCAGAAACAAGAATAAGGAAACTGAAGTCAACTGAAGTCAACTGAGGACATGAACTCACAGGACTTCATAGCCTATATGGCAAATCTGGATGCCGAGAAGCAAAAGGTATTACTCAATCTGGATTTAGTTGTTAAAGCATGTGTTCTATGTACTAATTTTCAGGAACAAACTGAGAAATTGATAAAATCATCTAACATGATAACAACTCAGCTAAATTCTTTAAAAGAAGAAAACACTGTCTTAAACTCGGAGCTTTTAAATAAATCCAAATCTGAGAGAGAAGACTTAAAAGTTTTAAAAGACAAGGTTAATGAGCAGAGTCAAATAATTGACTTTGCTCATGAGCATGTTTTGGATTTAACCAAACAATCTGCTGAAAAAGAAAAAGAGTTAGCAGATGCTAACGTTAGGATTGCAGATCTTAATAGAAAATTAGAATTAAGAAAATTTTCAATCGAAACTTTAGATAATATGCTAAGTGTGTAGAAACAGCTAGGAGATCATCGGGGGATGGGTTACACTGAAAGCCCTCCACCTTTTAATCATAATTATACCTTCATATTTGATGATGCTGAATTGTCAAATGTAAATGACTCTATCAAACAATCAGCAGTCCCTAGTTTAATACAGTTTGTTAGACCACTAAGAGCTGAGACGGTTATTGAACCAGAGTCAACATCGTCTAAAACTTCCAAGACACCCATTCCTTTAAAGAAAGTAACTTTTGAAAATCAGGGTGTGATGGAAGAAAAATGTGTTAAGGAGGAGTTCAATAAAACGATTAAATTTTTTTCACCCAAATCTGATAATGAAAATGAAAATGCTAAAAATGATAAGGGTAAACAAGTAGAAAACGTCTCCTCTCCAAGTTTGCCTAATTTGGACATCTAAACGGATCAAAAGGCTCCTAAGAAAGCCTTAGTGAAACGTTCATGCTTTGTGTGCCATCAAAAGGGACACGTGGCAAGCATCTGTCCAACTAAGGGCAAAACTGGTAAATCACAAGTGAAGAAAGACCAATCACTTGTGAAAGCTAGTTCGGCTCAGGGTAAGAAAATTCATATTCCTGAGACGACTATCATTAATCAAAGAATGGCTAGCATTTTTACTAAAGAAATTAATATGAATGTTAAAGAAAATGCGGGCAATTCAGGGAGAAATGGGTTAAGGTTTAAAAGAACTTCAAGTTCTCAGAGATCACAACCTTTTCCAAAATCTGTGAAGTTCACGACCAGTGATGGTTCAAGGAGCACTACTCCTGTTTCAGGAAGCTCTCATGGATAATCATCTAGGTCGAAGACTCCACAGCGTTTTCAAACTCCCAAAAATCATTTTTCTAACCAGAATAGTAATAATAGGAATTATAATAATTCAAATTATAACTATCCATCTAGGGTTAGGTCTACTTCAAACCCTAGGCCTGTTAATCCGAGACTTTTCCAAAAGTCTCCTGAGCGAAATCCTAGTGGTAGCTCCTCTCATTCCTCAATGAATGCAAAGCCCAAAGTATCCATGTCACTTGATAAGAAAGATGAATACTTGAAGGAGTTTACATTTGTCGAAAATGGCCGATCCAAGACCGTAGTTGCTTAGGTCCTCCTTAATGACTAATTGTTTTCAATCTTTGTGCAGGAGTTGACCAGAAGAGCTATTAACTGGTGGTATGTTGATAGCGGTTGCTCCAGGCACATGACGGGGGAAAGGCAAAATCTTGTAAATTTCGTGCACAAGAAAGGAGGATATGTTAACTTCACGAGAGCGAAAGGAGGACAGATCACGGGATTAGGTAATGTCACAAATGGGAAAATTATGCTAGAGCAAGTCAACTATGTTGAAGCATAATCTCATGAGTGTATCTCAGATCTGTGATAAAGGACATCCCGTTCATTTCACAGATAGAGAAGCATTAATCCTAAAACCTGGGTTTGTCATACCAAAAGAGTGGATAGTCATGAGGGCACCAAGGAAGAATGACACTTATGTGATGGATATGAGTGTCGCTGAATGTTCATAGGAGTCGACATGTTTGCTATCCAAGGCGTCTGAAAGTGACTCACAACTGTGGCATAGGAGGATGGCCCACCTGCACTTCAGAAAGATGAATTTCATAGTCAAAAATGGACTAGTGCATGGTGTACCATTGTAGAGGTTCGGACTAAAGGATAGGTGTGTGCCGTGTCAGAAAGGGAAACAGCACAAGAAACCTCATAAATCCAAAACTCAAAACTCCATTGCCTCAACATTTGAACTCCTTCACATGGATTTGTTCGGTCCGGTGAATGCAAGGAGTATAGGTGGTAAACATTACTGCCGGGTTGTAACTGATGACTACTCGCGATTTACATAGGTATTCTTTCTTGGGATCAAAGGATGAGACAGCTGAAATGCTGATGACATTCTTTACCCAAGTTGAGCATCAATATGGTCGAGGAGTCAAAAAGATTAGAAGAGACAACAGCTTAGAGTTCAAAAACTCGGTGATGAACGTCTTTTGCCTAAGCAAAGGAATTCAACATCAGTTTCGTGGACCCTATGAGCCACAACAGAATGGAGTCGTTGAGAGAAAGAATAGAACGTTAATTGAAGCAGCAAGAACAACGCTGGCTGATTCAAAGCTTCCTGTCATATTCTGGGGGGAGGCAGTGAATACAGCTTGCTATGTGTTAAACAGGGTTTTAACCGTCAAAAGACATAAAAAAACGTGTTATGAGCTTCTAAACGGTAGAAAACCAAACTTAATAGGTCTTGAACCTTTTGGTGTTCATAGTACATTATTAAAGACCAAAAATCAACCTACACCGTCTGTCTCCAACCCAGCTGCCCATCTTTCTGATCCGGATAAATTTACATATCTTGAGGGCCGGATCACGAACTTAGCAGATATGGTCGCGTCCTTGACTGCTGTTGTTGCGAGTCAAGTGATCCACGTCAATAACTTAACGGCTCTAAATCAACGATTAGAGGAGCACAATGATAAATTATTAGAAATCGTACGGGATAATGCGATCCTCCTCTATCGGTTGAAGCGCCAGTCAGCTCAAGGGGAGATGACAAGTTGTAGAGGTGATGAGCTGAGAAAGAAATCGGATAATGACAAAGAGGATGATCCTAGTGCACCGAAAGAAGGTGAGTTGCCTAGCTCTTCAACTGGAAGACTAGTGCCACAAGCTCAGGGGGAGTCGAGTAAAAAAGGAGTGAGTGGAACTGAGGAAACTCTAGTGAATCTGACCGAGACCGATACTATCGAAGCGTCGCTTGGTTTGGACGATTATGTGACAACCCTCGAAAACCGGTATAATTCCGTACGCAATTAACATGCATTCTTACGCTAATTCCCTCGTAATTAAAATCAATTCGATTTAAAATGAGATAAGTCTAGCACATGCCCACGTTGCACAATTTGGTGTACCTTATTTTAATGCGTAACGCATTTCATTTACGTAATTATTTAGAATTGCGCGATTTAATCGGATGATTTCCGACAAAGATGAACGTTGACGATATACTTTCCTAAATAACGTAAAACTATTCGTTAATAAATAGTAATTATTTACTTATATTAATATGCTAGGGTTTATAGCATAATTTATCGGTATTCGAAATTTACGCTTATACGTGATGTAAATTAAACATAACAACGTAGAGATTTCGCGATTGATTTAAACGAACCAACGGAAACGTGTGAATATTATCGAAACAACTAATAATATTTTAATTTCATTTAGTTACTCTTAATTAACCCAATTAACCCTAATTAACCTTAATCACCCAATTGAAACCTAAGTAATCAAGATTATCAACTAATGACTAAAATACCTAAGGTTAATCAAACACTAAACCTCCCTCCCCTAACCAAAATCTGCCAAGATCTACTTGCCACCCCATGCCCACTCCCTTGAAACATGGAAGACACCCACCATACCTCCCTTACCTCCCTTGCCTATTACCTTGACAAATCTCACTACATTTCATCACAAGTTACACACACAACCCAAGTTTCTCTCCCTTTTCTCTGCCCCTCCCACGAAATCAGTAACAGCAGCCACCATTGCACCACCCTCCACCACCATAACACCAGCCTTCAACCACCATCGCACCACCCTCCACCACCATGAACCACCAATGCTAAAACCCATTTTTAAACCCTTTTAACCACCAAAAACGTGCGTTCATCATCCCTCATATCAATTATAAGTAAAACCACTCAAGAACACAAGGATAGGAAGCTAGAAGCTCACTTACAACAAGATCAAACCCCCACTTTGCTCAAATTCGCGTTTTAGTGCATTGTAAGGAAATTCCACCATAAACTCCTTCTATTTCTTATTAAAATGTTTATATAATAGTTAGAATATGTTTAGATGTTCACTCTTGCTAGATACAAGCTTAAAAACAAGAAATCGTATGAGTTATAACAAGGCTATGCTAAAAAGAACCAAAACAAGTGTTCTAAAATTCGGACAGAAAAATAGGTTGACTTTGGAGGGTAATAACTTGGTCAAAACTTAACCAAATCTAGTGTTTCTTGAGTCTAAAATTAAGTTCAAAGAGTTAGCTTTCCAACCCAATGGGTTTCATGAATTTTAGACAAGTATTGGTACTTCAAAATGTATTTTTAATCCAAGAGGTACCTGCTGGACCTTCGTGTAGTATTAATTAAGTTTGAACCCCTTAAACATGACCAAAAATTATAAAACTTACATTTTTGAAAAGCTAAAATGTAGAGGAACATGTGGTTAATATTTCATAAAAATCTAAGCTCATTTGGTTAGTCAAAAACGTAGCCAAAGTTAGGCACCAATCTGAAAAAGAGGCTGTGAAAGTGCAGCAGCCTTGCGAACTGAGTCAGTTCGCAAGTCAACTCAGTTCGCAAGTCTGTTCAGTTCGCAAGTCAGTTCAGTTCGCAAGTCAGTTCAGTTCGCAAATCAACTCAGTTCGCAAGTCTGTTCAGTTCGCAAGTCTGTTCAGTTCGCAAGTCAGTTCAGTTCGCAAGTCAGTCAGTTCGCAAGTCTGTTCAGTTCGCAAGTCATTTCAGTTCGCAAGTCTATTCAGTTCGCAAGTCATTTCAGTTTGCAAGTCTGTTCAGTTCACAAGTCAGTTCAGTTCGCAAGTCAACTCAGTTCGCAAGTCAACTCAGTTCGCAAGTCAATGTCAGTTCGCAAGTCTGTTCAGTTCGCAAGTCTGTTCAGTTTGCAAGTCAGTTCAGTTCGCAAGTCAAAGTCAGTTCGCAAGTCAATGTCAGTTCGCAAGTCAAAGTCAGTTCGCTAGTCAAAGTCAGTTCGCAAAGCCCAAAACTCGCGAACCGCGATTTGTACGATTAAACCGGTAACGAAAACAATTCGAATTATTTAAAAATAACGTGTAAGGGCGATAAAAATTATAACGACAGTTTTGAAAGGCTTTAGAAAAACAAAATAACTAAGCTTTCAAGGAACGTACACGTATACATACAAAACTGTCACCAACGGGTTGTACGCTTTTCGAAAACGAACATAGATACGCGGGTAGCTATCTACATAGACAAACATAGATGTGCGGGTAGCTATCTACTATTATGAACCTAGATATGCGGTTAGCTATCTACTTATACAAACGAACTAATGCGTATAGGACGCTAGGAGACTTTTGGGCAAACTTACTTAATTAAACGCTAGCACTCGCACTGCTCACCAGGTGAGTTCATGCGATGATTGAAAACCTGACAACGAATCCTTGTGCGAACCTATGTCAAACTAGTTGTAGTGCATAGAAGTCCTAATGACTACAAACTGTAACCATTAGCTAGATGATGCTAGCCACCGAATATGCGAATAGTACTATTGAGATGACATCCCTCCCACTTTTGTTAGTCATGCTAACTGCCGACTATATGTCGAGACGAGGAGCGTATATTTTATTGGTCCCAGGCAAAAACAACAAAAGTCGTGGTTTGGTTATAGGCCTAGGTGTCGTCACTTTAACTCGTAAGGTCTTGCAAACCTTCGGGGGATCATCGTCAGCTATTTATTGTTTTAACTGTATATCATCGTACTCTTGGCCATGATTGGCACGATATGAATTGCGAAACAATTACTAAACGATTGGTTTAAATGATTGAGTCTTAAACCTATGAATTTCACTCAACAATTTTGTTGACCTTTCACTATGTTTTTCAGGGAATTAGCAGCGAAGTAAGATTTGCATGCATATTGGGACCCGCGCCTACCTTATCATTTAGGATGCCATTTTTGGAAAACTCGCGTGATTTCATTTGTATTACTATAAACTGTTCTAGTTATATTGGTGAAATCCCCAAACGATTGTAATTTGATAACATTGCTACTTTTGCGACTTGAATAGTCGCTACGTTTTGTAACAAACTATTATTGGCATTCTAATAAAATGTTCCGTTGATAATCATATGCTCTTGATTAGTTAGACAACTAATCGCGCTCACGCCCCGTTCTTCCGCACTTGATCATGATTTGATTTTGGCGGGGTGTGACAGATTATGATAGCGATGGGTCAGAGTTAGAGGAAGGAGAGATCTCGTGTAAAGAGGTTGTAGATTGGAAGTCCGATGATGAGGTCATACCTGATACTGATGCTGATATTGACGAACACATCGTGTTTAAACAACCTGTTACCGAGACTGTATATGAAGATGAAGCTGGTGGTGAGAATGTTATCGATCGGAAGGGATTAGAGTCTAAGAATGATGAAGTCCCTGAAGATGATTCAGATGCTGACAAAGAACCATCTAGAGTTGAATTGAAAGACTTATGGTTTAAAAAGATGGAAAAGGAACTAGAGATCAAATATAAAGGTGATATCAGGGTCAGAGGATTGGGCTAGCTGAAACAAGGCATCATTAGTTGGTTTTAAAATGACAATGAACTCAAACTGTTCATAATTAAAAGATATGATGGGATTTAGTACTTGAAGAACAGAATGAAAATCTTTAGCTCGTTGTTGAAGATTGAATTGAAGGAACTAGCCTGGCTAGACTTGGTGAATATTGGAGATGGCTCACACTTTAAAGAGAATAGTTAAGCGTGAAGGAAGATCGAATAAATTTGAAGACTTAAAGCCAAAGCCAGGGAGAGAGTTCCTGATCTGACCAGGATTGATCCAATAACTAACAAGCCGTTGATGAAAATGGTCTACAGACCAGTTAAATGCTTGAAGAGGGTTCTGTTGAAGAAAATGCCACAGAACGTTCTTGAAAATCTCAAGTAGTGGTATGTTGATAGTCAGACTGCCGAAGCAGTGATGGAGGACAGTGAGAGAAAGGTGTTGCTGAGGGTGTATGACAGTTTACACTTGGTAAACTTGTCCAAGGATGATCTGATGAAGCTTCATGCAAATCAAATCCTGTACAGAGATAGTTGGAGGCATGAAGGCCGAAGATATCAGAAGGTTGTGAAGGTTTGTATAGAGGAAGGCATATGGGCTGGAAGTCGATAGAGCTGATCGAGAATCAAGATTGACTACAACAACGAAGACAAAAGACAAATAGAGCTATTGTCAAGGGGGAAGTCTGTTGGTACATGATGTGTGACAACAGTTTCATATTTGTAATAGTTAGTTTTGTAATTTGTTTATGTTGTAAATTAAATGAATATTTTGCTTAAGTATTTTTATAGGTTCGTACGAACTTAGGAGCTGCTAAGTTCGTACGAACTTAGCTGCTTATAAATACAAGTTAGAAATTGTCATTTGGTACGCTTTTGAGAACTGAGTTTCAGCAAACTAAGTTCGAATACTTTGTAATATTTTGTCAAGTTCGAATGTATACGGAGTTATATTGTTAAAAGCTTATTTAGAGATATAAACACATTTGTTACACTCGTTTAGTTAACGTTTTGTGTATTAGAGGATTCTACATTCTAATACGCTTATTACCTCGTCGTATTGATCACCAGGGACTTATTCTTCAGTTCAATCTTCGGCAACGAGCTAAAAACCCTTAATCTATTCTCCAAGTATTGAATTCCATCATATCTCTTTATTATGAACAACTTCAGCTCTCCCGATCCTTTGACTTTTTGATAGTTCCTTAAAATTTAAGCTTCAGTTCCTTCTCGATCTTTTTAAACCATAAATTTCTTAACTCTCCTCTTGATAGTTCTTTGTCAGCATCTGAGTCACCCTCAGGAACTTCATCATCTTCTGATTCTAGTCCCTCTCGGTCTATCACATTTTCTCCAGCTTCATCTTCTCTGACCACTTTGGTTACAGGTTGCTTTGTCACGACATGTTCATCAATATCAGCATCAGTGTCTGGTATGATCTCATCGTCTGACCTCCATTCTGCAACCTCCTTAGCGAAAATCTCTCCTTCCTATAACTCAAACTCACTACTGTCATAAACATCCAGATTGAGGAGTGCTTCGATAGACTAGACTCCCCCTGAGCTTGTGCCACTAGTCTTCCAGTTGAAGAGCTAGGCAGCTCACTTTCCTTCGGTGCACAGGGATCATCGTCTCGGTCTTCATCATTCTTTTTCCTCGGCTCATCTCCCTTACATCCTGTTATCTCCCCATGAGCTGCCTCACGCTTCATAAGTTTGAAGATTAACATCTCGTTGCGCAGGCCCTGCTCCTCCAATCGTTCATTTAGAGTCGCCAAATTAGTGATACGGGTTTCTTGACTTGTAACAACTGCAGTCGAAGCAGAAACCATATCCATTAAACTCGTGATCCGGCCCTCAAGATAGAGAAACTTTCCCGGATCAAAAAGGTTTACGGCGGGGATGGAGACATACTGGGTAGTTTGAGATGGAGGTGGAGCGGTGGTCGGTATGACTGGTGTTGGTGTTGGGGTTGGTGTTGGTGTTGGTGTTAGTGTGGTGAAAGGTGTAGTAGAGGTGCTAGTGGTAGGTGGTGGAACATTAACTAGCTCTCGGATAACCATCCCACTAGGACGTCTTCTTTTGGGCGTCCAGATCAGTGGTGGGGTGTCATCATCATCTGAATCATCATCAGCTTCATCTCGAAGCACAAACTCCTCGTCTTCAGTCAGCTTGCGTTTACCTTTGCTCTTTACGGAACGAGCCCCGGAGCGAGTTCCAAGGACTTTGGAGCCATAAACATCCAAAGGTGGAAGATCATCGCTATCTTGGTCACTCTCAGTCTCTTCCGCATCGCTTTCCAAACTCCTTAGTACATCATCCACATATCTCAGTTCTTCCTCAGCACCGCCAGTATATTGATCAATCTATGCCAAATCCTTCTCAATGTCAGCCTGTGGACCGGTTACGAACGCATCCACATCGGCCAAGACATCGGTGTCGCGATTACCCTAAAGAACATCATTGACCACAACAAGTAGTAGGGCTTGTTATATACCAAGGAAAACATGCCCGATTGCATCTTATGGTTCATGGTGTCAAATCCCGCCTTCTTTGGGCCAAAAGAAACCAGCAGTACATGCATAAGGTACCGCCATTGCCCGTAGAGATAGCTCTTGGTGAAATGACTATGAGTGACATCTCCAACATATCCCATATGTTGAAACGCGCCGGCCCTAAGATCTAAAGAGTATGAAGTTGGGGCGTTTTCCTGAGCTTCAGTACCTTGTTGAAGAATAATACGTAGATATGCCGCAGAAAACACAATATCCATGTTTTACCCTTGTCCAGATGACCGGGGGATTTGGTCACAGTCATAAGCCGCATTCGCCCAGAATTGACGGAGATATGAGATCCTCAGCGTTGGCGAATGGGAGAGAGCATAGTGTACCCTCGAGCGCATCAGTAAAGTTAGGATGCCTCGGTAATGCTCGGTAGCCGGATCCTCTAGATCAAACGAAATGGCCAAGTTGTGCTTGCTATGGAACTGTCGAACCTGATCAGCCATACCTGCAAGAAAAACACACAAACACACCAAACATAGGCAATAATAAAGGTAAATATACATGTTAATTATTCTAAGAACCAATGTTGTGGTTCAGACTATGACAAGCAAGATATATTAAGTTTATTTAAAAAGTTCATTTTTCAAACTTGTTAGGTTTGTACGAACTTAGACAAGTTAGTACGAACTTGGTAAGTTCGAACGATGAATCTGAGATTCCCAACTTTTAAATTTTTGTTAACCAAAACGCAATCTGTGAGTTATAAAAGGTGCGTTGATGTGCGATTAACATAAAGCAATAAGTATCATCGGTTATAATCCACAATCTCATCCCTATTTTGATTTTATTTTAAGTTTTTCTTTAAAACCTAAACTAAACCAAATTCTGGTATGTGTAGGGGATGGAATCATGAAGGTAATACTTACTTAGATGCGAAATGTTGATGTGATGATGGGTAACGGATTCAAAACTCAAACTCATATCAAATTTATTGATCTTTGATTCGGAATAAAATAGTGACGTAAGTTCGAAGGGGTTGAGTAACTTTGAAGGTGTGTAAGTTCGTAGAATTTTGAATATGGTAAGGGTTTTGACTTGGTCAAACCCTTTTATACTCATCCGGTCCAAGTTCGTACGAACTTGTGAACTTTAGATCAATTGAACTTTAATTATTCGAACTTATTAATCTTCTAGCATGACACTAAGTAATACTCGAGACTTTTAATTTATCCAGCGTTAGTAACCAAATATTTGATTATTTATGTCTCCCGTATAAAACAGAACTTTAACTAGAAAAAAAACATAAAATAAAATAAACAGTTAACGAACAAATATGAAATTATTCATATGAAAATACACATTCTATTTTAGAGAGTCACTGATACAAAGATCGTATTAGCCATAATGCGTATGATACACAGTTAGGAAGTTTAATTATTCCTAGTTTATTGTTCATGTGACCAATACTTCAAGACGATTATCGGTATTGTGATCCACTTAAACAGACATACTCAGAGTTTCTCAAGTACAATGGTTAGTTATTATTCATGATTATCTATGTTTGACATATGTTCATAATTCCAAGTATTGGATATCCTTAATTTACTTCATCTTTAAAGCCAAGTCCTTAATATAAGATAAGTGTACTATTGTACACGTGAAGTAACTAGACTTGACTAAGGTTAGAAACAATCAAATCTAAAATCAAACCAGAGGTGACAGGTTTGTATTTTCGTACAACAAAGCGACTTAGTTTGACTAGAGACCTTGAAAATGGTATTCTTGTTTCGCGGTCAAGTTTGTTCTTGTGTAAGATCTACTAACTGAGACTAGCTTAACATATTTCTGGATGTAGCAGAAGAATCAGTCAGTAAATCTCTCAAATGAATTGCTTAGCTCAAGCCAATACCATGTATTATGGTACTATCTATTACTTAAGAATTAAGACTTGATATCATACATCAAACGAGAGTTAGAACATAATAATCTTCTTATTAGATGTTGTATTTTGAGTACTTGAGAACCATTATGTTGTATGCCTACCGATACATCATATGGTGAATGTATTAATCACATTATATTTTAAAGTACATTGAACTGTGTATGTAGTACTTAAAGCCACACATATAATAATGTTCTAGACATGGGTAATGTTTTCATTATTTCTTTGCATTAGCACAATGACTCGCACATATTTTTATAAATAATTTTCTAAGTATAGAAAGTTACTGAAAGTAGAAAGTTATTGAAAGTAGAAAGTTACTAAAAATAGAAACTAATGTACAGCTAGATAGAAGTTCATACAGGAGATGGCTTATTCGGGATTGATCATCCCATTTAGTTGAACTAACAACTCAAAACGAGATCTATCAAAAGCCTTAGTATACAAGTCGGCTAGATTATCGTCTGTGGGAATTTTAACTAATTTAATCATCTGTTTTTCTGCACAGTCACAAATAAAATGATGGCGTATATCGATATGTTTCGTTTTACTATGCTTAACAGGATTATTAGTTATTGAGATTGTGGATTGGTTGTCTATCATCATAGGGGTGTTAGAGATATTTAGACCATAGTCACGCAACTATTGTTGTATCCATAAAATTTGTGAACAACAACTACCGGCTGCGACATACTCAGCCTCACAGGTTGAGATAGCGACCGAGGTCTGTTTCTTGCATTGCCAAGATACAATGCGACCTCCAAATAGTTGACAACCTCTAGAGGTTGATTTCATGTTCTAGTTACATCCGCCATAGTCTGAATTTGTATAGGGCACGAGGTTAAAGTCGTCTCCGGAGGGATACCAAAGACCTAACTTCGGTTTTCCCTTCAGATAACGCAATATCCTCTTTACAGACTTCATATGAGACTCCTATGGATTAGCCTGAAATCTAGCACATAAACAAACAGCAAACATTATGTTAGGTCGTGAAGTGGTTAGCTACATAAGAAAACCGATATTGTGTCGAGTCCACATCTTCGGTACTCTCTAAGTCTAGCCCGAAATTGTGATTCTGGGGTATTGGTGTGTTAAATGGCGAACTGTCTGCCCTACTAAACCATGCAAGCATTTCATGCACGTATTTGGTTTGATGGATGAAAAACCCATCCTTCTTTTGATCAACTTGCAACCCTAAGAAGAAATTCAGCTCCCACATAGCACTCACCTCAAATTTCCGCTTCACTACTTGTTCAAAGTCTCTTCACATGTTCTCGTCAAATGACCTAAAGATTATGTCATCCACGTAAACTTGTACTAGTAAGAAATCATTTCTCTGCCACTTAACGAACAGTGTATTGTCGATCTTGCCTCTCTTGAACCCATTTTCCAAGAGATAGGTAGACAATGTCTCATACCATGCCCGAGGTGCTTGATGCAAACCATACAGAGCCTTGTCTAATTTGTAGACACGGTCTGGATATTCTAGATCAAAGAACCCTGGCGGTTGTTCGACATACACTAGTTCTTGTACTTTCCCATAGAGAAACGCACTCTTTACATCCAGCTGATAGACTTTAAATCTTTTAAAACCAGCATACGCCAAAAACAATCGGATTGCTTCCAGCCTTGCTACCGGCGTAAAAACATCTATGTAGTCTATCCCTTCTTGTTGATTGAATCTTTTAACCACGCGTCTGGCTTTGTTTCTTGTGACAATTCCTCGATCATCACATTTACACTTAAACATCCATTTGGTACCTATTGCAAACTCTCCCTTGGGTAGATCAACTAGCTCCCATACTTTGAGCTTCTCGAACTGTGCAAGCTCCTCTTGCATCGCTTCAACCCATGAATTGTCCTTGTAAGGTCGCTAGATCTTGGTTCGATAACGGATTATCTTTAAGTATTGAGGTGCGGAATCCCTCAATACGTTAGGTTTGAGCTTATATAACTTTACTATCAATTAAAGGACTTCGTTTTGATTATTAACTAAGTTAATCACTCAAAACCGAGCCTTTAATACTATAATAAATATATCTGCACGAAAAACGAGTAGAGTAATTAAATATTTGGTGTGTGTATAAAGAGCACGGATTTCTAGATCTCTAATAATGAGCAGCATTAAAATATTTATATCTGGTTCAACTCGCAGGCCATGGGCCTTGCGAGTTGACTCAACTCGCAGCCCATGGGCCTGCGAGTCCAGATGGACTGCGAGCCCACATCTCAGCTCGCAGGTAGGTCCTGCGAACTGAGAAAGCTGCGAGCCCAGATCTCAACTCGCTGCGAGTCCAGATTGGACTGCGAGTTGAGATCTCAACTCGCAAGTTTGTTGACCTGCGAGTTGACTTCTCAATTCGCGATTCAGACTTTAACTTAAAATCGATATTTGTCTAATAACTTTAAACAAATAATAATAACAAGTTAATATCATATATTTACAAGTCTAAACCAATTTATACAAGTTTGATAATAAATACACTAGTCCTATTACAAGCTAGATCTATTGTCACAATAACATGTCCCAACAGTCCTTAAGAGCCATTTGAACATTCTTTGGTTCTACTTGTGAAATGAAGCAACTATACAGACATTTATGTATTATCCTAGTGTCTTGGATCGATACATAAAGACTAGTGCAAGGATCACCAATTATATTGTCGATTGGATGATCTTTGTTAACTCGTGACGAGACAGTAGTGTCAACAAGTATATCAGACCCAAGATTCGATCCTATGTCCCCCTCAGTCATTACATCTTCTTCAACAATTGCTTGCCCTGAACTTGTAGCCTCTCAAAAGTGAGTTTGTTCACTTGAACCTGGATCAACTTCTTATGTCTGATCGGTAAAAATTTCATTCCCTTTATCCGTTGATGTTACTGAACTTGGAATACTGGATCTTTGTGCAAAGCCATTATCTTCATCATCATCCAGTATCGCATATTCTAACCCTAAAGATTCCTTCGAAGTGCTAGTATCACTTAAGAGAGCAATATTGAAGGTCTTGAAGACAACATCGTAATCAAATAACCAATCAGGACCTGTTTGAACTGCTAGTGTGTATGAGGTGACTTGTATATTGAATACAATCTCAACTCTACCTGAAGTCTTATTAAAGACCTGTTTGTTTGGTGAACGAACATCATAACCTAGGAAAAATCCTTTGTCAGCCCTTTTACCAAATTTTGGTTGATTCTTTGTTTTGAGTAACGTACAAGGAACTCCAAAAGGTTCAAACCCGGTTAAATTTGGTTTCCTACCGTGTAAAACTCATAACATGTTTTGGTAAGTCTTTTAACGGTTAGAACCCTATTTAACATGTGACAGGCTGTATTCACTACTTCTCCCCAAAAAATGACGGGAAGCTTTGAGTCAGCCAGCATGGTCTTTGCTGCTTCAATAAGCGTTCTGTTTTTCCGTTCTGCGACTCCATTTTGTTGCGGCTCGTAAGGTGCATTGAACTGATGTTGAATTCCCTTGCTTAAGCTATAGACGTTCAGCACTGCATTCTTGAACTCTAAGCCATTGTCCTACGGATTTTCTTGACTCCTCGCCCATATTGATGTTGAACTTGAGTAAAGAATGTCATCAATGTCTGTGATGTCTCATCCTTAGTACTCAAGAAAAAAAACCCATGAGAATATCGAGTAGTCATCAGTGATAACTAGGCAATAGTGTTTCTGGAATATACTCCTTTCATTCACTGGACCGAATAGATCCATGTGAAGGAGTTCAAAGGTTGTGGCAATTGAATTATGAGTTTTTGACTTGTGAGGTTTCTTGTGATGTTTCCGTTTTTGACATGGCACACATATGTCCTCTAGCCCGAAACTCTATACTGAGACACCATGCACTAAATCATTTCGAACTATAAAGTTCATTTTCCAAAAGTGCAGATGTGACATCCTCCTATGCCACAACTGAGATTCCGTTTCTGAAGCCTTTGATAGCAGGCGTGACGACGCCGATGAAGATTCAGCAACATTCATGTCCATCACATAAGTGTCATTCCTTCTTGGTGCCCTCATGACTATCCATTCTTCTGGGATGACAAACCCCGGTTTCAGGATGAGTGCCTCTCTATCTGTGAAATGAACAGGATGTCCTTTATCAAAAATCTGAGAAACACTCATGAGATTATGCTTTAGCTCCTCAACATAGTTGACTTGCTCTAGCGTAATTTTTCCATTTGTAACATTTCCTGAACCCGTGATTTGTCCACCTTTAGCTCCAGCGAAATTTACATGCCCCCCTTTCTTTTCCACAAAGTCCACCATAATCTGCCTTTCCCCTGTCATGTGCCTAGAGCAACCGCTATCCACGTACCACCAGTTAATAGCATGTCTAGTCAACTCCTACACTCAAGATATAAACATTAGTTATCAAGGGGTCCCAAGCCACGACGGTCTTTGGTCGGCCATTCTCAACAAATGTGAATTCCTTCAAATACCCATCTCTCTTATCTTGAGACTTAGATACCGAGGCATTTACACGTGTTGGTGAATGGTGGATCTTTCCCCTAGGCCTTCTCTCAGGAGACTTTTGAAACTGTCTCTGATTGACTAGCATTGGGTTAGATGTAACTCTAACCTTAGTTGGATACGTATAATGTGAATTATGATAATTCCGATTATTTTTATCCTTATTAGAAACATTTCTTTTGGGGGTCTGAAAGCGTTGTGGAGTCTTCGACCTGATGGATATTCCAATGGAGCTTCCTGTGACAGGAGTAGTGCTCTTTGGACTATCATCTATCGAAAACTTCACTGGTTGGAAACGAGGTTGAGATCTTTGAAATTTAGGAATATTTTTATGACCTACCCCATTTTTAACCATGTTTTCAGCACTTTTCTTAATTTTAAGTTCTTCACGGAAAATGCTTGCCATTTTTTGGCTTACACTAGTTATCTCAGGCGTTTTTATTATTTTTGCCTGAGAACTACTAGTTTAACAGGTGATTGGTCTTTCTTCACCTGTGTTGATTTGACTCATATACTTTTGTTCGGACAAACACTTGCCATGTGTCCCTTTTGATGGCACACGAAGCGCGAACGTTTTACAAAAGCTTTCTTAAGAGCTTTGGTATTAGTTTGGTGCTCCAAATTAGTTGAAGTCAAAGAGGAGACATGTTCTATTTGTTTACCCTTATCATTTTTATCATTTTCAGTTTTAGGATCAACAAATTTAACTATTGCTTTAAACTACTCTTTTTCTAGGTACTTCCATTACACCCTTACTCTCAAAAGATACTTTCTTTTTAAGATTTGGTTTGGGTGTCGTGGAAGACTCGGTTAGTATTGACTCTTGTTCATTATTAATGGTCTTAGCTCTCTCTGACTTAGTCGACTCAGTACTAGTTACCAACTCAGAGACTGCTCAAGAAATGGTAGAGTCAACAATATTTGACAGCTCAGGTTCAGTTGTTAAGTATGTGTAATTATGGTTATAAGGTGGTGGGACTTCATTATATCCCATGCCACGATGATCACCTGGCTGTTTACCTACAGTTAGCAGAGTGTCTAAGGTTTCAACTGAAGATATTCTTAGTTCAATTTTTCTATTAAGATCTGCAATTCGAACCCTAGCATCTGCTAATTCTTTTTCTTTATCTGAAGTTTTTCTAGTCAAGTCTGATACATGTTTTCGAGCTAAATCAATTATTTGACTATGCTCGTTAACACTATCTCTTAATTTGTTAATGTCTTCAGTATTAAATTTAGACTTAACTACTAATTCAGAGTTTCTCTGTTTTAATGCTACATTTTCCTCTTTTAACTGTTTTAGCTGAGCTGTCATCAAGTTAGATGACTCTATTACTTTCTCAGCTTCCCCTACAAGGTTAGTACATAATACACATGCATTAACTACAGAGTCCAAATTTAATAGTACCTTTTGCTTCTCAACATCCAGATTGGCCATATACGCGATGAAGTCCTTGTACTCATCGAATCAGTCGTTTCCAGCCTTAACACCCTGGTCTCTGAAACAGGTATTACACTTTCGCCCTTCTGCTCTTCTTCATCCTCTGTATGAGTTTCAACTTGTCTATCCCTCTTATCTCAATCTATCGAGGCCATGAACGCTTGAGGTTCTTCAGCATGAGTATTCCAGTCATATGAACCATCTAGAGATTGAATGACCAAAGCTCTGGAGTTTGAATTATTCCCAGAGTATGGATCTCTATTAGAGGTTCCTTGATAGGAGTAACTCGGTCGTCCTTGGTTTGTAGTTTGCTCCTTCTTTGGTCTCTGACATTCCCTCGCAAAGTGTCCGAAACCTTCATAGTTATAACACTTCACCTTGGTCTTGTCGTACCCGACCTTGCTTCCAACAAACTTCCTACCAGTGCGATTCATAAACCTCTGCACCCGCCTAGCAACCATGACCATTTCCATTGCAGATCCATCTCCTCCAAATCATCAAGGTCAATTTGGTCATAATCCTCATTTACCATAGCAGGATCCGTGACCTTACCCTGAATGAAATTCTCCTGAGAAGCAACAAATGACGCTAGCATTGCCACTTGTTCCTCGATTGACTTCATACTCATTGACATAGACTTGAACCCTTTAGTAATACCCGATGGCTGGTTTCTGTCCTCGCCCGAATCTCCAGATGAAGCATTATAACAGACCTTGCTTCTAGAATTTCCAATAGCATCATCTCGGCTTCCCCGGTGAAGAATGATGTGACCCCATTACTTGTTGTTGCAGCAGAATCAGACTTTTTCCCGTGATAAACACTTGGATCTTGAACCTGATCAGATCTAGTCTCTTTCTTTTGCATATTCAAATCATAGACTCTCAGCTTCCCTACGACTTCATCAAGCGTTAAGGTCTTATACTCTCTGCTTTCCTTTATCATTAGAGTGTATATATCCCATTTAGGAGTTAACGCCTCTAGAAGTTTGTTATTCTTCACAATGTCAGTAAATTTAAGCCCGATATTGTCCATCTCTGTCATCAAATGATAGTATCTTGTGATAATATCCTTTAATGACTCATTCTTCAAATGCTTAAAAACATAGAACTGTTTTGTGAGCAAATCAGCTCGGCTTTCCTTGATTTGCTCATTCCCTTCAAACCTCTTCTCCAAAGCTAACCAAAGCTCTCTAGAAGAGTTATATTTCTTGAAGGTGTGCTTTATCTCTTGCTATAGACACATAGTGAGAGCAGATTACGCTTTGTTTTCTGCTTCATACATTTTCCTATCTTCCTCTTTCATAGTCAGATACGAATAAACTTTTAATTTTCCTTCGAACTCGTATGTTGGAGGATCATATTCGTAGTTGATACAGATCCACATTTTAACGTCATTATATTTTGCAAACGATTTAAACCAATCTTTCCACCAAAAATAGTCCTCGGCCTTCACGAATTTTGGTGGTGAAGCAGATTTCCCCACTTCGTGATCCATTTCTATCATCTTGCTTAAACTTGACATTATGTAATCAAAGTATACGAACTAGACTCGTTGTTCGTAGAAGAAAAGTCAACTGTCAACTTCGTACGAACTTGACTAAGTTCGAAGACAATTAAGTTCGTACGAACTTAAGTATGTTCGAACAAAAGTCAACACAAGTCAAACGAACTTGAGCTAAGTTCGAAGAACAGGTCAACAAACTTGGTCAAACGAACTTGAGGTAAGTTCGAAGAGGTCAAGTTCGTACGAAATTACAAAATGCAAGTTTGTAGGATATTGTACAAGTTCGTGCGATACTTCACAAATTCGTATGATACTACACAAGTTCGTACGATCAATCTGATCAACCCTACTTCGCAAAACTTCGAATCTGGGCTCTTTTAATCGCGAAACTCAGTGATCTTAAACACCTTGAACGTAAAAATTAATGATTAAACGTCCAAGTCTTTCGAATACTCTTGTTCTTTATTGTTTTTAACCCCCGAACCTTAAACGATTAAATCGCTTATAGCTCTGATACCACTTATAGGTTCCTAGACTCTGGATCCACGAGGTAACAATGTTTATTGAGTGCGGAATCCTCAAACAAACGTAACAATAATCAACAAGTAACACGAATATGTAAAGGATCACTTTTATTGAAGGTAAAGATCAATTGCATTCAACGTAAGACAAAACCCTAGCTTAGTATTCGAACTAGCCTCTGTTATGCCTAACACAATACTAAAACAACTGATTAACTTCGAACATGTGAAGTTAATATATAAAAAACCTAAGTTCGTACAGGCTTGGACCCTACGAACTTGACTGTTCTGAGGCCCGTATGATCCTAAGTTCGTACGAACTTACATACAAGACATACAAAAGTAAACTATTTCAAAAGACTAATCAAAACGACCTATAACAAACTAGACGTTGTTGTCACACAAGATGTACCAACAAAGCACATAAGATTCAAATGAATTAAATACGAGTATCTTAAAATATTGGTTGGATACCTCGTCTCGATTGAAATTCGGTACCATTTTAATAACTCGTTGAATTAAACTTTAATGGAACCAAATCCAACACGAATCAAAGATTGCCTGAAAAACCGCCACAAACCGCAACCAATCAATCATAAATCATGATAATCCGGCCAAACACTATACAAACCAGCCAAACACGATATAAACCGGAAAAAGATGATATAAACCGGCTAAAGACGAAACCTAACCCGATAAACACGATATTAACCAGTTAAAGATAGAACCTAACCACCCAAACACGCAAAAACAAGGAAATAGCCGATCAAAGAATGAAAAAACTGGTCAAAGAAGGGAAAACCGGCGAAACAAGCAAAAACCGGCCAAAAATGAGAGGATCTCAAAAACGAGCTCCGGCCAAACCTTTGGAGCAACCGGCCGGTCAGGGTTATGATGGCTAATCGCCGGATGGTTTATCAATCCTAATCGTCAAATCTTTTTGAAAGAAATTGAAGGTTTTGGGAGGGTTTAGTCGCCGGAAATTGAAGGTTTTGGGAGGGTTTAATCGCCGAAAATGTTTAAACAAGGAAGAAGATAAACAAGCTAGGTTATATGACCGGATTTTTAATTTGCACGGGTTCCAAGAATTCAAAACCAATCGCCGGGATCGCAAGATCGTTTTTGAGTTTCGGCGATTAGGCATCTCGTTTTTATGGGAGGCAATTAGTATGGTCAACAAGCGATTGACTCATACACGTGACATTGTTTCATTTGTCCGAAGCTAATCGCCTCGATCGCCGGTTTGGAAATACCATTCCGACGGTTTGCTCGTCCAGTTTTGAAAAACGAATATGACGCGGCCTATTTTGGTAATTTTGAGTTTGAAAAGTCTATCTGAGTAAACTTCTCTATTTTCTATCTTATCGGAAAGGAAAAGAAAAGAAAGAATGATAAGAATTATTAATCTGAAACGACTGAAGAAAAGCTCTGAGTATGAGCAAAAGAAAAAATAAAAATTCACATACACCAAAAGACACCAAGCCTAAAATAGAGCCAAAAGAATTAATGATAATAATACAAATCAATCGAAGAAGGTGTCAAAACATTGAACAAGAGCCCTTATCAGAGACAACCAATGATAAGAAATATTATTTTGAAGTTTTGTAATTTGGTAGATATTTTAATACATTGAATTACTATTGTTACCGACTTCAAGATATTTTTCAAACTTATGTTAGTTATAAAATAAAGATCTGGAGGAAACAAAAAGAATGTCAAAAAACTATAGAATGGGAGAGCCAATAGGATTGCTTCATTTCAAATACTCATTTCCATATTTTTCTTTAAAAATAAATATCTCACAAACCGTACATCAATAAATTATAAAAATTACACCATTAGAATCGGTGCCATTTGATCTTAAATTAGATATCTCACATGATGTACGTTCGACGAATTTTTTTTCCTATTTTGTAATAGGTTTTAAAGGTTCGTAATGTTAAATCAAATGTGATTTAAACACTAAATAATAATCACGCGCGATTATATCTCCAGTCACATGTGATTTTACATAATAATCATATACCGGTAAGTTAATTATTAAAGATCAATTTTTAATGAAAATCACATGTGATTATATACCAAATCATATGTGATTATATGTCAAATCATATATGATTAAATATCAAACTAGCAATCACATGTGATTTTTGCTTAAAACAATCGTAATTTTTAAAATTTTGTGTATAATATTCATGTGGATAAATATTAAGTTATAATCATGTGTTAATAAAAGTATACCATGAATAAATAATCGTGTACCAATTTTAACTTTTTATCATAAATCACATGTGATTATATTTTTAATACCCGACAAAAAAAAAAAAAAAAATCGTCAGAAGTATAGCTCGTGGGATCTCTAATTAAAGATACAAAAACACTGATTTCGAATATGTAATTTTTATAATTTATTGACTTACGATTTGTGAGATATTTAATTTAAAAAGTTAAAGTGAAAATGAATATTCTAATAAAATTGAGCAATCATATTGATTCTCTCATTCTTTAGCTTTTTGTCGATCTTATTTGAATCCATCCTAAAGATCTGATCATAACTTCTAGTGAGCGACTTTAAACAGTTCAAAGTATTCTTAGATGCTTTTATAGTTTCCATATAACTAAAGTCAAACAAACATATATATTTCATTCCATAATTTAATCTTATGTATATATAGAACTACTTATTTACTCGGAAGTTGAAAGTTTGTTGCATTCAAAACATTGTGTATTACTTCGTAGCCCTTTTAGTTCAAAATACGTTCATCGATTTGTTTATCAAATTATATACCGTATGTCTTTAGACCTCGCCTCAATGCACAGGGCAAAAAGCTCGTATATATACATTTGTGACCGATGTGGCGATATTTTACTGCACACGATCCATAGGATTTTATCTCCTTCAACGGTAAATGTCTTTTGAGTACATATTTAATGTTAGCTATGTTTCGAGTCTACATATTTGACGTGCTAGCGTCCTTTATTTATGTTGTGATGTCTCACGCGCTAACAGCAAAAATCTTACCACGTGGTGACTTTATGATTACTTTGTTAATACTTACTTTAAATTTAATGTTATTGTTCTTCTTTTTTTTTCTCTTTGTTACTACTAGTATTAGTGTATTTTTTATTAGAACTAGAAATATGTTAAACGATTTTTTTATTTGGTTTTGATATATATATTTGAATTATACTTACAGGTATTGAATTAAAACTTAAAAGTATATAATCAATCACTTATGAACTAATAAGTACTATAAAATGTTTTAAAACTAACATTTTTAGCACAAATTTACTTTGGTTATCTAATCTTATTTATTTCAACTGATATTATGTTCCAGTGACAACGAATTTGTACATCATCACAAGATATTCATATGCAACTAACTCATATTTATAGATATACAAATCATCGGCTAACTTCCTTGTTATAATTCATTGATGTACTATTTTTGTACACCAACTAAAATATATGAAGGAAAAAAAAGAAAAAACAAACAACGAGATGTGATTGGGGAATAGCATAAAAACTAGCCCACCGTGGCCCAAGCTGAGGTCCACCACCTCATGACCTTATGGGCTCAGCCTCTCGATTCTCGAAGAACAAAAACAATCAGGGACCGGTCAAGGCAGGATCGATCTAGGATTAGCCGGCCCAATTTCTCTATAACTAGTTTTATTTGGTTCTTTATTTTGCTACCATCTTTTGGCTGTAATATTCATCAACTTTATTTGGAGTTGTTAGGTTTTTATATTAATAAGTAAGGTATTGTTTGGTATGTTGGTAAGAATCGATATTAGTATGAGTTTGTTTAGAAACTAGAATGAGAATGTGAATTAATTTATTAATTCAAACCTCTAGGAAGGTTTGGAGTGAATATTTTTCTTCAATTTCATAAATAATGAATCACGCACTTCCAATAAAAGGGAAATTTGTTTCTTCAATTTCATTCTTATAAAGCAAATACACCCTACAACATAGCTACAAATATCTTAAAGATTACAAAATAAAATAAAAGATACAATACATTCAAAATTTAAAAGACGGCTTAAGTTCAGCCATTCGTCATGTACTAGTCACAAAATTGCATATTTTGACATACTTGTGAGTATGATAATATTACTACATTACTCAATTTGTGGTTCAAATTATCCTTACTTCTAACATTTGATGATTTGAGTTTGCGCTACAAAACAATCAAATCTGCATAATTGCACCATCTTGATTTATTTTGTTTTTCTACTTTTCTTGTTCGTGTCACGAATTTAGTTTATATCGCTCGATGAATACTCGGACCCAATATCTACTCATAAGTTATCATTTGACTATTTTGGTTAATTAATTAAAAGAAAACACAACCAATCTCAAAGCCTAATAAGTGAAAGTGAATTCAATACACAACACATAGAAATTGGGTCACTACAAATGAGGCAACTGGACATGTCATGATCTTCTTTCTGGTCCTCACATTATTGAAATAAATGTGGGCGCTCCTGCATTATAAAATCTTTTTGTGTCGCCTTATCTTGCTGGAGGCAGATTTCGGAAAAAAAGAAGAGGCTGTTTCTTAGGTTCTCGCGTCCCTGTGCCCAAAAGGATGTGTGAGTTTGGTTTGAGTGTTCATTGATCGGCTGAATCTATATGCTCCGGGGTGGTGAGATGAACTGTAGCGCATTCTGGTCAGCGCATCTGTTTTGGGTACAGAGGGCACATTTTTAGAATCCGGCGTCGGGACTGACGGGGCTCGAACCCGCAGCTTCCGCCTTGAGAATATATTATTATGTCAAAGTTGACACAAAGTGGTTCCTAGGGTCTCCTTTCGGCCATTTCTGAAGCTCATATCAAAAGACCTATCTACTGTTAGCCTAATAATCTATTGGGCTTCTTTGGTATTGGGCCTTATGTTAGTCCATTTAGTTAATGTTAACCTAATTGTATTTTATATCTTGTAGTTTGCTGTAATATGAATGTATGTAATACTTGGTTAATCATATGATAATCTAGTTCTATTATTGTAAGCTCACATGGTATCAAAGCTCTACTCGATCCTTCTATTATGATTGTTGGGGACGATGTGTATGTGAGACAGTGGCATTGCGCGGATCGAAGTTGAAATTTTTTGGTGTTTTAGGTATGTTTTTCTGATCAGCCTCTGCTTTCCGTTTGGTTTGTTGTGCTCGATTCCGTAGTTTTTCGTGAAGCTTCATATTTGTTTGTTTGGTTCAAATTTGTTAGTTTAGTTCTGTTTTGATTCTCCTGGTATCTGTTCGAAGTTATTTGTTAGTATTGGAGGGCTTCAGATCTGTTTATTTAGTTCTGATTAGCATTAGTCTGTATCAATTCGAACTTGCCTTAGTCTGTATCTGTTCGAAGTTACCTCAGTATGTATTGTTCGAACTTGCCTTAGTCTGTAGTGTTTGAACTTGCCTCAGTTTGTATTTCTCTCAGTCTGGTGATACCTCAGTCTGTGTTCAGTCTGAGTCTAGTAGCTGAGTCTGGTGGTTCTCAGTCTGTTTTCAGTCTGAGTCTGGTCTGATATCTCAGTCTGGTCTGTATCTCAGTCTGTACTTTTGCTTGTCAATTATCTCAGTATGTACTTTTGCTTGTCTGTTAATGACAACATGGCTCCATGAGATGATTCTCTTTAGTCCATTAGCACTCAACTCAATGGTAAGAACTATGCATATTGGAGTTATGTCATAAAGAACTTTTTGAGAGGGAAGAATATGTGGGGAATTGTTACAGGAGTAAAGGGAAAACCCATAGATGATAAAACTGAAAATTATGCAACCTTATTAGATTCGTGGGAGACTGATAATTCTAAGATTATCACTTGGATTAATAATTCGGTAATTCAGTCTATTGGCACCCAGTTAGCAAAGTATGATACAGCAAAGGAAATCTAGGATCATTTGAGTCGATTGTATACTCAGTTTAACTTTGCAAAACAGTATCAGTTAGAATTTGATATTCGAGCCCTCTAACAGAATAGTCTGAGTATTCAGGAATTTTATGCTTCCATGTCAGATTTGTGGGATCAGTTAGCACTCACTAAATCTGTTGAACTAAAGGCATTCAAGCCTTACATTTCCAGAAGAGATGAGCAACAGTTAGTTTAGTTTTTGATGGCCTTGCGGTCTGAGTTCGAAGGTTTACGTGGATCTATTTTACATCGAACCCCTTTTCCAACTGTTGATTCAGTTGTTCATGAGTTGATTGCTGAGGAGACTCGTATCAAGTCTCAAGTTGACAAGGGATCTAAGACAGTCACTACTCTAGTTGTCTTTGCTGTTCCGCAACGATCTCAAACCTTCAGTCAGAATCGGCCTAAAGTTGCATTTGATGAGTGTGCCTTCTGCAAAATGAAAAACCATTGGAAGTCTCAGTGCCCCTTGCTATTGGGTAAAGGATCTCAACCACAACAACAAATAAAACCACTTGGACAATTTCAATCTCCAAGATTTCCACCTTTTCGTCCACCGCAGTACACTGCTGCTGTTGCATCACCTGTAGGAGCTGAAACAATGGTTACACCACCATCTGCCTTGGATCCTCAAGTTATTGAGCAGTTCAGAAAGTTCCTTGCCTCCAATCCTACTGCCATGTCAGCATCTATGTCTCACTCTAGTCTCTCCTCATCCAGCACTTCAGGTATTCCTTCAACTTTGTGGATATTAGATTCTGGTGCATCTCATCATATGTCACCACATATATCATCCTTTACTTCGTTGTCTCCTGGTTCGCCTATTCCTGTTATGTCAGCTAGTACTACACCGTTGCAAATAGAGGGTGTTAGCTCTGTTATTACTTCCCATATATCTTTGATTGATGTCTATTTTATTCCCACACTTGCTTTGAATCTTGTTTCGGTTAGTCAACTCTGTAAATTTGGTTGTTGGGTCTTCTTTTCTGATTTCCTCTGTTGTGTTCAGGACCAACAGTCTTAGAGGGTGATTGGGATCGGCCGTAGACTTGGGGAGCTTTATGTTTTGGAGTAGCTACAAGTGTCTGATGTTGCTGCCTCTAGTATTGACCTGTCTTCTTTTAGTTTGAGTCATTTGTCCTCTTCTATCTTTGGCATTCTTGTTTAGGACATGTATCTACATCACGCTTACAGTTTTAGCATCGACTGGTACGTTAGGTCTTTTGAACAGTCATGATATTTCTGACTGTTGTGGTTGTAAACTTGCAAAATTTTCTGCTTTACCATTTAATACAAGGATGTGTGGGGTCCCTCCCCGGTTACCTCTAAAGGAGGATCCACTTATTATGTTTCGTTTATTGATGATTACACTTGTTATACTTGGGGCTATCTTATGAAGCACATGTCTGATTTTATAACAATATCGTGATTTTCGAGCCCAAGTGAAAACTCAACACTCTGCTGTTATAAAATGCTTCCGATGTGATTTTAGGGGTGAATATACCTCTAATGGTTTTGCTCAGTTACTCGCATCTGATGGCACTGTACATCAGTCATCATGTACAGATACTCCTCAGCAAAATGGTATCGCAGAACGAAAACACGGAGATCTTGTTGCACTACACGATCTTTGATACTCTCTTCTCAGGTTCCTGGTATCTTTTGGGGAGAAGTTGTTCTTACTGCTGCTTATGTTATCAATCGCATTCCCATTGCGCACAATTCAGGATTGTCTCCTTATGAAAAACTGTATGGATAACTTCCTGCTTATTCCTTACTACGGCTCTTTGGGTGTACATGCTTTGTTTTACGGTCTCATGCAGAGCGAAACAAGTTGTCTCCAAAATCTGCTCTATGTGTATTCTTAGGATACAGTATTGGTCAGAAAGGATATCGGTGCTATGACCCGACAAGTCAAAAACTGTATGTCTCTCGCCATGTTACCTTTTTGGAGCACATTCCATTTTATAGCATCCCTGTTCGGTCACATGAAGTGACTAGGTCAGGACTTCAGACTATTGATCCATTTAGTATTGACATTGATGATATCTCTGATAATTCCCCCACAGCTCCAGACAGTTCTCCAGTTGCAGATCCACCACCTGTTGTGGTTCAGGGTCTCCCACCACCATCGAGGCCCACCTGTACTCGAAAGACCACCCAACTTTCCGATTTTGTGTATTCCTCTTATTCACCAGCTTTTGCCTCCTTTATTGCTCGTGTCCACAATCTCTCTGAACCCGCATCCTATAAAGAGGCTACCTCTGATCCTCTTTGGTAGAACGCTATGGCAGAGGAACTTACAGCTCTATATCAGACTCATACATGGGATTTAGTTCAACTCCCTCCTGGGAAACACACGATTGGTTGTCGTTGGGTATATAAGATAAAAACCAAGTCTGATGCGTCTGTTGAACGCTATAAAGCTAGACTAGTTGCCAAAGGCTATTCACAAAAGTATGGTATGGATTATGAGGAGACTTTTGCTTCGGTCGCTAAAATGACGACTGTCCGCACTCTGATAGTTGTTCCCTCCATTCGACAAAAGAGTCTGAGTATCGAGCTATAGCTATTGCCACTTGTGAGATTGTTTAGTTATGCTGACTTTTTGCAGGCATGGGTGTTCACATCTCTCAACCTACACATTTGCATTGTGATAACGAGAGTGCCATATTGATTGCCAAGAACTCGGTATTTCATGAGCGGACTAAACATATTGAGACTGACTGTCATTTCACTCGTCATCATCTTCAGCAGGGAACTATCTCTCTACCTCATGTTCCTTCCTCTCTCCAGATTGCTGATATGTTTACGAAAGGATTGTCTGCTCCTCGTTTTCATTTTCTGTCTGACAAACTCTCAATGCTCATTGCTTTAGTATTGTGAGTTTGTGGGGGGATGTTAGCCAAATAATCTATTGGGCTTCTTTGGTATTGGGCCTTATGTTAGACCATTTAGTTAATGTTAACCTAATTGTATTTTATATACTCCGCATATCTTGTAGTTTGCTGTAATATGAATGTATGGAATACTTGGTTAATCATATGATAATCTAGTTTATTTTTGTAAGCTCACATCTACATACTGCAACTTAATTTTTTGCCCATAAACCTGGCTATTTCATATTGATATTGCATAATGGGTCGACTAGTAAAGTTGATAAGATCTTTCTTCATTCGTTAATACTTGATTCATACACATTAAGTTAGTTTAAGAAAAAAGTAAGAAATAATAATTTGTGATACTCTTTGTAGTGATAGTCCACTATTTATAATGACCATAGTCACCATATCCCTCCATGATCACCGATTGCGTTATAGAAATACTATCTCTTGTATGTGAAATTATTTCCTTTAAAGACAATTGACCGTGTTTATTGCTAATAATATATATGTTGGTGATGTAGTTTTTAAATTAAAATAAAAAAAGAAGATGACATAAAGATATCGTGGTCTAGGGAATTGTTAAGATGAGATGAGTTGATAAATTGACGGGTAAGTTGCAATAGGATAGAAATATTGAAATTACTTTTGGTAATTGTATTGTAGATTTATATGTGCTCCAAAGATGATAGAACCATACATGTTGGGTTTAAATCAGTTTGTGATGTTTGAAGTTAGTACTGCTATTCATGATTTATACTGTTATAAGACTTTGTGCTGATTCAAGAGTTTGTACTGCTTCAACGTTTATACTGCTTCAGAGTTTCTACTGTTTGCAGGGTTACTATTGCTTAAAAGTTAGTACTGGAATGAAGAGTTAATACTGTTGAGGCTCAGGGTTTGTACTGATCTAGTATTAATACTGTCTTCATTAGTTAGTTCTATAAGTTATAGTTTGTACTGTTACATTGTTTATACTTTTTACGTATATTGTAATTATGGTAACAGATAAAGCAGTTTGTTAGATAGTTTCCTAGTATAAAGGAAATCCTGTTGAGGACTCTATAACTATATATATATAGATCCTATAGAATAGAAGTGTACGTGTGTAGCTTCAAGGTGTAAACCCTAATACAGTTTTGTGTATTCGTATTATTTCATATTAGTAATATTGAAGCTTTTTGGTTAATATTGTTCTGTGAATTGTTCTTTGATTATCAAGTACTATTCCGCAAGTTTCTTGATAGTTATTCAAAACTATAAGTCTTATTAAGATTAAGACCGATTCTAACAAGTGGTTTCAGAGCTGAGTTAGTTTTGATATTAGAAAATTCAATCGATTCAAGATAACTTCAGAAAACACAGATGGCATTCAGGTTAACAAGATCCCTATGCTCAAACCCACTAAGTATGATATGTGGAAGAACAGGAATGAGCAATATATATTGTTTACTGATTATATGATGTGGGAGGTGATAGAGAATGGGCCAAAGTATGTTATTGGTGCAGATGGTGTAAGGCAGCCCAGATCTCTACCTACTACTAATGCAGAAAGAAAAGAAAGAGCTACAGAGATGAAGGCATTAAGTTCTCTATTAATGTCAATTCCAAATGATTATCAAAGAAGGTTTGAGAAGTGTGTTGATGCTAAAGAACTATGGACAGCAATTGCAAAAAGATTTGGTGGGAATGATAATACTAAGAAGATACAAAGGTCTATTCTCAAACAATAGTTTGAGAACTTTAACTCAGCAAAAATAGAAACTTTAACTCAGACTTTTGACAGATTCTCAAAGTTAGTTGGTGATCTTGAAAATCACAATGTTAAGATTGATAAAGATGATCTTAACAGAAAAATTTTAAGGTCTCTAGGTGATGAATGGATTATGTATACAGTGGCTTTGAGACAAGGTAATGATCTTGATGAAAAGGAACTAGATGATTTATATAATGATTTAAGATCATTTGAATCAGGGGTGGAAGGTAAAAAAGCAAGCAACTGGGTATACAAATAATGTTGTTTTTATCTCTATGGCTGCATCACATAGTTATACCTCAAATCAATCAGGACCCACTACATCTGGATTTGGATCAAGTTCAAATAAAGATAAAGCTTGTGATCACGTTTTAGAAGCTTTCTTTGCTAGTCATGTGAGTTCTTCCTTAACTAATAAAGAACTTAAACAAGTAAATCCAGATGACTTGGAGGAGATGGATATCAAATGGCAAATGACCATGTTGACTTTAAGAGCAAAAAGATTCATACAAAGAACTGGAAGAAATAATTTTGCTTACAAAAGAGAAGATGGGGCAGGTTTTGATAAGAGCAAAGTGGAGTGCTATAATTGTCATAAGATAGGACACTTTGCTAGAGAATGCAGGAGTACAGGAGAATCTGAGGAGAATGATCAAAGATCTGGAAGTTACAATGGAGTGCAAAGGAGAAACATTTCAATCCAAAACAACTCAAACTCTACAGCTTTGGTTTCACGGGATGGTTTTGGATTTGATTGGAGTGATCAAGCAGATAATGAAGTACAAAATCAAGCTTTAATGGCTATTGCTGAAGAAGGAACCTCAACTGAAGTTCCACAAGAGGTAAAAAATAAATTATGCACCTCTATATGCAAGAAAACCGTTAAACACTATAGAGATCATAACTTAATGATATGTGGTGAACTTGAAAAATGGGAAGTTAGGAATAGAAGCACAATTGCATCCATTGAGAATCTGGAACATCAAATAAAAGCATATCAAAAGAGTGAATGCCAATATGTTTAAAAATATTGAATATGCTAGGTGGGAGAGAGACTGTTTGAAAGATAAAGTTGAGGAATTGACTCAGGAATTAACTGTTAAACATATTCAAGCAAATGTATGATGAATGTAGAGAGAGTTTTACTTGGAATGATTTTCACAAAATGATTATACAAGGTAAGTGTTACAAATGATTAAGTTTAGCTACCTATTTATACTATAGAAGCTAATCACATGATTAATTACTAAACAAGGTTTATAATCTATATTTTAATACCTAACATTAACAAATGTAACTAATGAAAGAGATAGCATAAAACTGAAAGTAAGTGACTTAAAAAATGCATCTCAAAATGTTCAGAACCTAATAAAATCCCAGATTCATGATAAACTTAAAACTGGACTAGGTTATAATAATGTTCCTCCACCTTACAACAACTATTTTCCTCCTACATCAGATATTGATATTGATACTTTGAAGGAAAATGTTCCAGTTGATGTAATTAAGGTAGACCCATCTAAAAGTTTAACTGAGAATGAGATTGACTTAGATAGGGTAGAGATAGCTAGTTGGGTATCTGATGATGAGGATGAAATTGAAAATAAACAGATAGAAATTATAAATGTTAAATCAGAATCATCAAAAGATAGTGAAAAGGAAACTCTTAAGGAGACAGCTACTGTAATTAGAAGTGATAAATTAGCAGAAGGAAAAATTATGTTTTTTCATAAAGCTAATTTCAAACTAAAACGAAAGAAAGTTGAAGATAACCATCACAGAAATAAAATAAATCATGTTAGCAAAACTAAAGAAAGTAGTTGTACTTATTGTAAGTGCAGGACAAGCAATCATGGCCCAAAACCAATTCCCAGGGGGAATCAGAGAAACTAGAATAAAATGATTTCACATAAATTGAGGCAAAATTTCTCTGTGTTTAAAGAAAACGCTTGTTTTATTTGTGGAAGAACCAATCATCTTCAATATGACTGCTATTATAATCAAAATAGGATTGTAAGACCAACATGCACTGCATCAAACAAGGTTAATCATGTAAACTTTAAATCAAAAATTAACTCTGTTAGTGCTGTTAGAAAGATGAAAGCCAAGGCTTATATAGTTAAGACTGCTACAGTACAATCTAGTGCAGTAGTACTAACTAATAAAGCCAACAGTATAAAGACTGCAAAAACAGCATTAACAGTTAATACTGCAAATTGTGTTAATACTGGTAACAGAGTTAATATTGTTAACAAACTTAATACTACTAGACGTGTTAATACTGTTAACAGAGTTAATACTGCTAGACATATCAGTACTCTTAACAGAGTTAATACTGTTAACCAAGTTAATACTGGTAGTCCAAATAATGCTGTAAGCAAGTCTAACATTAGTTGGATTTGGAAACCTGTTACTTCTATTAACTCCAATGTTTCCAATACCAACAGTGCATCAACATCAATGATCTATAAGGGATTTGATTATATTGATGCACATGGGAAACCTAAAACCACTTTGGTTTGGGTTCCCAAAAGACACTAATCTTATATCTATATGTGCAGGGCAAACCAAAGAAACTCCTATGGCATATTGATAGTGGTTGCTCAAGGCACATGACTAGAGATAGATCACAGCTACAGGATTTCAAGAATATCAATGGTGGATATGTAGCTTTTGGAGGAAATCCCAAAGGAGGGCAAATTACAGGCAAATGTATTGTTAGCAGTGAAAAGATAAATTTTAAGGATGTTTATTTTGTTGAGCAGTTAAAATATAACTTGCTAAGTGTGAGTCAAATCAGAGATAAAAAGAACCCATTTCTATTTACTGACACATAATGCCTTATTCTTTCTGATAAATTCAAAATTGATGAAAGTTTAATTCTTTTGAGAACACCCAGGAAGGATAATGTATAATGTTGTGACTTAGCAAGTATGAAACCTTAACAAAATCTAAATTGTCTTTTATCTAAAGCTTCTCTTGACATATCTGCTTAATGGCATAGAAGGATGTGTCACATGAATTATAAAACCATAAATAAACTTGTTAAACAAAATTTGGTTAGAGGTTTACTTGTTAAACAAAACTTCTTTTAAGTCCAAAATAGGAAGTTCTACTTGCTTACCTTTACAGTTACTTCATATAGACTTGTTTAGACCTATTAATGTAATGAGTATAGGTAAAAAGTCATATTTCTTAGTGATCATTGATGATTATAGTAGATTTAGTTGGGTTTTCTTCCTTAGGACAAAAGATAAACAAGTTATATACTTAAATCATTCATAACTAAAATAGAAACTCAAACCTCTAAATCTGTTAAAATCATCAGATGTGATAACGGTACAGAGTTTAAGAATCATGAGATGAATAAATTATGTGAATATAAAGGAATAACAAGACAGTTTAGTGCTCCTAGGACTCCCCAACAGAATGGAGTAGTAGAAGGGGAAAATAAGACACTAATTGAGGCTGCTAGAACTACGTTGGCAGATGCTAAATTGCCTATGACCTTCTGGGCAGAAGCAATTAGTACTGCATGTTATGTTCTTTCAAAGAAAACCTTTGGTTGGCTTTTTGAAACCTTTTGGGTGTCCTTGTACTATCTTGAATTCCAAAGATCACTTAGGCAAGTTTGATAGCAAAGTAGATGAGGGATTCTTTGTTGGATACTCTACTCAAAGTAAAGCATACAGAGTATTCAATCAAAGAAGTAGAATAGTTGAAGAAAGCATGAATGTGACCTTTAATGAACACACTCTTAATATTGAAAGAAAAGGTCCAAACTGGCTATTTGATATTGATGCTCTAACCCAATCTTTCCCATTTGGACACCTGATCCACCTGAGGAAAGTGTAACCATATCAGAGTGTACAGCTCCAGTACATTCCACATCTACAGCAGCTTCAGAGGATCACAACATTTCAGTAGATGGATATGCAACACATCCTGACATGCCTGCTCTAGAAATAGATCAAGAAGCAGATTTAAATCTCACTAATCTGGAACCTGTCACTCCCATGACCTCTACAACCCATTACATTCCTCACAGAGATCATCCTTTGGAGAATGTAATTGGTGAAATAGATTCTGCAGTTCAAACTAGACAACAGATTAGGGATAATGAAGAAGAAATCAACACTTCTTTATTTGTCTGCTTTCTTTCCCAGTTAGAACCTAAGAAGGTTGTGGAAGCATTAAAGGATCAAGGGTGGATTGAGGCAATGTAAGAAGAGTTGCTGCAGTTTAAGATACAGGAAGTCTGGACCTTGGTTGATTTACCAAAAGGAAAAAGACCTATTGGAACCAAGTGGGTATTTAGGAATAAGAAGGATGAAAGGGGAATTGTGATCAGAAATAAAGCTAGGTTAGTAGCTCAAGGATACACTCAGGAAGAAGGAATAGACTATGATGAAGTGTTTGCCCCTGTTGCAAGGATAAAGGCTATCAGATTGTTCTTGGCATATGATTCATTCAAGGGATTCAAAGTGTATCAAATGGATATGAAGAGTGCCTTTCTCTATGGCACTATAGAAGAAGAAGTATATGTGTATCAACCTCCAGGATTTGAAGATCCCAAACATCCTGACAAAGTATACAGGCTTGGCAAAGCTCTGTATGGATTACATCAAGCACCCAGAGCCTGGTATGATACTCTGTCCATGTATTTATTGAATAATGGATTCAAGAGGGGAGCCATAGATAAAACCTTGTTTACAAAAAGAATTAAGGATGATATTCTCTTAGTTCAAATCTATCTAGATGATATCATCTTTGATTCCACAAGGGATTATCTGTGCAAAGAATTTGAGGAGTTGATACATCAGAAATTCAAGAGGAGTTCCATGGGTGAACTTACATTCTTTCTAGGATTACAAGTGCAGCAAAAATAGGATGGCATTTTCATACATCAGGGAAAGTATGTTAATGATATCCTAGATAAGTTTGGGTATAAGGCTACAAAGGTTGCTAGTACACCTATGGAAACCCATAAACCATTACATGTTGATCTTGAGGGGGAGGATGTGGATATACATTTGTACAGATCCATGATATGATCTTTAATGTATTTAACTAGCTCTAGACCAGACATCATGTTCGCTGTATGTGTTTGTGCAAGATTTCAAGCAAATCCCAAACAATCACATTTGTTTGCAGTCAAAAGGATCTTTAGATACTTAAAGGGTCAACCCAGTTTGGGCCTTTGGTATCCTAAGAGTTCTTCTTTTGATCTCATTGCTTATACAGATAGTGATTATGGAGGAGCTAATCTGGATAGAAAATCCACATCAGGTGGTTGTCAATTTCTAGGAAATAGGTTAGTATCATGGAAATGTAAGAAGCAGACTATAGTTTCAACATCTACAGCTGAAGCAGAATATGTTGCAGCATCCAGTTGTTGTGCTCAAGTGTTGTGGATTCAGAATCAAATGCTGGATTATAGTTTGCCTTTCCTCAATACTCCTATTTTTATTGACAACAACAGTGCAATTAGTATAATTAACAACCCAGTCAAACACTCTAAAACAAAACATATTGAAATCAGATATCATTTTACCAGAGATTGTAATGAGAAGAGGTTGATTCATATTTTTAAAAGTTCATACTGATAATCAATTTGCAGATCTCTTCACCAAAGCTTTTGATGTGGGGAGATTTACATACTTGGTTACTAGTATTGGCATGACGAATCCTCAATAATCCTCTTTCTTTTACTTTATCTGATATATGTTGATTTACTTATGTCTTTTAGTTTGTACTGAGTGTTGTGTTTATATTGTGTTCCTTGTTTGTACTGTACTCTTCAGTTAATACTGTAAGTGTTATTTGAACTCTAAGTTCTTTTAATACTGTTGGTATTAATACTGTTTCTTTTGTTTGTTATTATTTACATAAAAACAAATGTCTTTTGCGTGTTTTGGAACAGTACAAGTGTTCAGGGGGAGAAGTTAGTACTGTATGAACACTTTGTACTGTTTGAACTTTATACTGATAGAAGAAAGTGACTAACTTCAAGTTTATACCACTTGAACTGGTTTATACTGCATCCTTGTCTTTGTACTGTGAGTTTATGTTGTAAGTATATTTTTAAATATTAGTACTACATGTATTATTGATACTGATAGTTCAGTTTATCCTGATAGCTTGGTTTGTACTGCTACTCAGTTTATACTGAAAACACAGTTTGAACTGTTGTTCAAGTTTATACTATAAGTACAGTTTATACTGTTCAAGGGTTTCATTAGTACTGTTGCTATTTTAATATTTTCAAATATTCAAACACATAAATACACATTACTTCGCCATACAGAAACATATTTCTCACTTTCTATTTTTATACAAACGCAAATAACTCTAAATCTTTCTTCAATCTTCATCAAATCACTCGATTCAAATGGCTTCTTCACCATCTTCTACTCGATTACCGACAGTAGAAAACCACAATCTTGTGGCATTCTTAAAAAAACCCAAAGAAGCTATTGATTTTTATCAAATCATTGACTTCTTGAGAAGTAGCCATATTCACCATGCGGGAACTGTCAATCCAACAGTATATCTAAATCACTTGAATGAATTCTGGTTGAGTGCTACGATTAATAATGATGATGGGATAAAGAAAATCATCGCAACTGTTGAAGGAAAATCTGTATCTGAAACAGAGGAAACAATACGCACTCATCTGCATTTTAATGATGCTACAGGTATGGAGTTTCTTGATGATTCAGTTGTTGGTAATACCATTACATTGATGGGGTATGAAGGAGAGACAAACAAATCAACTTTTTATAAAGCTCTCTTCTCCCCACAATGGAAATTTTTAATACATACAATACAGCAATGTCTGTCTTCTAAAAGAACAGCTTGAGATCAGTTTGGGAGTACTCTTGCTATTGCAATTGTATGCCTATCTACAGGTCAACTGTTCAATTTTTCAAGGTTTATTTTTAATGGCTTGCTGAGAAATCTTGAGCAACATAGCTCTAAGAAATTTTTGATGTATCCCAGGTTTGTGCAAACTATTTTAAATGAAGAAATAAATGATTTATCTGCACATCCTGAAATTTTTGTAGTTCGCTCTCATACTCAAATACTATTTACAAATATGAGGAAAGTGAATGTTGGTTTTTCAAATAAGGTTACAACATTGTTTCCAACAATGCTTGCTGCACCTTCCACCACAGCTGAAGAAGTAGAAAGCCCATATGCTTTTCAACCCACAGCTGTTAGTAAAACTCCCAAAAGAAAACAAGGGACCAAGAAGCCAACCAAACAAAAGAAATCAAAACAGGCATCTGATGTTCCTACTGGTCAGATGTCTTAGTCACAAACGGAACAGAGGGTGGTCCATGAGGATGGGGTGACCATTCTGGAAGGGCTGTCACTACTGATTCTAGCCCACCGGCTTTACAGGACAGTGATAACATCAATAAGACCCAACCAGAGGCAACTGTACAGGGTGAACCTTCTATGGAAGATGATCCCAGTACAGGTCCCAGTACCAAGAACAAAGGGACTTCCGATGTTCATGCTAGGCATGAATCAGAGGATATACCATCTGATGATTCACCAAAAGAGGTTAACACTTCTGGAGGTAATGAAAATAGCTTGTTACTTAAGGAATTGATGGCATTTTGTACCAATTTGAGTGATGAGGTAGCTAAACAGAAAGAGCAGTTTGAATCTCAAGGAAAGGAGATCCAGAGATTGAATGGGTTGGTATTTGAGTTGCTAAGGGAAAGGGATTTGGAAAGGAGCAAAACAACTGATAAAGCTGCTCATGATTTGGAGATTGATGAACCATTCATTAATATTGATGAAGTGGAAGAGGAAAATGTGGCAGGTGATATTCTAGTTACTGTTGATGGTGCTGGAGTTAGTACTGTAAGTGAAAAGGATAAAGTTAGTGCTGCTGAGGTTAGTACTGCTCCAGTTAATACTGCAAGTGAAGAAGTTAAGACAGATAAAGTTAAAAATGCTGGAGTTAGTGCTGCTGATGTTAGTGCTATTGTTAATGCTGCAATGGAAGATTTTGGATTTAGTGTTGCTGAAATAGTTGAACCAGTTTCTACTGTGATATTGGATGATGAAATCACTGCAGCTGAGGTATTGTTGAGGGTGTCTGAGAGCCCAAAAGAGAAAGAAAAGCCAAAGGCTAAGGGCATAAGCATAAAAGAACCATCATCAACTGCCCCAATCATAAAAGAAAGCAAAATCAGCTCAAAAGACAAAGGTAAGGCTATTGCAGTTGAAGAACCCAAACCAATGTCAAGAAAAGAACATATTCAAGCTGATGAAGAGTAAAGTCCATGCAGAGTTCTTGGCAGAGTTTAAAGAGGAAGAGATGGAAGCTCAATTAGAAAGACTGCTATATGAAAGAAGAACAAAACTATCAATTGATAAATATAAGCAGATGAAGGAAAAACCATTGACTAAGAAGCAAGAAAGACAGAGATATACTAATATCTTAAAGTCTGGTGGATATCATGTGAAAAGATTGGCTGCTATGGATCTGGATAGTTTGAAGAGTTTGTATGAAAAAGAAAAGATAAGGATAGGACAGATTGATGAAGAAAATAGAATGATCAAAGAAAGAAGGTTGAAAGGAATGAATGAATCTAAATCTGAGCCTATCTAACAATTTGCTAGAAGGAAAAGAAGTGTAAAGGAAGTTGGAAAGGATGAAGTTAAGAAGTCTGAGCAGAAAAGAGTAAAAGTTGACAAGAAATCTGAATCTGAAAAGAAGAAGACAGATGTGCATACTGATGTGTCATCTACAACTGAGAAACAAAAGGATGATAAGAAGGTACAGGTTGAGAAGGAGATAGTAGTTGCTGAAGAAGTGTTTGAACCCACACTTCTCAGTACAGAGTATATCATCATCAATTGGTATCAGATTATGGATGCTGACAGAAAGAAGTACTATAAGATTGTCAAAGTAGGAGATGTCATGGAAAAGCATAGATCATTTATGTCCATAATTAAAACTTTTAATAGAAAAGAGCTAGATCAAATGTGGAAGATTGCAAAAGACAAATATGCTGCTCAAAAGGAATATGATGATAATAAGCAGTTGTATGAGTATATACAACAGTTGTATGAACCTGACAAGAAGATGAAATTATTTAACAAACCTTTCTCACCAGTCACACTGTAACACCCCCAAATTCAAGTGCGTTGTTGCGGAAGCAAGTTTTGGGGTGCTACTAATCAAATATCAACAACCATGGGTAAAGCAAACGACATCTATATGCAACGTTTGAAAAGTAGTTACATCTCATAAATACAAGGTTTGAAAACATAGTGTCTTCGGTTACAAAAATGTAGTTCCCTAGAGTCCACGCGTGTAGCGGGAGATTCTATTACATAATCATAATATACAAAAGATAATGCTAAGAATCTCCGTTAGATGCAATGTAGAAATCATGCGACTCTAGCTAATGTCCAGGGGTGATCCTACTCCGTATGGGTACCTGAGATACAAAGCCTAAAGGGTCAACCAAAAGGTTGGTGAATCTCACAGGGTTAGTAGTAAAGTAATCGTTTGTGAACCACAATCAAGTACCGGCAATGCTATCAAGCAAGGTAAGTAAATCAGTTTGTAAGTACAGTTGCCATGAGCTCTAAAGTTGAAGCTTAACCGTTTGGTGTGAAATTAATCACGTACCCCCGTGAGTGCTATCCGGACACTCATATGTAACAATTACCAAATGTCTGTTTCTACGTGTTAATCTGTACGTGGTGGCGCTCCACCCCAGACAGGGATTGTCAATCCCAAATGGATCCATTTACTAGTAATCGCGCTTAATCATAATTAACAACTAAAGATAGGAGGCTTTCAGTGGATAAAAGTAACTCATGCAATGTGTGTAAAAGTAATCAGTTCAGTACATTGTGTTCACGTGTAAAACAGTGGCTAAGTATCTCACCCCAAAGTATAAAAACAGTAAAAGTGGGGCTGTAAGACTCACCTGAGTCTAGTAAGTTCGTAAGTGAAATCAACAAAGTAAGCAGATGTAAGTCCGTGAATCGGTTCTCAGAACCCTGCAACCTCTGGCGTCCGAAACGCACAAGGTTGTAAGTAAGCAAGTAATTAAGTTGGTGTCTTAAGAGATCACCCATGCTAGTTGTCTACTCAACTAGGAAATGTCCATGTGTTCGTTTAGTAATCCGTTTGTATTTTGAAAACAATTAGGGCCCGTTGGTGACGGTTTGTAATAGTAATTCAAAAGTGTTATTATCATATGTATCGTTGTATCAGGTTTCTTTATTTGTAAGCGTTCGACATTTAGTTGTGAAAAGTATTTATAAGTTCCTGGGTAGCGGGGTCCAAGGGGCGGCAGCCCCATGGCGGGGTCCAAGGGGCAGAGCCCCTGGCTGGGGTCGAGCTGCCAGGTCAGCTTGGAAAAATTTTATATCTACAACATTACTTTATTAAAAATCTCATCTGGAATGTAAATTCGGGAATTTGGTCAAGTCTGATTTCACAAGGTTCGGTTCGCAAGTCAACTCTGCGAGTTGAAATTTCGGTTCGCAGGTCAACCCTGAGAGTTGAGATTTCGGTTCGCAGGTCAACCCTGCGAGTTGACATTTCGGTTCGCAGGTCAATCCTGCGAGTTGACATTTCGGTTCGCAGGTCAATCCTGCGAGTTGACATTTCGGTTCGCAGGTCAATCCTGCGAGTTGAGATTTAGGGTTTAGGTTTGGGTCTGCGAGTTGAGATCTCGGCTCGCAAGACGAACCGATCTCGGCTCGCAGGACGAATTGTTCGGGTAATTATCTTTAAAAATCCCTTTTTAAGTCGGTTTTTGGGCAAATCTTTGTTGAGTAAACGTGCTAGCATGTAAATAGAAGCTTTACAAGTCATTTAAAAGGGTTTTTGAAGCTTCTTACAACAAAATCCGAAATTTGAGGAGATGAAGGTGATGATGATTATGATGAACCTCTTGCTTGTGTAAGGGTGGTGATGATGAACGATTTTTGGTGGTATAGTTCTTGTGATCTCAGTTTTTAGAGAGAGTGTTGTAGAGATTTGTAGAGAGAGAGAGATGAGAGGAAATGGGTGTAAGTGTGTGTGTAAAGTGAGGCTAACAAGGAGAAGGATGGGTTAAAAGGGTTGGGCTCGCGGGCTTGGGCCGACCCACCTTGGGTCTCCGGCCCGCGTGTTTGCGTTTCCTAGTAGTATTATGTCTTGTAGTTGATTAAATTCCTAATTGTTTATTCGCGAAATCTTTTTAAGATTCTTAATTATGTTTTAAATAAATACGAAAATTCGTGTAATATATCATAGTAAATAATGATTGTTTGGATAACGTCACGTTATTTATAAATTTTGTCACCAACCTCTCTAACAAATATAAGTCGGACCTCGTCCGGTTCGTAAGTACACGATTTAATCAAATCGCGTAAGCGTGTATGTAATTACACCAAAATGTTCCATATACTTAGAATATTACAAAACTAAATACATGTGTTTACAAGTAGTTTAGGCACTAATTACAAGCCCTAAATTGGCGGTTGTTACACACACATTGACAGTACTTTGATAATTGTGGAGTACACCATACAGCTCAACAGGATAGAGCAATTGGATTTTATTTTGTTGGAAAGAGATATCCATGGAATCCAAGTGTTCTTGCTAGCATGCTGACAATAAAGGTACAAAACAGTAATCAAGTATATGTGTCAAGATTGGTAGAAGAGATTAGATCATACACTAAGTAAGAAACTTAATACTGTTAGTCGTACAACATAAGTTTAGGGGGAGATTGTTGGGTTTAAATCAGTTTGTGTTGTTTGAAGTTAGTACTGCTATTCAAGATTTATACTGTTGGAAGACTTTGTGCTGATTCAAGAGTTTGTACTGCTTCAACGTTTATACTGCTTCAGACTTTCTACTGTTTGCAGGGTTACTACTGCTTAAGAGTTAGTACTGCAATTAAGAGTTAATATTGTTGAGTCTTAGGGTTTGTACTGATCTAGTATTAATACTGTCTTCATTAGTTAGTACTGTAAGTTATAGTTTGTACTGTTACATTGTTTATACTGTTTACGTATATTGTAATTATGGTAACAGATAAAGCAGTTTGTTAGATAGTTTCCTACTATAAAGGAAATCCTATTGAGGACTCTATAAATATATACATAGAGATCCTATAGTATAGAAGTGTACGTGTGTAGCTTCAAGGTATAAACCCTAATATAGTTTTCTGTATTCGTATTATTTGATATTAATAATATTGAAGCTTTTTGATTAATATTATTATGTGAATTGTTCTTTGATTATTAAGTACTATTCTACAAATGTTTTAATAATTATTTAAAACTATAAGTTTTATTAAGATTAAGACGATTCTAACTATACACTTTGTGAAATTTAAATTAGAAAGGACTACATAAAGATTATCGTTTTCTAGCCATGATGCACTCAAATTGGTATCTATTTTATCTAAATTTCTGGACCACCACTTTATGTGACATGTGCCAATGGTGCCAATGCCACCTGCATAGATGATCATAATGGAGAGGTTTCGCATCATTAATCAGTACACTGTCCTATATAATACTTCAAATCAAACGGAGATCGAATGCATCATTTTATATCAAAGAAATTGTCAAATAAAACGTCTAAGATGATCTAAACGTATTAAACATACATTTTATAATTGAAAAGTAGATAAGACTTATAGTACTACGGTCTGTATGATGAAATAGTTGTAGGCTGGAACTGTAGATGTAGGTTATAAGCTGTAGCTTTATATTTTAAGCCTTTTATGAAAAACTACTTCTAGTGACTTTGAGATTTTGAGTTTTTCATTAGATTGTAAAGCTACAGTTTATACATATATTTTTTTTTCAAAAATTAAAAAATAAAATTCTTGAAAGCTCTTAAAAACTCCATACCAAATAGACTACTAAATTACATAAACCAAAAAATTAAACTTTGATTAAAATACGGACATTCAAACAAAAATAACACACACGAGACTATAAAAATTAACTTCAAAATAAACCTATTGTATAAAAGATGTGATTTACACACCGCTCAAATTGAAACATACACCATCAAAACATGTTACGAGTGTTTCCTTCCATCACAGGAAAAGACGAAGATTTGAATAGAGTAAAATTGTAAAAATATCAATAATTATTAATTATTGAATTAAAAGTAAGTTGATACTACTGTCACATTATACCATATTAGCTTTTTATAAACTCTTACTTTTTATAAACTTATTCTTCTACTCATTAAAACCTAAATAAGTACATAGTTAATTCTCACTTACTTTTTACTATTAAAATAATACTTTATTTTATACTATTATCAAATATATAAGTGAAATTGAATTTAACTAGTAGTGTATAAATCGTTTCCAATTGCAAAACTACCTTTTGACAGGGAGAAATCTAAAATGGCAAAAGAGCTCATTATATCATAAAAAACCCGTGTATAACCAATGACATCGTACTTCATTAGCGATCGATTATTGCTCCAAATGAAAACTTGGTACGTACATACTCTACTTTATAGCTCAACCGAAATGTACTTGAGCTTTTACAGAACTCCATGGAATGAATTCAATCTATACATCTTACCTAAAACCAAAGAAGGTAAACCAAATTACACTTGTTGCCTTTTGATTCTTAAGAACCCATGCATCACTTTATTGCTTCTTAATTAGTATGTCCAATCCTTAAACTTGGTAAGATGATCTGAAATCTAATTAGTCGGGGTTTATTACAAGTTAAGTGTATCTATCTACTTGGTTCAGGCACGGAGGTACATTGTGTCGGCGGACCCCACTGTTTCCGACTTTGATTATGAACCAAATAATTTTATTTACGAACGTTAATGAAATTAGTTTGAACAGGCTAAAAATACTTTTTGGCTCCGTCCCTACTTTATTTTTTGTTGTTTATTTCAAGTCAAAAATATAGGGGCCGAATTAGATATCATGAAGATTGCCAACCCTTAACTTTGGCGTACTACCTGCAAGGTTTAACATCACTTTATTCCAACACAATCAGAAGACAACAAATTAAAAACACTAAATAGATTTTGATTAAAAAACAAAAGACGACCTTTACATATGATTATTACTTTAGTTTGTCAGTTGACGAAGATAAGGTTATTAATGAACTGAATTTGTAGCAGTGGAGGGGACGAATGTGGTATTACATGTGATAGTTATTGGTATCACATTTGATATTTGACGGATTACATGTGATAGTCGTTTGTTTCTTTATGATAGTCGTTTTTAATAGCCACCAAAATATAAAAAGAAAAAAAAGTTTATCGAAAATATATTATGTGAGATGTCTAATCGAAAAAAAAAACGTTGATTTTTATGGTGTAATTTTTATAATATTTTGATTAGTCATTTTTGAAATATTTAATTTTAAAATACGTGGAAGAAAATAGGTTTTTATCAAATGAGACTATGGTCTTATTTCTTCTATTTTTATAAATTCATTCTCATTTCAACTCCCCTATAATATATGTGTCTTATTATTATACAGTACTTTTATGTAATATAATAATTTTATAATTACTTTTTTACTCGGCTGTTTATCAGTATAAATATAAAGTATGATATATGAATTTTGATTAATTATATTTTCTTATATTAAGAAGTGGATAATTAATTTAAAATGTAAAAAAAAGGAAACATGAATCATATAAAAACAGGAGACGGAGTGATATAATTAGTGTGACAACTCATGTCGGTAAAAGATTAAAATTTTAAAACTTTCCTTAGCCAAGCCCTATGAACTACCTGTAACTTTTATTACTACTTCCGTCACAGTTATATTATTTATATTTATTTTTTGAGATATTTTAAAATAATTATTCATTTTGTATTTCAATTGATCAGAAATTATCTAAGTAAATTACTTATAATAAAATTTTATTGGTTAATAGTTAATTGTCGTCCCAAAATAATAGTCCAATTTTAAATTTTTGAAGTTTTTCTTTTTCAACTTTAACTTTAAGTAAATTTGTTTGTGTTATATATACTTGATGAAATTTATATCAATGAAAATACATTTAAAACTCAATTCATTCATATATTTTGCATCAAGTATTATATAACACAAACAAAAATATTTAAGATTAAAGTTGGAAAAGAAAGACTTCAGAAAGTTAAAACTGGAATAATATTTTCGGACGGAGAAAGCATTACATTTTCTAAAACTATATGTAAATTTATAGTGAACAATTAAATTGGGATGGAAAATGTATGATTTTAGTAAAATTGTAATTAATATGAAGTCATTATGTACTTCAATTTAATTCTTGATACATATTTCGGTCGCTTATTACCAACCTTCTTGACTTAATTCTTGAAATATATTCCTTATAAGAAGAATAAGAAGATAGGGATATCACTGGCGTTCAAATCATTTGTAAGAAAAAAAGGGTAATTCATATAAGCTTTTGTTAGTTCATATAATGATACTGCCTGTTTGTGGTGTATCATGCAGTTATTCAGTTAAATGGTGTGAGTGGCTTAGCGATCCTACTTTATCTCATTTATTATATTTGTAACTTTCTTTTCCTCTAGCTACTTGCTACTTAGCCTTTTTAATATAAATATATAATTACTCTTAAAAAACATTTAATGTTTTAAATTGCACAACTTGTTTTGTTATAATTTGACAAAAATATGGTAGCTGCATATAAAACAATTTTATTGGTATCCTAGAATCTTAACGTCACTCGACATTCAGAAATACTATTTTACCTGTACCGTAATAACAACATATTCAACTATTTTTTTGTCATTCCAATAAATTATTATTATTTCTACTTATCACACTATATTGAAATGTAAACTATCACCTAATTACATATTTATAATCAAATGTAGACTATCAACTAACTAGTATCAAACATTTTTTTTTATCAAATTTGTATAAATATGAAAAGTATAACAGTTACATATTTTGTATGAGTATCATGTTAATTCAGTGATACATTAGAAAAAAAGAAGATTTCTATATTTATATAAGGTATTAACATTTTGATAACAATAACAACAACATTAATAATAATAATAATAATTAGTAATATTTATCTAATATCTCTTTTATTTGTTCAAAATATTATTTCATTGAACTTAAACAAAATGATAATTGCACCCTTGAAAATCTCAAGAAATTTGTAGGACCGTAAAGGACAGACCTTTAACAATGAATCAATATAATCAAAAGTTAAAGCGCGAAATTCAATAGCTAACCAAAGTACGTTATGAACCAATATCAAAACAAACAATCACAAACAATTATATTAATCAATGAGACCAATTGTGATTTATAGATGAATGACCAGAGAGATATCACAGGCTGCACAAATTCGTGAGTGAACAACAGCAGCAGCAAAACCGAAACCCTAATTAGGTATTTATACTATCACCTAATCAACTAGGCGATATTGATGATATCGCCTAGGCGATATTGCCAATATCGCAATAGCGATATTGTCAATGTCGTTGGATACATCAGAATTTGACTAACTAATTACAACTCAAAATCTAGACCAAGTGACAGACACACTAAATGTACCAACAAACTCCCCCATGTCTGCAGCTTGGTCTTCAAAAATAATCTTCAGTCAAATCTTGGTCTTCAATCAAACTCCTCTATGTCTTCAATAATTAGACACTCCCCCATTGAGATAGCATGGTCTTCATAATATTGATGTTCAGATTCATGTGACTAACACCCTTTTGCATACAATAAGATCTTCAAACTATATGACCATTTCTCAATCTTTAGCAGCTTCTCCAATAGGATTTATCTTCACATCCTTTGGAGAATAGCTAACATCATTTATATCTTCAATATTTGACTTTAACAGGATATGTGATATTGAATAAAACAACATAGAAATAAAATATTTTTTGTAATTTTCTTTATAATTTAAAAGTAAAGAATACCAAAAAGAAAATAAATCGGGGATAAGATTGTAATATGTCTGCTTAAGGATCATATCAGGATATCATGCATTTATTAGGAAATAGTAAGTGTTATTTTGATTATCAGTATATTTTTCCAAATTTAAATTTACTTAGCATATTTAAATCACCGAGTATAAATATTAGTTCAAGACGATTATTGGTATGTTTGTCCATAAAAACATCTAGCAATCAGAATTTACAAGTGCATTTTGAATTATTATTCATGATTACCAGAGAAGCTTCCCTTTTGATATACTGTTATGATCAGGATACATGCATAACATCCACGTAATGAGTGTGATTATTGTGTTCCATCTTTAAAGTCAAATCATAAATAAATGTTCCAGTACTTTTGTACTCAATTCAAGATTAAATTTGACTAGGGTTAGAGACAAACAAATCTAAAATCAAACCAGAGGTGACAGGTCTGTACTTTCGTACAACAGAGCGACATAGTTTGACTAGAGACCTTGATATCAGTATTCTTGTATCTTGGTCTAGTTTGCTCTATGTTAAGATATACTGACTGAAACTAGGTTAACATATTTCTTGATGTAGCAAAAGAAACACTCAGTATATCTCCCAGATGAATTCATTAGGATACTCAATGACATGTGTTATGGTAGTATCTATCACATAAGGATTAAGACTTATCGTCATACATCAAAAGAAAGTGTTCACATGATAATTTTGAGACTTAAGTTTATTTTGTGCACTTAAAACCTTTATGTTAGATGTCTACCAATACATCATATGATGAAGCTAATATTTAGAGAAGGTAGATCAAGTATGCTAGATAAATCTACTGACACATCAAACATAAACCTTAAAAATTTCCATTTTGTGTACATGTCACCTAATGAACTATCATATCCCAAGGTATTTACAAACACAAACCAAAATGTTTTCCAGAATTAAGAATCTTGCTGTTCAAATTTCTGATCGAAATCATCAGAATTTTTAATGTTTTAAAATTACTCCCCCTGAACAGCAAATTCTTTTCTCAACTTTAATTCAAAGGTTATCCCCTAAAAATAAAAATAATTTTTAAATATATATATATAATTTTTAATTTAATAAATTTCGCAACATTACATTTCTTTGATACTAAAAAGTATAAAGAGTGGTTGTTGCATTACTAACAAAATGAACAAATAATGACTAAATAAAAGTTCCAAAATCACATATCAAGTCAAATCAATTCTTTTTAACCACGTTATTCCGTCTCGAAACGTTGATAAACTCAGCCAGTCAATCACAATGCACATCCTTGCAGTCACTAAAAATACAATCTATCAAAAAGCTGACTGCAACACCACAAACAATGAAACATTAGATTTTATGGGACACCCAAGCCTTGATAGTCTTGGGGTGTCCATTAGCGTCCATAATCATCACATCAACGAGTTTATGATATTTTAAAAGGTCACTTGATTTCATTGGTGTTTTGTTTGTGGATTTTTGTTTCCACACCTGCTTAACATTGGATGATTGCTGATTAACTACATCAAAATTTCTAACCAGCGGTTGAGAAGGTATAATGTTATTAACCTTTGAAATTTTAACATTACTAGATGACTCACGTTGTTTTGATCTCTGAAAGTTTCTATATTTAGGATGACGTGGATCATTTCGTGATGCCTATTTTCTAGCAAGCACCAGACACTGATTAATAAGATGACCCTGCTTCTTACAATAGAAACATGATCGTCTCTCTCGGAAAGTTTGGTCATCACTCGACAGTGGTTTCGGTGAAGGAGGTGACTTACGAGGCTTGTTTTCAGGTACATTTACAGCACATGAACACTTATGTGAACATGAAGGAGTAAATGTATTTGCAGTTGAGGAAGTCTTTTTAGAAAATATTTGACCTCTACCTTCGGTAGTAAGTATTAAATTTTCTGGTTTGTTGTTATTCTTCTATTTTCTTTGTAACCTCGTGAGTTACATCCTCCACTTCCACCACCTTTTCAACATGTGTTGAAGGCGCAAACATGATTGGTTCAAATTTAGGCTTAATAGGCTCAGCCTTTTCAACATTTTCAACCTTAACAATCTTAGGCTGAACAGAGCTCTCAATAGTAACTAGTTTAACAATAGGACTTGTATCCTTTTTAAGAACAGAAGGAACAAAATCTTTAATTTCATCCTGTGAAAGACTGGGCTGATTCAAGTTTGAGGGAGGAGAGTGGTTGTGATAACCAATTCCTGCCTTACTCTTTGTATCAGTCCTTTGACTTTGCAGGATGCCGGAAAAGACCATAGTAGATGTTGAAATGTTTGCAAGTCTTCGTTTTAAATCAATGTTATCAGCTTGAGTATTAGCAAGATCCTTTTTAAGATGAGCAATCAGTTTTAAATAGCTATCAATCTCATCTTGTTTGCTGTAGATCATAGCTTTCAACTCTTTCTTTTCTTCGATAAGTGTCTTTTGATTTATTTCAAAAACTTTTTCATTATCTTTTAACACTCTGTTCGCTTGAATAAGACTTGTTAGATCTGTATTCAAACGATAATTATCTACTATGTACCTGTTGATTTTACCAGTTAGTTTGATACAAGAATGACAAATAAAAGAATCACAGTCTACCTCATTTTGGACATCCGCCATAAGAGCTACATTATCCATAGCAGAAAAATCATATGTTTCATCGTCCATCAGTAGAGCAGCCTTGGCGACCTCAGTTTCCTTCTTGTAAGGAGAAGGTTTAGTAAATCCAGTAGACGGTTGTCTACTCTTCTCACATTCATGAGCAAAATGTCCCAAATTTTGACACTTATAACATCTGATCTTGGACTTATCGAAACCCATGCTCGTTTGATCAGTGACGTCTTCAAGAGATTTCTTTCCTGTTCTCTTCAAATAGGTCTTCGTTCTTCTGGTAAGCATAGCCATGTTCCAACGAAGATCCACTCTCTCTAGCTCATCAGGATCAACTTGAGCAAAGTCTTCGTCGGTAAGATCTACCGAACTAATCCTCTTCGATAAAAAATCATCATATGATGATAAAAACGCATTGAAGATTACTGCATGCTCATTATGTGATGCAGTAGCAGAAAAGGATGGTTGGATTGGAAAAGAAGAAAATGTTCCTGCCGAACTATTACCCAAAGAATAAGTAGGTTTAGATCCAGAAGTAGACGGCCCAGATAGAAGAGCTGTACTTCCATATCCAAAGCTACTGTTATCAGGAAGCAAAGAGCTAGATTTTGTGCTTTTCTTTTGGATATCCAAAGCACATGTTTCTAATTTTCCTATAAGTTGATCCAAAGACATTGCCAATACGTCTGGATCACTCTCCATCATTAATACTCGAGTTTCCCAAGAAGGAGGTAGAGCATTTAGCAGTTTCTTGTTGACCTCCATAGAGCTAAATTTGTGTCCACCCTCAGTCAGCTCATTCACAAGACGTGAATATCTACAGAACAAGTCCTTAACCGTCTCGTTCGTCTGAATATCAAACAGATCATACTGTTTCTTTACAAATTCCAGCTTAATTTGCTTGTATTCAGTGGTACCTCCACATCTTTCAGCTATACCATTCCACAGATCATAAGCTGTATCATGGTGCTTAAACATCTTCATAGCATCGGCAGGTAAAGACATGGTTATAGCAGAGTGAGCCTTTCGTTCACATTCCCATGCCTTACGTTCCTCAGCAGTCATTGAACGAATGGTTTTTGGAGGAGGTATACCCACATGTTCTCCACCTGCAACCGGTCTAACGTAGCGCTCGATTAAAGGTATCTCCATTTCAGGGTCAGTAAAAGCAACGAAGGATAGAAATCTACCACGCCATTCAGAATATTCCATTCCTGGCGTAAAGAATGGAGGTTTGTTTGCACTACCAACCTCAGCATTGTGTTTCAACATTGCATTAACAGCTTGCAATGTAGTCATTTTAATAACGATTAAAGATTTGACTTTTGATTGAAAATTTCAAATTTGTCCAAACGAATTTTTCCCTCTAAAAATTTCAAATTTTGCTCGAGAAAAATGAAAATTTTCTCAAACTAGAATTAGGCAACGGGAAGCTCAAATACAAATTTTGATAATTGCCAAATTTTCCCGCCAAAGGGCGATACCACAGGCGATATTGAGAACAATATCGCTAAGATCAACTAGGCGATATCAAGTAATATCGCTAGTAATATCGCTAGTGATATCGCTCAAATTAATGAGCACAGAACAGACAATGTCGCAGAAAACCCTAGTGGCGATATTAATAGTAATATCGCTATCAATATCGCTAAAACGGCTGTAAACCTTAAAAAAATAATCTTTACGAATTAAACAAAAATAGGGTTTAAAAATGACGAACACAACTCCAGAAATCACAAAAAGTACTGATCAAATAGCTTTTAAGAATAATAAACGATTTGTTTATACCAAAACTAGTTAAAAAGACTTTTAAACGTACGAATATTGATTCAATAAACCACTAATCCAATGATTAAATGGCTCTGATACCAATTGTAGGACCGTAAAGGACAGACCTTTAACAATGAATCAATATAATCAAAAGCTAAAGCGCGGAATTCAATAGCTAACCAAAGTACGTTATGAACCAATATCAAAACAAACAATCACAAACAATTATATTAATCAATGAGACCAATTGTGATTTACAGATGAATGACCAGAGAGATATCACAGGCTGCACAAATTCGTGAGTGAACAACAGCAGCAGCAAAACCGAAACCTTAATTCGGTATTTATACTATCACCTAATTACAACTCAAAATCTAGACCAAGTGACAGACACACTAAATGTACCAACAAAATTTCATGAGATCTCAATCATCTTGTTTTCATAATGATATCATGAGTATCTTTCTAGAATCTTATGAGAAAATGACCATATGTAAATATTTAATAAAACTATCTGTTAGGTGTAACTGGTTGTTGAAATTTTATTTGTAAATTATGTTTGGTAAAGTAGCTATAATTGTAATATTAAAGTGTAAAATGATAAAAATAAAAAAAAAAAAAAAAAAAAAAGCTCCTAAAAACTCCTAAAAACTCCTAAACACTAGTTGGAAGAGATTTTAAATTAGGAACTTAATCTTTAAACTAAAATCGTTAAACTTATACACTCAAATAAAACTATATTTTTTAAAGGAACTTAATTTTCAAAACAAAAAATTTTAAGCTCTAAAAAACTCCTAAAAACTTCACATCAACATGTCCTGTGTCAATTGAATTTAAGGAATAACGAAGTGATCTAAAATAACAGGTAAAATTCTATATATATATATATATGAGTAAATTACAGTCTTTGTCCCTTTGGTCCTTCGTTTTCTCACGCCTCATCCCTCTCAACTTTTTTTCACAATCCGTAACCTTGTACTGGCTATTTTGCAACATACTCCATCCCTCCCACGTTAAATCTAACGGATAGACCGTTAAGCCATAAAAAATGACTAAAATACTCTCATCTTCGTTATCAATTTTCGTTTTTCTGATTCCACCTGATCATCCTATCATTGTCATTTTCCCTTTTTTCACGTCTAATCAAAAACCCCAAAATTAACCTACAAACTTATAAACCCACAAAATTCAAACGTAATACAAGATTCAAACATGATAGACCCACAAAATTTTCACAAAGACTTTACACAAAACACATCATAAAATTCAGATCTAAACCTAAATCACCCTATCTGTCACATTCCTCATCTTATTTTTCTCTCAAACTCTACTTCCTCTTCCATTTGTCTTTTAGACCGTCACCACCAATTCCTAGTATCTCCTCCACCCATAACCATCACTATTGTTTCGGTCCTTCGATCACCGCCACCACACCACCATATCTGTCCGTCGCCGCCACACCACTGTATATGTCAGTCGTCGCCTGTTGGTACATTTAGAGTGTCTGTCACTTGGTCTAGGTTATCGAGTTGTAATAATTAGTCTTGTTTTTGGAACTAGCGATATTGCAATATCGCTTAAGCGATATTACAATATCGCATATGCGATATTACAATATCGCATATGCGATATTACAATATCGCTAAACAGGCTGATTAGACAAGTATAAATACGTTTAGGGTTTCAGTTTTTGGTTAACTTTTCATATACGAATTTCAGCAGCTGTGTTATTTTCTCTGGCATTTTATATTGTATTCACAACTGGTTTGGTTGATTAAATATATTCTTGTGATTACTTTGTTGAATTATGTTATTAAACGTACTTTGATTTGCTATTGAATTCCGCGCTTTAGCATTGCTTGATTGATTCATTGTCTAAGGTCTGTCCTTTATTGGTCCAACAAGTGTTTGACCAGTTTCGAGTGGAGAACATGTAGGTATTCCTCCACCAAAACCAATTCGTTCAATGTCAGTTGAAGAACGAAAAGCATGGGAGTGTGAGAGAAAGGCTCACTCTGCCATCACTATGGCACTACCTGCTGATGCAATGAAAATGTTTAAACAACATGACATTGCCTATGATTTATGGAATGGAATAGCTGAACGGTGTGGAGGAACCACTGAGTATAAACAGAGCAAACTGGAACTTGTGAAGAAACAGTACGATCTGTTTGACATCCAAAAGAATGAAACAGTTAAAGATCTGTTTTGTAGATATTCACGCCTTGTGAATGAATTAAAAGAAGGAGGGTATAAATTTAGTACCATTGAGGTTAATAAGAAACTCTTAAATGCCCTTCCTTCTCACTGGGAAACTCGTGTGCTGATGATGGAAAATGATCTAGATGTGCTGGCAATGACTCTAGATCAACTCATTGGAAAATTGGAGACCTGTGCATTGGATATTCAAAAGAAAAGCACAAGATCTGGTTCCTTACTTCCTGACAATAGTAATTTTGGATATGGTAGTACAGCACTTTTATCTGGACCGTCTACCTCTGCATCTAAGTCAAACTATTCTCAGGGAAATCATTCTGCTGGAACATTCTCTTCGTTTCCACCTCAACCATCCTCTTCTGCCATTGCTTCTCAAAATGAGCATGCAGTTATTTTCAACGCATTCTTATCATCTTATGATGATTTCCTTTCAAAGAGGATTAGCTCGATAGATCTTACCGATGAGGATTTTGCCCAAGTGGATCCTGACGAGCTAGAGAGGGTTGACCTCCGTTGGAACATGGCTATGCTCACAAGAAGGACGAAGACATACTTGAAGAGAACTGGAAAGAGATCTCTTGAAGATGTTACTGATAAAACGAGTATGGGTTTTGACAAATCAAAGATCAGATGTTATAAATGTCAAAACCTAGGCCATTTCGCAAGAGAATGTGAGAAGGGTAGACAACCCTTGACGGGTTTCACAAGACCTTCTGCCTTCAAGAAGGACAATGAAATTGCCAAGGCTGCTATAATGTTGGAAGATGAAGAAGCCTATGACTTCTCGGCCATGGATGATCAAGATAATATAGCACTGATGGCAGATGTTGAGAATCAGGTAGAATGTGATTCATTTAACTGTGAAACCTGTATTAAATTAACTGGTAAAATTAACAGGTATATAGTAGATAATGATCGTTTGAATACAGATTTAACAAATCTTGTTCAAGCGAACAGAGTTTTAAAAGACAATGAAAAGGTTTTTGAAATAAGTCAAAAAACACTTATCGATGAGAAGAAAGATCTAAAAGCTATGATTTACAATAAACAAGATGAAATCGATAGCTATTTAAAATTGATTGTTCATCTTAAAAAAGATCTTGCTTCTGCTCAAGCCGATAACCTTGATTTAAAAAGAAAACTGACAAACATTTCAACATCTACTATGGTCTTTTCTGACATCCTTCAAAGTCAGAGGACTGATACAAAAAGCAAGGCTGGCCTTGGTTATCACAACCATCCTCCTCCTTCAAACTTGAATCAGCCTATTCTGTCAAAGGATGAAATTAAAGATTTTGTGCCTTCTGTTCTCCAGAAGGATACAATTCTAGTGGTTGAACCAGTTATTAAGCCTAAATCTGAAGAGACTGCTGATGTCAAGCGACCTGAGTCGCTTAAAGTTCCAACTTTAAACAAAAGGAAGGCTGAGCTTATTAAGCCTATTCTGTTTGTGCCTTCAACAACTGTTGAAGAGGTGGTGGAAGTGGAAGATGTAACTCATGAGGTTACAAAGAAAGTTGAGAAAAATAATAGTAAACCTGAAAATTTAATCCTTACTATCGAAGATAGAGGACAAATTTTTACTAAAAAACACTCAACTACTAAGGATTTAAAAATGAAACAGGTAGAGAATATTAAAAATCATAATGTTTCAATTAAAAATCCTTCATCTAAGGTTATCTCAACTATCAATACAGTTACTCCATCATGTTCACATAAGTGTTCATGTGCGGTAAATGTACCTGATATCAAAACTCGTAGGTCACCTCTTTCACCTAAACCACTATCGAGTGATGATAAGACCTTCAGAGAGAGAAGATCTTGTTTTTACTGTAAGAAGCAAGGTCATCTCATTAATCAATGCCCTATGCTTGCTAAGAAATGGGCATCACGACATGATCCAGGTCATTTCAAAAATAGAAATTTTCAAAAATTAAAACAGCCTGGATTATCTCGTAGTGTCCCAGTTTCAAAAGTTAATGACATCACTCCTACTCAACCGATAGCTAGAAAGGTTGATGTTATTAAAAAGCAATTTATTGTTCCTCAGAAAGTTTGGAAAAAGAAAAAGGAACAGGTTTTAGTTTCTTCTAAAATTATCACATCAGTAAATGAGAATGATTTACTGAAAAACAAAGTATTAACTGATGTGATAATAATAGATGAAGTTTCAGGAGAACCCAAGTCTATCAAGGCTTGGGTCTCCATTTCAAACTAACATTTTTTTGTTGTTGTGTTGTGACAGTCAAAAGTGCAAAACAGCAAATGGTACGTAGATAGTGGCTGTTCACGACATATGACAGGCAATGTCTCCCTGCTTACAGATGTTAAACCACACAATGGAGGACATGTTGCCTTTGCTGGTGATACTGGAGGAACGATAACTGGATTAGGAACACTCACTAATGGACAAGTGAGCTTTGAGAATGTGAACTATGTTGAGGAGCTGAAACACAATTTGATTAGTGTCTCACAAGTTTGCGACAAGAAGTTTACTGCAGCATTCACAGATCTAGAATGTTTGATATTGAAGCCGGGATTTATAATTCCCGATGAATGGATTCTTATTAGAGCTCCAAGAGTGAAGAACTCTTACATTTTGGATATGAGGACAGTTGAAACTAAGGAACATACCTGTTTATTATCCAAAGCTTCTTCTAAGGATTCATTATTGTGGCACAGAAGGATGGGTCATATTCATTTCAAGAAAATGAATTATCTGGTAAAACACGATCTAGTGGAGGGGATTCCTAAGCAATCTTTTGCTCTGGAAGATGATTGTGTTTCATGCTTAAAAGGAAAACAGCACAAGAAGTTTCACAAGTCTAAGCAAGTTACTTCCATTGAATCTCCATTGGAATTACTTCATATGGACTTGTTTGGACCTGTTAGTACGAGGAGTATTGGAGGAAAATCGTACTGCCTAGTAGTTACTGATGACTACTCTCGTTTCTCGTGGGTTTACTTCTTGCGTACAAAGGATGAAACACCAGATATATTGACCTATCTTTTCGATAGACTTGAAAACCTGTGCAATTTGAGGATTAAGAAGATACGTAGTGACAATGGAACGGAATTCAAGAATAAACTTCTTGAACTATACTGTCTACGTAAAGGGATTGTTCATCAATTTAGTGCTGCCAGAACTCCACAACAGAATGGGGTTGCCGAGAGAAAGAATAGAACGATCATTGAAACAGCTCGGACTATGCTTTCAGACTCTCATTTACCAATAATTTTCTGGGCTGAAGCAGTTAACACGGCGTGTTATGTATTAAACCGTGTTTTGATGAATAAACGGAAAAACAAAACTTGTTATGAGTTATTCAATAACCGGAAACCAAACCTAAAATTTTTAGAACCTTTTGGATGTCCTTGCACCATTTTAATTACAAAAGATAAGATCTCTAAATTCGGTGAAAAGGCATTTGATGGGTTATTTCTAGGGTTTTCGGTTAATTCTCCTAACAAGAGGGTCTTCAATAAGGAAACGGGAAAAATTGAGGAACATTTTGAAGTAAAATGTTTAAAGTACACGGAGATTCCAAAAGGAAAAGGTCCGGATTGGTTGTTTGAGTACGATTCTCTATTTAACTCATTCCACCTTCCAATTTTTGATGAAGTAGATGAAGCTGTAACGCTTCTTCATGGATTACATCTTAATCCTGATATCTCTTCACCATCACCTTCTTCCTCTCCTGTTAACACTGTTTCTTCATCACCCTTGCCCGCTGCTGTTCCTGAGAGTTCTTCTGCTGATCAACAAACTGATGCCTCTCATGCTACTGTTGATGCTGTGGATGTCTCTCCTGTAATTGAAGAAGAACCTTTTGCTCAAGAGGTTGAGCTAAATAATCTGGAAACAAACCTCACACCAGACTTAATACCCATTACTCGCATTCATCAGAACCATCCTACTAACAATATTATTGGAGATTTGAATGCAGGTGTTTTAACACGAAGCAAAGCGGCTGAAGTTTCATCAACGATCGATCTTTCGGATGAAACATCTGAAGATCCTTGTTTGAAGGCTGACATAGAAGAATGCTTTTTATCTCAAATTGAGCCAACAAAGATCGATGCCGCTCTAAAGGATTCACACTGGGTATCTGCAATGCAAGAAGAGTTGCAGCAATTTGTAAAATTGCAAGTCTGGACTCTTGTACCACTCCCTAAAGGTGTACACCCTATTGGAACACGCTGGGTGTTTCGTGTCAAACGTGATGATAGGGGAGTGGTAATCAGAAATAAGGCTAGGCTTGTTGTCCAAGGCTATACACAACAAGAAGGATTAGACTATGATGAAGTCTTTGCACCTGTTGCAAGAATGGAATCAATCCGTATTTTCCTAGCCTATGCAACATTTAAGGGGTTTCGCGTCTATCAGCTAGACGTGAAGAGTGCGTTTCTATATGGAAAGGTTGCTGAAGAAATATATGTTCGTCAGCCACCTGGTTTTGAAGATTCAGTCAACCCAGATTACGTGTGCAAGCTGGATAAAGCTCTTTATGGTCTACATCAAGCTCCGCGTGCGTGGTATGAACGGTTGGCAACGCACTTGATCAAGAATGGTTTTGAACGTGGTCAAATTGACAGCACTTTGTTCATCAAGAGAACTGAAAAGAGTCAGCTACTAGTTCAAATCTATGTAGATGATATTATTTTTGGTTCGACTGATGACTCTTTGTGTCGTCATTTTGAAAAAATTATGAAGTCTGAATTCGAAATGAGTGCTATGGGGGAGTTGAAGTACTTTTTGGGTGTTCAAGTTGATCAATATCCGACGGGCACCTATATTCATCAATCTAAGTATGTCAACGATATGTTGACTCGCTATAACTTACTTGCTTGTAAAGAGTATGGCTCTCCCATTCCCATTAACCATAATCTTGGACCCGATCCCGAAGAAGAAATGTGTGATGAAAAGCTATATCGGTCGATGATTGGATCTTTGATGTATCTTACTGCATCTCGACCAGATATAGTGTTTGCTGTATCGCTGTGTTCTCGATATCAGTCGCAACCAAAGGTTTCTCACTTAAAGGCGGTCAAACGGATATTTGGATATCTCAAACATCGACCTACTCTAGGTTTATGGTATCCAACTGAGAAGTCATTTGTTCTCACAGCATATTCAGATTCTGACTATGGTGGGTGCAGCATTGATAAGAAGTCTACGTCAGGAGGATGCCAGTTTCTCGGTTCACGATTAGTGTCGTGGCAATGCAAGAAGCAAACGACAGTTTCCACTTCCACAGCGGAGGCTGAATATATTGCTGCTGCCAGCTGCTGTTCACAAATTTTGTGGATTCAGCACCAACTTCGTGATTATGGTTTACTCTTGACTATGACTCCATTATTTATTGATAATACTGCTGCCATATGCATAACTAAAAATCCCGTACAACATTCTAAAACCAAACACATAGAAATTAGGTTTCATTTTATACGGGATTGCTATGAGAAACACTTGATTGACCTTGTTCAAATTGAAACTGAAAAGCAAAATGCTGATTTGTTTACCAAGGCCTTCTCTAGAACTAGGTTTGACCAACTGATTGACATGATTGGGTTGCGCTTCTTTCAGGACAAACAGTAAATTGTGACAAACCCTTTCTGTTGTCTATTTCTTTAATTCTACATACAGCTGTTTATTGGCAATAGCCACTCTTTATGTTTGTTAACATTAAAGAAAAGCATTATTGCAACATTTATAAAAGACGTTTAGTTGTGTCTGTAAACAACTAGGGAAATGATAGTACATTAGGAGACACTCTTCAATTGACAATATTATGTGTTATCCTTGATGTATCAGTAGGTTTTTCACGTATCTGTTATACTTGTCCTTCTAGACATCAAACTACTTGCACGATGTATTGGTAGGCATTATCATACTCATTCTTCATTATCTAAGAAATCTCTTAATCTGTGTATGATCTTTCGTGATGATCATCATATGATGTATGACAATGCGTCTTAATTCTTATGTGTCAGCTTGCCATGCTTCTATTAACGTGAGTTTGTATATGACAACATTTGGGGAATTATGCTGTCTGTTTCCTTTGTTGTACGTTTGTACAGACCTGGTCTCAGTCAGTATACTTTCAAAAACCCTGCAAACTTAAGTCAACAGTACTTTCAAATCTTATAAAATCAAAGATTGCTTACGCGGTCGCCAAATGGTTTGACCAAGTTTGGTTTTGCAAACACCTGAATCAAGTTTATGTCGCTTTGTTGTACGTATGTACAGACCTGTCACCGCTGGCTTGATTCTTAAAAATGTTGAATTCAAATGCTTTCTCTAATCAATCGAAGTTTTGAGCATGACTGGATACTAAGGGTATATCTATGTGCGATTCACGGCGATTTATTCACTCTAATAATAACTGTTAAGTTTGAAGTTTGTGTATGTTACATGTTTAAGTGGATTAACAATACCGATAATCGTCTTGTTCCTGCTTGTCTCTTTGGCTAGTTAACTGTATGTGATAAATTTAAATTTGGAACCCTATACTGATAATCAAATTAACATTTAAGGTTGTCTTGCGAATCTGTCTTTCTAATATGATCCCTAATACGACATAATTTAGTTCGTCTTGTTTTTTTTTATTTTAAAAAAAAAAAAAAAAAAGGGAATAGAAACTTTGAACAGTATGCTGTGTGTGTTATATTTAATTTTAAAGTTTATTTTATTTTATTATTTTTTTTATCTTATTTTATTTTTATTTTTTTGTCACAGATTACTGTTTATGTTCTGTTTTTAGCGATATTGTTCTAATTTTAGCGATATTGTTTGAATTTTAGCGATATTGCTGATTTCCAGCGATATTGTGGTATCGCTGATATAGATATTTGATTTTAGCGATATTGACTAGCGATATTGTGATATCGCTAGATATTTGATTTTTATTTAAATAAATATCTATCACTGTATTCGATACACTTTCAAATCCACTCAGCGATATTAACTAGCGATATTGTCTAAGTGTTTAGCGATATTGCAAACTGTTTCGATTTCTTCTTCGTTTTCTCAATCAAAATCAAATTAAACCTCTTCCCTGTGTTCGCCTTTGTCTTTTACATCGATTGGTATGTGCACATTATCTCTTATTTCACTTTTTATATCAATTTGTGTACATTTACAGTCGGTTTACTGTGGGATTTGTTTATATGCATTAACTGCTTAAATACTGTGTAAAAAACTCGTTTAACTTATTCCCTGTATGTCCCTCATACTTGTAGTATAAGTTTTGCGGTTTAGATCATTGTTTTGTGTGAAAATTTTGATATTTGCCCGTTCGCTGATGTCACAGCGATATTGTGGGGCGATATTGCAATATCGCCCAAATTAGGGTTTTGAGTTTAGCGATATTGTCCCCAATATCGCCTAAATTGGATTAATTTCCATATCTGACACATTTTAGCGATATCATGCCCAAATTTTCAATTTTCAGCGATATTGTGGTATCGCTCAAATTAAATAGCGATATTGTTGCATCGCCAAAATTGTGGATTAATTTCCAATATCGCTGATTTGAATCAGACTATTTCAATTTTGTCTGCTTTTAGCGATATTGCATTCAATATCGCATAAATCAATTTGTGCGATATTAGTGTCAATATCGCCTAAATCAGAATGGGCCTATTGGGCTTGGCCCAAAATTTTGATACTCTGGCCCAGTTTTCATGAATATTGACTGTGCGGTCTGCTTTTTGATCTGATTACTAACTGGTTTCGAGTCTTGTGTTGTCTATTGACTTGTTTTGCAGAAATGGAAGATTTTGCCCAGTTTGACCAGAAATGTGATGTCCGTCACAATATTACGGCCTTTTTGGACGGATCTAAGGCCTCCGCTGAACCTTTTAGGCCTATGATTGCCTTTCTGCGCCGATCAAGTATATTCACCGCCATATCGGCTTCCACAACTATATACAGAGACCACATTGGTCAATTCTGGAGGAATGTCGCTATAAACAGTGATCTGGACTACACACGCTTGATTTCGACGGTTCACGGACGTCAAATCATAATTTCAGAGCAATTGATCTGTGATGTGTTGCAGCTTGATGATCATCCGGATATGCTGATCCAGTTTTCGCACGAGTTTATTGTGGGTGCGATGGATCGTTTGGGATACACTGGCAGCCACGTCGACCAGTATAGAAAGGGAAATTTAACTCGAGTTTGGCGCTGGTTGATGCACATTTTCATTTTGTGCATAGGGAATAGGAAGGCTGGGTATGATGGCACGAGTCACAGAACAGTATGTGCTATGTTGGCTTTGATCTACAACAAACCGTATAACTACTCAGGCTATATCTTCCGGTCAATGGTGGATAATGCTCACCAGGGGGAGAATCGATGGTATATGTATCCCCGGTTCCTCCAACTCATCATCAACAACGAGCTTCCGGGTCTGGCTACTGATGCCACCCGTATCTACAGGCAGACTCCGATGTCCAATCGGATATTTGGAGTCATGAGCTCAAATGGAAAGGGGGTTCCGATTCCTCCTGATACGCCTCTTTTTGGTCACGTTGTTGACCCGAACTACCAACCACCGGCCGACGACGGATACTTAGATCCGGTGGTTAATCAGCCAGATCTTTCGGATGCAAACCTTGAAGACGTTCACTTCCAGGTTACTGAAGACCCACTTGAGGGTGTCTATGTCAGTGTCTCCTCCCAAGGTGACTTGCATCGCTTACATGTCCACGGGGACACGTCGGAAGGGTCGTCTGACTCTGCCTCTTCTGGTCCTCCGGGTGGAATAACCGAGAGTGATTCTGAGGGCTTGGTCCCGCCTCCTCACGAAGTTGAACGTCTGAGGCGGATCAATCCTCATAGATATTTGCGGATTCAGAGACGCATTGCTGCAGGGAGGCAGCATATTCCTCTCAAAGACAAACGAGTGAGGACTGAAGTTGAAACTGAATATGTGCCTCCTCCTCCCAAGAAATCGAGGATTGCTCGGGAAGTTGCTACATCCTCACGGCCACAGGATGCACCGAGGGTTGACATTCCGGTTCAACCACTCCCCTCGGTCATCCAAGAATTGATGAAAAGGCTGGATGCAATGCAAAACACTTTGGATTCACAAGCTGCAGTGATTCAAGTCCAAGATACAAGACTTGCAGCGGTTGAAAAGGAGAATGAGACTCTTAGGTCTAGGGTGGTGACGTTGGAGTCACAGATGGTCGTTTCGGGGGAGATAGAAGATAGGGAAACACCAAATGTAACTCCCCCGCAAACTGAAAATGTAAATGTTGAATCAGGAAATGAAACAGCACGTTTAGATTACTTCTCGTTTGAGGATATTCCTGGTCAACCAAGACCATTAGCAGTTGACTATTCATGTGCTGATCTGACTTATCTTGCTAAAATGGTTAACCGATCTGAAAATTTGAGGGAGAGTACACCTGATGAGGATTCAGACCTAGAAACTGAAGATGAAACATTAAATGAGGATGAATACTATTATGGTGCTCCGACTGTTGAGTCAGATTCATCTGAAGATGAATCTACTGAAGACTCAAATGAACCTGAAGCTGAACTGCCTGAATCTCCAAAGGTTCCTGAGACTGCTGAAGAAAGAGCTGCTCGCTTAGCTTCCTGGTGGCCACATGGAAAAGAAAAGATTGTGCCGGTCACGTGCAAGTCTTACAAAGTCAAGGGAAAATATAAGGGTTTAATTAAAAGCTGGAAAGTGGTAAATGATATGTTTCTGATCAAAAGGACCGATGGAGTCCAATACTTCAAACTGTCATTTACAAAGCTGAGTACGCTGCCTAAGGGAGAAATAAATAGACTTGCTCAGCTACAATTGATCAACCCTGAAAGAAACACTTGTGCAGATTTTATACAAACTACTCTACAAAAGGAAATCCGTACAAAAAGGTACAGTTTCATAAAGCCGACGCTTGGAAAAAGGGTTACCTACAAGAAGCGGATAGATCCAACTACCAATCAGCCTATGATCAGGATGAGGTATCCGCCGGCTATCTGCATTAAAAGAATCACTCTGGAAACAGTTCCCTTAAACTTTCTCAGAAGATTCCATTATTGGGAGTTTGACAGTCAAACGGGAGAAGCTGTGTTGATTTTTGTGCCAGAAAATGTTGAACCAGAGAAGACATCTCTCTATGGGTTAAAGAAGACGCAGTATCGAGTTTTTGATCCAATGAGTTTGATAAACTTATCAAAGGAGGATATGAGGAAGCTGTTTGATAATCGCATAAGATATTACCGAGGTAATCCTACAAATGAAAAGCTTGCTCAACAATTACAGAAGATTATTGATATTTGTGTCACCCATGGCATTCATGCGGGTGGAAAATTTCCTGCTGGATGGGTTTGAGCTGAAGATTCTTTTTGAAGACCAAGCTGAAGACACGGGGGAGTTTGTTGGTACATTTAGAGTGTCTGTCACTTGGTCTAGGTTATCGAGTTGTAATAATTAGTCTTGTTTTTGGAACTAGCGATATTGCAATATCGCTTAAGCGATATTACAATATCGCATATGCGATATTACAATATCGCTAAACAGGCTGATTAGACAAGTATAAATACGTTTAGGGTTTCAGTTTTTGGTTAACTTTTCATATACGAATTTCAGCAGCTGTGTTATTTTCTCTGGCATTTTATATTGTATTCACAACTGGTTTGGTTGATTAAATATATTCTTGTGATTACTTTGTTGAATATGTTATTAAACGTACTTTGATTTGCTATTGAATTCCTAAGAATCTTGAAATTTTAACTTTATTGTCACATATGTAAAAGAACTTTGTAACATGATGCTTAATTGGTCTAGTAGTTAAGTTTACAGATTATCTAACTCATTAAAATCATGATTCTAAAAGCCCTTCTTGTCTCCTTTGATACTTCACTTGGTGAAACTTTAATCCTATTCCAAGCCTATAGTACCGTGTATAGTTGTCTCGGGTTTCTATTAATCATAGATTATATGCTAGACAATTACTTTGGAATTTTTATTAGTGATTTCTTGATGAAACCAAATTATTCTTTACTAATTGCTAGAGGAGTGGTTTTTAATGTTTAAATCATGATTTGCTTGAGGACAAGCAAAGTTCAAGTGTGGGGGAATTTGATGGTGCTCAATTTATACATGTTTTACTCTCGCACTATCTCTCGTTTTATTCGTATTTATCATCGGTTTAATGAACTTTTGGTACTTGATATGCTTGGAATGTGTTTATTATCATTAGGAATGGATGCGAGAAGAAAATGAGTAAAAATGTTGAAGAAAAGATCAAAAACGAAGAAGTATTGTAGTTTCGGCGAGGCTCCACTGTTTTGGCCATAACTCCCTCATACGAACTCCGATTGAGGTGATTCAAAAGCCCAAATTCTCGGAACTCAGAGAGCTACAACTTTCAAGAAGACATCAAATGCTGAAAAATGACATTACCCGCCGGGTAAGCCTTTTACCCGCCGGGTACTAAGCCTTCCAACCGGGTAAACCTTCTAAAACGGGTAAAAAGCCTCAGAAAAATAGTACCCGCCGGGTACACTTACCTACCCGCCGGGTAAGTGTCAGATACGCGATTTTGAGGGTTTTTAAGCCCAAATTAAACCCTAATTTTACACAAGCTTTTGGGGGGCCGTTTCTCTCTTGTTCTTGGGCGATTTTTGGTGATTTTGGGAGGATTGACAACCCTTCCAATCCATTGTAATTCAAGAATCAAGGCTATAACAACAATCAAACATACACGATTCGGTTTACATTCTTTTCCTTTAAACAATGTTTATTTCCAATTCCTTTGTGTTTATTGTTCTTATTAGTTTGATTATGGGCTAATTGCTTTTACATTCACTTGGATGATGTGAGCTAATGATTATGGGTGTTTATATTTTGATGTTTGCGGATTGATAAATTGCGTTTAATCAAAGAACCAATTGTGTTCAAGTTTTAGATATTTGATTGACTTGTTGGTGAATTATTTGATGTTTATAGCCAACGTTATTTCATTTAAATGATTTATTACAATTATTTGTCTATGAATAATTGTTGATTTATTGCGAACGTAAGAGAATTAAACTGGAATGTGGTTGAATTGAACCTAGTTAAAGAACTTTGATTAGGTTTAGGTAGATTGCGAACGTAATGTACATGATTAAATCATAATTTGACAGGTTGAAGTAATGTTTAGTTTGTTTAGAAACCTATAGCCAACGCAATAGGTGAATTTAAGCATTCGGTCAGGAGTAGCGAACGTAACTCTTAATCTTACTCGATTTGGTAATCCACAATAGATAAAATCGTCTTAACCAACACCCTAACATCATTAGTGAACTAGTCCAAGTGAATGTCATTTTAATCTGATTTCTTAAGAAATCCACTTGCCATTGTGTTTTACTTTTACTTATAATTTAGTGACATTTGCATCGTAACAATTCGGTTACAAAAAAAACCCCCCCACATTTACTTAATTGTCTAGATTAACATACATTCGCTATACACTCTTGGTTGCACGGTCCTCTTGGTTCGACTCGGACTTACCCATCCTATACTACTACTCGACAGGGTTCACTGCCCGGTTGTGTAATAGTCAATTTGCGGTATTTCTTAGTATAAATTTGTGACAACCGTCAAAAATCTCAGGTCATTAACGCACTTAAATTCCTAGTCTATCTAATTTCGTTTACAGCACTCTAAAATCCTAGTGAAAAGTCTAGGTTATGACTCCTTAAGTACCGAAACCGTAAGTTACCGAAATCGCGTAACGTCTTAGAAGATTGCTTAGATAACTTTAAGACCTTGAGGAACATTAAATTAGGTTACAAAGTGCCAAAGAAAAGAAATGAAATTAAATTTCATAAGCCATCACAAAATATTCATCTATCTCAAAAATCGGAATTTAACCGGAAATTTCGTAGCTCGGTAAACACGAATGGAAATCGGTTTATTAACTCGCGAATGTCAATCGTGATCGAATCAAATACTTTTTGATGAATGCTATAAACTTATAAAATAAAGTTTTATGACTCACACTTTAACCAACAAAAAAAAAAATCAGGAAAATCGGAAATTAACCGAAATTTCGTAGCTCGGCAAACGCGACCCGAATCGAATAAACGAAACTCGAATCCGACAAACTAATACTTGAATATCCAATATAAACAATCTAACATACAATTTGAAGTATTTTAGAAATTTAGAACATCAATTTTTATAACCCTTATATTAAGCATAAAAACAACACAAATTAAAGCTTTCAAATGTGCAAGACTTGTGAGATTTTAATACAAATAAATATCACAAATAATATATATGATATTTTAACAAAAAAATGAAAATAATAACTCATTTTGATGCCCAAAAACCGGCCTCCCCCTTTGACCACTCAAAACCCCCAATCACATATCAAGATTCCATGCAAAAAGCCTTCTACACTTGCACACTCTTCCACTTTCATCATTTCTCTCATTTCCACTTTAAAAAACACACACAATTCTCTCTAAACACACACTAAACTCCAGCAACTTATCATCCTTAAATCATCTCTTTGAAGGTGTTCATACACCTAAACCAACATTCCAAGGTATGAACACCATCTTTAACTTCCATTCTTGCATTTTCATACTTTGAATCTTGTAAAAACATGATTTTTATGCCTTTTACCATGGCTGAAAATCTCATACAAGGTTTGATGGTTTGTAGGTTCCCTTACACTTGTTTAAGTGTTAAAACAAAAGGGCAACCTATGATCAAACCGAAAATCAAACCGAAAAGTCGACTTTTTGATGTTATAGAGTTTATTTACATGTTCTTGCTAGAATAATTGGTTAAAATATGTTTATGTTTCTGTAAAACACATGTTCATGCATAAAAGACAAGACTTCAATCTTTGGATGAGGTCTAAAAATCGTTTGGTAGTGAAATCACACCAAAAAGATCACTTTGTTATGCATGCAATCTGTCCAGATTTTGACCCTACTTGAAACGACCATAACTCAGTGAATAATGGTCCAAAAATCTTGATTTTTCTTCTAGAATTTAGCTTAATGTCTTACCTTTAAAACCCCACTGGTCTCACTCATATCCATTGAGTTTACGACCTCCAAATGTATCACACAAAACTGATGCGCAAACAGTAACTTTTCTGTGAGCACCTTGTTGTGATACTTGTTCATGGGTCTTAAGGTGTTCTATAAATCTAAGAAAAATTATTTTAGACTCCTAACATGTATATCTCAGTATTATAAAAAGATAGGAATTTATCTTGATGATTAAGTATTTTTAGAAAATGCATGAACATCATGCATTGTTGTAATCTTGTAAATTACAAATACTTGTGTTGTGATGATTCAAAAATATATAAGTGCTAGATAAAACGTCTTAAAATTTTGAGGATTATTTTTCTCAGTAACTATATCATGAAAAGAGTCTTGAAAATAAAAATAGGAATTTTTGGAAAAACATAAGTATTTTTCCTAAATTAATGCAAATAAAGCCTACAAAAGGTGAAATAATCATGAAAAATACTTTTGGACATAAAATAATTATGGGAAAATTCCAGTGTCATTTTCTTGAGAAAATGACACCATCCTCAAAATTTCACACTCTTTGGAAGTGTTTTGATATGTTTTCCGATTTACGTCTCGTTAAAACGCATAATGTTGGGAACCAAAGTTTCAGTGCTCAAAACGTCTTGAAAATTTTACATAAACTTAAAAATTGGTAGAAAATGATCTGGTAAAAATTCCAGAATTTTAAGTGAATAATTACTATTTTTCCCATAATTATCCCACTTTTTAGACATAAAATGATTATAAATAATCCATAAGTTTAAAAATCCCCAAATTTTCACAGAAAATTTGTGAACTATATTTCATATTTCATACCAAGTTTGGTAATTTTTAGATGTTGTATTCATATATTTCCATTATTTTGTTCCCAACTCGAACAATTATCGACATCGTAAATTAAATGGAAATTCAAACTTTTACGGCACTTTGTAATTTAATTAGCTAGCTAAGCAATCCTAACAAACCGTATTAGTCGAAAACTAATTAGAAACCTTGTGTTCTTAGGAAATGGATAGGAGTCAAACCCGGTCGGCACGCGCATTACATCCATCCGTACGCTCACGCTCAATAGTGAGTTTACACAGCCCCTCTTTTTAACGTTTTACTTAAATTTTTGGGGTGAAAAGCATGCTATATGATCTAACTAATATATTTGGATTACAAATACTATTCTTATGCTATCCTTGATTTACGAATGCTATGCTTATACTATGCGCGTTTTACAAATGCTATCCTTGATTTACAAATGCTATGCTATGTTATATGCTATGCTTACTTTCGAATACTTCACATGGTTAAAATGTCGTATTGATTACACATAATGTTGTGAATGTTTTCCGTTTATACGAACATGATTATATGCTTGTTTTCTATCGTATCTAAAGTCCCCGGTATATCTACACGACCATTAACTCTATATGAGCCAAATGATGCATATGAATAGTACTATTTGGGAGCGAGACCACCTCCCCACTCACGCGGCCACGTGAGTGCATCTCATCATCCTAAATGCCAACGATAGGGCATCTCTCTTTGGGGCAAAGGTTTATCGGTTGTAGGTTTGGTTGTGGACTCAAGCATAATAATTCATTGTGACTATAGACAAAAATGCGATAGCACAGAAATTCATAAGCGACTATAAACGTATGACGTTTGGACTTTTGAAACGATATCTCTTTAAAAATATAAACTTTACGACCCGAGCTTTACAATGACTTTGTCATTTGAAATGATATCTCTTTTAAACTATAAACTTTACGACCCGAACTTTGCAATGACTTTGACATCTGAACGATATTTCTTGAAATTATAAACTTATGACCCGAGCTTTACAATGAGCTTGTCATTTGAAACGATATTTCTTTGAAACTATAAACATATGACGTTTTGTCATTTGAAACAATATTTCTTTGAAACTATAAACCTTACGACCCGAACTTTACAAAGACGTTGTCATTTGAAACAATACTTCTTTAAAACCATAAATTTAAAACTTGAGTTTTACACTATAAATCATTGTGGTCGTGGACAATGATAGACGTGGTTTCATAATAACGCTTCGCATTCTTATGAACTTCGACATAATAAACCGTTGAGATTATAAACATTTTGATATTGATTTGATGACCCATTGACTTTATAAACGTAACCTGAATCTATTAAATGCTACAATATGAGTTTTATAAACATAACTTGAACTTATTAAACACTATATCTTGAGTTTTATAAAAGTGAATTGAACATTTCTTTGAAAATATGAGCGTGGCGTTATGGACGAATTACGACTTTTAATTGAGCTCCAAAGGGAATCACTCCTAAATGAATCTCGTACTTAAATAAACCTCTTTTGCAAACAAAATATCGATTCACAAATGAATCTAACTATCAAATGGGTATCGCTCTTAAATGAGCCTTGTTTTAATGAATTAATTTTATAATTATCCGCGCAATAGCGCTTGACCATCCTAAAAATTGATCTTATGAAATTATCGGATGATTTTCGTCATTGTATGAGCCTCGGTACTAAACATATTACTTTTGTGAACTAATCACGTAGTAACGTGGAACTTCTAAACTAACCTTTGTAAACTCTTGAAAAGGGTCTTTCCTTACGCAAAACCTGTGTACTCACCAACTATGTTTCATAGTTGACCTGTTTATTTTTACATGCTTTTCAGGAAATAGTCACAACTTGTCTATTGAAGCTAAACCTGTTATATGAGCTATGCTGCTATAGCGTTACGGAATTTTGTCTCTTTTGGATGTAGTCGCATGTTTACATTATTTACTTTTGTGTTGTAAACGCTTGTAAGACTTATGTAATGTACTAGTAGTAGACCGTTGAACGGTGATCTTTTGTAATTTTCGATTATGAAATCATTGTACTGTTACATCTCGTGTTTCCGCTTTAGCGGGGTGTGACAAAATTCATAACTAGATTTTACACATCAAGTTTTTGGCGCCGCTGCCGGGGACTGTGTTTATATCAAGAGTTTAGCTTGAGTGTTAGTTAATCGATCATTTCTTAGATTCTTCTGAGAAAGTTACTTTTTAGTTTTTGTTTATTTTGTATAGAGTGGTTACGTTTTACCATTTTTAGTTTTTGTGATTTAGCAGTTTTCATTATGTCTTACTACATGGATACTCATTGTTATCAACCTGAGTTTGAGTGTTACCAACAGGGTAATTACCAAGGTAATTTGAATTTTAGGGAAAACCAATCCTATCGTTCGAGGCCTTGGAATGACAAACCGTTAGTCACCCAACCGGAAGAAGATCAGGAGCTTACTCCTTTTCAGAAGAAGATGAAAGAGTATATTGAGTGGACAAAGGCCCAAACTAGGGAATTCAACAAAATGATGGAATGGGAGATTGAGCCTAACTCTAAGAGGCCATCTGAGATGTCTACTAATCATTATGAGCTTGTGAATGATACTAAGGCTAATGGTTATGATTCTAATGTTTACAATGTAAATGCTTCTAATCTTGTTTTTCAGGATGAGTTTGAATATGAATCAGATGAGGAGGAAGAAGTGTATGAAGTGACAACTTACCCTTGTATAGCCTCTAAAGATGTTTCCCAAGTTTTACATAAGCTTAAGTTCGAGGTAGTGATAGACTCGGATTGGGAAGAATCGGATGTTGAAGAAGAAGAACTAGAGGAGATGTCGGTTATATCTAGTTTTGAAGCTGCTTGTTTATCCGTCTTTTCGCCTATCGTTAATGAGTTCAAACGTACAATTCCATATCCTCAAAAGTTAGAGGAAGAGAAGACTGTGGTTGGTCATGACCAAGAAATTCAAGAGCTACAAGAATTACTTGGAATTGATGATCAGGAGTTAGACAAGCTTGTGGAGAATGGAGTTGGAGATGATCTTTTCCTAAGTATAAAACTTGAAGATTTGTATCAAGATAGTGCCAAATCGGATAAGTCAATCCAACAATTTACAATTGCATCTCCCTCTTCTCTAGATTTACCATCTTTTCATCTTTAAAATGGTGGTTTCTTTGAAAAGCTCCCAAAACCACATTTTAACCATCCCTATTCTAAGCATGGTATCTATAATACTAGTTTTGTTGTTGATGAAATTGTGCATGAGAAGATGCATATACCATTTGAAGTGGGTGAAGAAGAGTTAGATGATCTTGGAGAGAGGGGATCTTTGAGCCCGGTAGTGAGTTCTCTTTTGAATGAGGATTTGAACGAGTTGAATGAAAATGATCGGATGCTAATCAAGACCTCATTTGAGGAAACACCGACAGGTTCAAAGTCTAATCCCTATTGTAATCATGAGCTTATATATGTAGAAGAACCAAAACCACTCGATCATGTCTCCAACGGGTTAATTAGACCCATTTATGTTTGTGGTTATGGGGAGGCAAACACCACATATGAGTGCATGGGTGTTTTACTTGGCAAATACGGGTTTGAAATTTTGGGTTTGCAAGTAAGTTACTTTGAAGAACCACCCGACTCTTCTTTTAGAGTTTCTAAAGGTTTTTCATTAATGGAAGAGGTGGATGAGTTTAAGATTGATTGTGGAGATGTTGGTATTGAAGATGATCTTGGAGAGATGAAGATTAATATTTCTCTACCCTTGAATGTGGCTTGTGATGGATTTTCGAGAAGATACTTAGTATTTATTAGGTTGATCAACAAGCCATTCGAAAACAATTGGAGAGTTAATACTCTCATTTTGACTATAGCTTGGAAGGAGTTCACTAGGAACTACAAACTGAAGGATGATTTCCTCCCATGTGAATATGATTGGAAAGGAGGTGGTGGATTGAAGGAGAACCCAACTTAATGAAGGAGGTCGAGTCTAGCTATAGACTCGTAAATAAATATAGCGCTTCTCGGGAGGCAACCCGTGTTTTCTAACGGTTTACTTTTTATTTTTGGTTTTGCTTGTAATTTTGCAGGTTTTGATGATGGTTGGCTCGTTCCGATGGTACGAGTTGTTGGAATACACCCGCATCATTGTTTTCTCATCATTTCTTCAACTTCTACGCATACCCCCAGGGAAGTACTCATTCCCTTTTACTTTCTCCTGTGCTATTGTCTATTCTTTTGTGCAATGAGGGCATTGCCCAACTTAAGTGTGGGGGAGGGGCGTGTTTTACACGTTTTACACTTGAATTTTTGCTTGAATTCTTTGTTGATCATGATAGGATAAGAATTATTATTAAGTAGCCTCCTCTTGCATGATATATTTGAGATAATTATACTGTAAATTGTTCTACAACTTGCCTTAGGATTTAGCTGAAACCGTATAATTACCAGTCTGTTGATTTAAGTGTTGTAAGTGATAAGGAGGTATTTTGGGCACTAATTACACCTATTTCCATGCTAACATATAATATGTAATCTTAGCCTAGATTAGTTTTGTTGATTGCTGCTGAGTGTATTAAACTTAAATTCTCTAACATTGTGAAATTAATTTTAATTGGGGATTCTTAGCATTTTGAAACTATACTTTGATACTTAATTAAGAAAAACAGCATTTAAAAAAAAGAGAAGCAAAAGAAAAGGAAATTAAACATGTGGTGTTTTTATTGTTAAGTTTGATTATTTGTAATCACATATATGGCCTTTGGAACTTGGATAAGTAGACTCCGAGGAATGCTTGTCATTTAACCACCTAAAGTCTTTATCCGGCTTGGGATTGGTTGGGTTGAAAGTTCGCTACATAGGTTTCATAGAAAGTCATGGATTATATCTAATTTAAACGAATTCGTTAAACCATATATGTGGCCTTTGAGGTTCGGACTATTAAACCCTTTGGGATGTTCATCATCTAGCTTTCTAAGACCTTTTTCCGGTCTGGCCAAGTTGGTCTAACGTTCGTTACATGGACCTCATAGAAAGTCACGGGTTTAATTTGCTTTCAAACAAGTAATTGTATGTGAAAACTTGATTAGTTGAAAATTTATGGTGGATTAATCCTAAGAATCTTGAAATTTTAACTTTATTGTCACATATGTAAAAGAACTTTGTAACATGATGCTTAATTGGTCTAGTAGTTAAGTTTACAGATTATCTAACTCATTAAAATCATGATTCTAAAAGCCCTTCTTGTCTCCTTTGATACTTCACTTGGTGAAACTTTAATCCTATTCCAAGCCTATAGTACCGTGTATAGTTGTCTCGGGTTTCTATTAATCATAGATTATATGCTAGACAATTACTTTGGAATTTTTATTAGTGATTTCTTGATGAAACCAAATTATTCTTTACTAATTGCTAGAGGAGTGGTTTTTAATGTTTAAATCATGATTTGCTTGAGGACAAGCAAAGTTCAAGTGTGGGGGAATTTGATGGTGCTCAATTTATACATGTTTTACTCTCGCACTATCTCTCGTTTTATTCGTATTTATCATCGGTTTAATGAACTTTTGGTACTTGATATGCTTGGAATGTGTTTATTATCATTAGGAATGGATGCGAGAAGAAAATGAGTAAAAATGTTGAAGAAAAGATCAAAAACGAAGAAGTATTGTAGTTTCGGCGAGGCTCCACTGTTTTGGCCATAACTCCCTCATACGAACTCCGATTGAGGTGATTCAAAAGCCCAAATTCTCGGAACTCAGAGAGCTACAACTTTCAAGAAGACATCAAATGCTGAAAAATGACATTACCCGCCGGGTAAGCCTTTTACCCGCCGGGTACTAAGCCTTCCAACCGGGTAAACCTTCTAAAACGGGTAAAAAGCCTCAGAAAAATAGTACCCGCCGGGTACACTTACCTACCCGCCGGGTAAGTGTCAGATACGCGATTTTGGGGGTTTTTAAGCCCAAATTAAACCCTAATTTTACACAAGCTTTTGGGGGGCCGTTTCTCTCTTGTTCTTGGGCGATTTTTGGTGATTTTGGGAGGATTGACAACCCTTCCAATCCATTGTAATTCAAGAATCAAGGCTATAACAACAATCAAACATACACGATTCGGTTTACATTCTTTTCCTTTAAACAATGTTTATTTCCAATTCCTTTGTGTTTATTGTTCTTATTAGTTTGATTATGGGCTAATTGCTTTTACATTCACTTGGATGATGTGAGCTAATGATTATGGGTGTTTATATTTTGATGTTTGCGGATTGATAAATTGCGTTTAATCAAAGAACCAATTGTGTTCAAGTTTTAGATATTTGATTGACTTGTTGGTGAATTATTTGATGTTTATAGCCAACGTTATTTCATTTAAATGATTTATTACAATTATTTGTCTATGAATAATTGTTGATTTATTGCGAACGTAAGAGAATTAAACTGGAATGTGGTTGAATTGAACCTAGTTAAAGAACTTTGATTAGGTTTAGGTAGATTGCGAACGTAATGTACATGATTAAATCATAATTTGACAGGTTGAAGTAATGTTTAGTTTGTTTAGAAACCTATAGCCAACGCAATAGGTGAATTTAAGCATTCGGTCAGGAGTAGCGAACGTAACTCTTAATCTTACTCGATTTGGTAATCCACAATAGATAAAATCGTCTTAACCAACACCCTAACATCATTAGTGAACTAGTCCAAGTGAATGTCATTTTAATCTGATTTCTTAAGAAATCCACTTGCCATTGTGTTTTACTTTTACTTATAATTTAGTGACATTTGCATCGTAACAATTCGGTTACAAAAAAAACCCCCCCACATTTACTTAATTGTCTAGATTAACATACATTCGCTATACACTCTTGGTTGCACGGTCCTCTTGGTTCGACTCGGACTTACCCATCCTATACTACTACTCGACAGGGTTCATTGCCCGGTTGTGTAATAGTCAATTTGCGGTATTTCTTAGTATAAATTCATAACTAGATTTTACACATCATGGGTAAATCTTGATGATTGTGTGTTCACTTATTCATATATGTATATTAATGTGTTTATTTGGTAAGAATTACGTTCTAATTTACGAAATTTGATTTCTAATTTGTTTTTCTTCGGTGAAGGAGTACGGCGGAGTAGCGGCAATACTTCACAATTGTTTACAATTATCTTATGCTGCTATCTTGTGTACACTTCTTTTGCTGCTATTGTAAACATTATAAATATCAATATATATTTTTACTTGTAATTTTCTTGTGAATTAGTAATTCAGAATTACCACTTGTTTTTGTTGTTTTCTATTCTTGATAAAATGTGAGATTTATTTAGTTTTTTGATATCCTTATAATAGTGATAGTTGAAGATCATAATAAATTGATAAGGAAGACCAGGGTATTTTAGTTATTTTGTGTGATTTAACGGTCTATCCGTTAGATTTAACGAGTGAGGAATGAGGTATGTTGCAAAATAATCGGTACAAAGTTATGGATTGTAAAACGAGTTGGAAGGAACAAGACGTGAGAAAAATGATCACAAAGGCGGGAAGTATAATTTACTCTATATATATCTCGCTATGCATGGTGTACAATTTTCTTGGAACTGTGATAGGTAGTGTGGTAGGGCCTCAACCAGGTCAAATATAAGACCCATGTTGGATGGCTCAGGATTATTCATTTGGTATACAAGTTAAAAAGCAATTAATACGTAGTATAGTATTATTGTTTGTGGTCGAAAGAAACTCTAATTAAATCATTAATTAGAATAATATGCCACTATCAAATTAATCGTGTGTAGATAAAAGACATGCAATTTGAAAAACATATAACTAGTAGCCTTTGAAATTAAAATACGCCATTTTAAACAAAAATGTATTCATTGAAATGTTATGATAAGTTTAATTAATTGATGATAAATAATATTAGAAAAAAGAAAAATATTTTGGCAACCCCAATTACTTTGATTCAAAAGAATGAAATAGCAATATAATGAAATTGACATACAACTTGTCATAATTAGGATCCTTAATTAACTTAAACAAATTAAAATATGAATAGCAAAGTTCGCTATGTAGGCATAAAATTTTTTAAATCGATCAAGAAATATTATAATTAACTGTCACATAATTGATGCGAATAATATTGTTATATTGTTAGTTTGGTTGTATTGAAGTTTAACTTTAATTTGACTTATTTATTATTTTCAAATTTATATATGTTTATCTACAGACAATATTATGTTGTTTAATTTTGAATCTTGATTTAATATAATTATAAGTGATTTTATATTTTCTTTTATAAGTAGAAGTAATTTTTTTTTTTTTTGATCTTCTATAAATTTTTAAAAGAAGCAAATAAACAATTTATAAGATGTAATAATAATATAAATGATATAGCAATTACAAATAGTTGATAAGACATAGCAATGCTTGTCTTTTCTCGAAAAACTAATAAATGATTTATCAATGGTCACAACATCACATGCTTTGTTATTAAGGCCTCTATCCTCCAAAAGCTACCTTGTTTCGATATATAGACAACAATTAAACATGGTCATATGCAAGTGACAATACAAATACAAATCCATTATAATAGTATTATTTCTTCACTATCTTCATCTACCTATCTCCATCCATCCATGGCTTCTCAAGTTTTTCCCTTCTTCTCCATGTCATAACTTTTGTTTCTTACAACATCTGCTTACTATGGTATGATCCCTATCTCTCTCTATATATATGCATTTCTTCAATTATATGTTACATGTATTTTAAATAGATAACGGAGTTAATAAAGTGTTAAAACTCGGTATTTTGGAATATGTTATTGTTCTAGACTTAGTTCAGTGGAAGTGTGTATTTCAACATTCTTAGAAATGTCTGAACTTAACTGTTACTTCCACCACTTAAGTTTTGCATCAAAAGCTTTTAAAGTAACACTGTCATGGAATTCAGAAACACATTAATAGCGAATTAAACGTTATTTCCAATTTCAAACGTATAGGATGGGGTAACATATCAATTTTATGGCACCTTAAAATTTATTACATGTAAATTACATAAAAGATGCATTTTGGGTTTGTGATTAATTAACGTTGATTGTTGACAAACAGTGAAATTGAATGGTGGAGGACCACAGTTTAGTTACTTGGGCCCATCCGGCCCACAAAGATGGGGGAGTTTAAGCCCAACGTACTCAGCTTGCTCCAATGGTAAATTTCAGTCTCCGGTCAATATCATATAGTCAAAATGTGTTTCTGGTCGACATTTGAAGCCATTAGACATCGAATATCACGTTACTGTTAACGTTACTCGTGTTGACAATCTCTTCAATGTTGCGGTTGTATTTATCCTTTTGTTTTTTTAATTCAATTTTTACTTTATGATTCTTTAGTTTTGACCCTTGTCAAGGTCCACGATGGGTTTTCTTTTCTTTTCTTTTGGAATCTTGACTCTATTCTAGCACAATATTTTGTGTATTTTTTTTTTCTTTTTACGTTGTACTAACTATTGTCAATGTTTTCATAAAATTTGACTTCTTGAATCTGTAATTGTGGGTTGTGTTTGCATTCTTCATTTCTTTTTTCCTTTTTAATCAACTTTGTCTTGTGTAGTTTTTCAATTTCGACTATGATGATGGTCAATGAACTGGGAAAATTGGTGCAGATGAATTATGACGGAAATGCAGGAGCCTTTAGATTGAATGGAAAGAACTATAGTTTTGTACAAATGCATTGGCATTCACCTTCCGAGCATCACCTTGATGGAGTTCGGTATTTCCTGTTCTAAGTATACGTAGTACTCCTATCTTTTAAAGTCAAAATGTTGATTACAAAACAATAGTATATTATTTCTGGAGATATGATGCTTAGCTTCATTTGGTTCACAAGTCCGTTGATGGTGAAGTGTCCGTTATAGCTGTTCTTTATATTAGACATAAATCCCTCCATTTGTAAAAATAGGTTGAAGTCCTTATTTTTGCTTTCTCAGGATTATAATTACAAATATTTCATTATTTCTAATTTGTAAAACGTTGGCAATGTTTAGGCTGAGTCGATGGATTATTTTATTTTTTTTAAGGTAAAGGGTTTGATACGCGGTGAATTTTATAAAGTAAAATATAAAGCGTTTAAATACAAGAAATAAGAGGACATAAACACTCCTGAAACCGAAAGCTAAGAAGCATCAAAAACAGACTCGATACAAACAAGCAACAAGCCAAAACACCAAAACAATTCGGACCAGAAAGGCAGCAATGACCCGGACGGGATGTGGATCACCCGGTCGGGTGAATTAAGATGTTGGATCTGCTGTGACAAGTCTCCCGGTTTAGTTCCATCTACCCGGTAGAGTAGCATTCTACCCGGACATGTGATTAGATAACCAGGACGGGTGATCGGTACTTCCAGCAGCGCTCATCAAAGACAATGGCAACTTCCAAATACTCAAGCCACGCTCTACATTAGCAGTATGCTTGAACCGAATAGTTGTGTGTTTCAATCGAACAACTTCAATTATGACATCCCGAATATTTTCCTCTTTCCTAGGTCCTTTTAATGAAGACGATTATTCCGTTCTTGCCAAATGAAATATGAAGTTGCAGCAAACAGTAATCGACTAATGACACTCATAATGGAATTCCGAACCAAGAGAGTCCGTAACCAATCAACTATATCATCCAAGGTAGAAGGGGTATTGTTTATATTTGACATTTGGGTCAGAGGTGACCGTACTCGAGCTTCTAATCAATGTCCCCCGAAGCAAGGAGTACGCCCGCGTGTAACAACGAGAACACCGAAAAAACCTAATTCAGCTCCACGTAAGATAGCCAAAGTACGGTTGAGCAATTGACATGAACATTCTATAGTCTTAATAAGAGGAGGTAGAGTGAAAGATTCGCCAAGTGTGAAATCCCATTGTATTCGAGGATTCAAGGATTTGTTGGGAATTCCGGATCGAAGAAAAGGAGATCCGTTTTCATCCGGACCCCATTTTGTTAAGCCTAAGAGGCACGAGCTATATCTTACATACTCTATTGTCCGATCATATCCGTCTGAGAGTCCTGCCTGAGCAGGAGGAGCATCCAATCCGTACCTAGGTTGAGGAAGCTGATCTGCCGTATGCACTTCCAACTGACACAATTGACAGCTTGAGGAATAAATGTGCTTTAATACTTTCCGAGTTTTGCAAGAATAATAATTAGACCTTGGTCGACATCATACAAGAACTGACCTTAAAAAACAAGATAAGCGAAGGGGATGAACTTTCGACTTTATTCACATTTTACGAAGAAGGGGTATTGTTTATATTTGACATTTGGGTAACCAACCTCAGACCTTCAATGAGATAGTACATTCAAAGACCAAGTGTTCATGAGTATTTGGTTGCGTGTTACACAAAGGATACCGAAGCAGGTTCGTGTTACTGAGTTGCCAACATCCCATTGCCTCAATTTATATGGTGTTTTTAATTTCCGATTTAATATCAACCAAAAATGGAAAGCGTGCCAGGAATACACAATTTGAACCGGACAATGCGAACCCAGTTAACTGTAGGAGCTCTTTGACGAATGGAATCCCAAGCTATTTTAATAGCAAACTCCTTGAGTTGGCCTGCATTTGTCCTCCAAAAAAGCTGGTCATTCATTGGACGTAAGATGATAGGACGTACCTGTTGTAATACCGGGTACCTATCCACCCATTCCTTCGGCCATGACCAGTTGCCATTTACTAGCAGATCATTAACTCTCTCGCGCATAGTATAACCTTCCCTCATAATGTTGTGCGGTGTAAGATGATCGCGAAGAGGGCACTCTTCACACCATGAATCAAACCAAACAAAATTATCTCTTCCATTACCTATAGTATACCAAATATGAGGTCGAATAAGATCACATATTTGCATAATTTTTCTCCAACCCCAACTCATATTTGAACCTTTAGGGATCTCTCAAAAACTTCAACCTTTCAGTTTATATGTATGGGTCCAACGCACCTACATGGACTCCTTATTTGTTAAGAGTCGATGGATTCTTAATTTATATTTAGCGAACTAGCATCGGAACTCGCACACAACAATGAGTGAAGATTTTGCATGTTGATGTTGAAATCTAAATATTTAATGGTATATAAATTGAAGAATTATTGCTAATTCCTTAATGAATTTTTTTTAAAAAAAAATAGTTTAAATTATTGTAATTGTAAATTCAAAAACGCATTATAAAAAAATAAAGAAAATATTTAAACAAAATTATATGAGATATGGTATTAATCGAATGATTTATGTATTTAGTAATGGATCTAAGAACTCATAGCGTAGCTTGGATCCAATGCTTAGGAATTATGCGGGTGGATCAATAAATTGTGACCGTAAATACTTAGTAGCGTTTAAGTAATCAAGTTGTTAAGTTCCTTTATTTTAGTTGTTAAAGGTTTTTCATTAGTTGAGTTTGTTTCATGGAGTCAAAACCTTGTACACACTAGGCTTTCAAGCTTATGTGTCATCGTATGTGTATCCGTAGGACAAAACACTTTGAATATGATGAGCTATGATGAGCACCGGGACTGACGGTTGTAGAGCGGTAACGTTGTCAGGGATACCGCAACGTCAGCACCGGGCGCTATCCGAGTGAAGTTTTAAGCTCCATTTCATAACGGCTGAAACTGAAACTATTTGACTACTACTGCTCCCCAAGAGCGTCGTCGACATCTATTGTGAAAGCTACAACTACGTTTCACCTGACTCTCTGCTTCGGTTTTAGCATGATTATCAGATATACATTAATACTGAGGTTACTTGCGTTCTTATTGAGCTTTACATAAGCAAAACCAGTACTTCTTGTAGCTTTATTCATGGTGATCCAGTGGTTCAGGACACTTAGATACACGGTTCCAACAACTCTGCAAATAGTAATTACAGTTTTAGCTACAAAGATCCACAAGGAAAAGGGCAAACTATCTTCAGAAAAAGATATTTGAGAGTAAGGGACTAAAGGTAGCATATTTCCACCCACTCACTTATGAATACGTGGGTAATGTTTACTTCTGAAAAATCGAATGGTAAAAATAAAAAACGCGATTAGTTTCAAAGATATTGGTTTCGCACGTTGGAAGTCGCTTAAAGTGTTTTTTTAGCTACAAAGATTCACAAGATGGTCATTTATATCGTAGGTTCAGGTTTGGGTTATCAGTTTCCAGTTAAGAGACATACAACTACTACAAGGTTGTCTCTGGTAACAAATATGCAACCAGGTGGAACCCTTTCTAGCTTTAGGGAGAACACAATAGAAGTTTCCAGACTAACTTTGTAGCATCTAACATTGGCAAAAAGATTACTTTTCATGATAACATAAGCGCCAAGTCAAAGCAACTATTTAAACACATTTCATGAGAGGAGATACAAAATAACTATTACCTGCTCGACTAGCTTTCCCAGCTGAAGGTTGAAAGGTCTTCAGGTGGTTCGACCCAAATGCTTTCAAATGGATCTTGTTCCCCCCAATCATGACACTGTTTTCGAGGATAGTATCGTCTTTGGTCAAGAGAATATGATATGCACCGTTTGCCATAAAACCGAACTTTAGAGAAATAAACACTATTCCTCATCAATCCTAGCAGATCAGTTCTTGCATGGGATGACAAAAAACTCGCAAATAACGTCACACCCTCAAGATTCTTCATTTCTACCCACTCTTTATTCCCCTGATCCAGCTTATAAATAATCGGGTTTTCACTATAACAAGTGTATATAACAAAAATATCTCCTTTATGCTCCGCCATAAACTTCCCCTTCCACCAATTTTTCACAAAGAAATTATCAGGACATCGTGGTGGAGGCACAATACGAATGCTCCACGTCTGCTCCACTGGATCATAAACACCCAACCATCCCGTTAAACTCAAACAATAGAATAACCCATTGCAGAAAACAAGCTTATTCCAAATGCTACTAACAAATGGCAATCGATTATGATAGTTAACAGTAGTCCACTCAGTTGCTCCTGGGTGACAAGTACTGATAGCAACAACGGTGGGACTAACGTGTTTAACTGTAAAAAGAATACAGTCGGGAGACTTTGGGGAGGTTGAAAATGCAACAATTTGATAAGTCATCTCGAATCTTGGTAATTTACTCATTTCCCGCGTAAAGGGATTAAAGAATAGAACACGTTGTGTTCTTGGTTTGTATAGCAATAACCACCCGTCTTTATTGTAACAGATCCTGCATCCATGTAATTCGGGCAATTCAAGAGAATACGTTTTCCGTTGTGATGGATCATAGAATTCAAATAGGTGGCCGAGCTTTGGGAAGTACATAAGCCATGGTGGCTTGTTGACTTTTCTAACAGAGAGAGCAACTGATAGCCATCTTTTGCATGCGGAAGAAGTGCGGATGTTATCTTTTAAAGTTAACCGCGAAAATATCAACTCCAGAAGTTCTACTGGAAGGACAGACCACGACTCATGATACTCCAGCTCATTACTTTTTTGGTTTTTATCGTCCTTAAATGTTTCTGACAACCTACAAACACAAAATTATAAAAATAAGATAGGAACATTTGAGTAATATTTTGACATGTGACATTCTGCATACCAAATTTCTATGCTTTTATTCAAATGAATAAGTTCTAACTGAATTCATTCATGGGTTCACATCTAGTGCTAAAAGTAATTGGCGCGAAAGATGGTTTACTCAATCTAGTGCCAAAAGTAATTGGCGCAAAAGATGGTTTACTCAATCTAGTGCTAAAAGTATTTGGCACGAAAAGTCTCAAACCTTCTCGAATGTAGACAAATCAAGAATCTACATTTATGATCCATAAAAACTAAAAAAATGCACAATTCAAATCCTAATTAACCATAAGAATTCCTGAATTTTAATAGCAATGACAAACCCAATCTAGCAACAAGATGAAATACACCCAACTAAGATCAAACCCTAAAAATGAATTATTTTCCTTGTTTCTTTTTTACATATTATTTTACTAAAAACCCTAAAAAGCTAAAGTGTCAAATTTGATAATCGAAATTCCCATCAATCAAATAAGTACACGATCCAATCAACAAAATACAGACAACACATCCAAATTTAACTTCCAGCTGAATCACAAGAAACTATTAATCACCCACTTGAAAGTTCTCAAACTTATAGCGAATTGGCCTAAATTGAAATTAATTAAATACAGACAGTACCTCAATTGTACAATTAGATAGAGATCTATGTCTATAAACCCTAAAGAGCCACATTTATTAAAACCCCAATAATTACTCAAAATTCAAGATTTTAAACAAAATCGATCAAGATTCTTGAAATCCAATTGGAAAGTACTTAAATTTCTTCTTATAAAAGAGAAAAACTTACAATCTGAGCTTCCTTCTTTTGGTTCCTGCCATAAGTGTCTGTAATTTCACCACCACTGTGTGTGTAAAGATATATAAGAGAGATGGTTAGAATGAGTGTTTTGTCAAAGTGAGAAAGCTACTTAGCATTGTTACTATTAACACGTGTACAAAAGGGAGTGATCTAGTGTGACGGGACACAGGTGTACGTGGTAGTGATAACTAATGCGAGTGTTTGGTATGGGATTAGAAAGCTGACGTCGCCAGTTTTAATTGGTCGGATGGAATTAGGGTGTTGGGAATACATTCGGTGGTCGGTCTCGTGTTGATGTCTGAGACTACGTCACATGTTGGAATTTTTACATTTTAATTTCAGTGATTTTTCAATTCTATTTGTAGGAAGAAAGTATTGTGGGTAACTCTCTAAATATATTAGTCGATTCGTCCGCGATGCACATTACTGCTTTGGGTTACTCGAGATATGTGTTTATTTTCATATTCTGACCAATCAAATAAGTTTTTGAAAGGTCAAAGTGATTACGAGTATTTATTACTAGTCAATAGTAGAGTGATTGTATATTCTTACAATTGTATATATTTTTATATTTAATACTTTAACTGTGATAAATAAAATATTAGTCTTGTAATCAGTAGGTAAAATAATGAGCCATTTTATCATGATACTTTTAGAGGTATTCTGATAAAAAGAGTTAAGTATCATGATAAATTGATTTGATCAAAAATTCATGATAAATTAACCATTTGATACTTCACTGTACACCTAACCATTCATACTCTTGAATATTAAAACCTTACATTTCAAAAACTATTCGATCACCTCCTTTTACTATAGACTTATTACATAAATTTTGATTGAACATTTATATTAGTCTTTTTACTTTAAACTAGTTCAATTAGTTCTCATTACACATTTGCATTAAGAAAGTCTAAATTAGTACTATTATCTTCTCATTTTTATTTACATCTTTGTTATTAGTATCTGTGTGTTATGAATGTTTAATCTATTTACTGAAGTTTATTTAACTTCACCTTATTATACTAATCTTTAAAGTAACATTTCACTAAATTATAATAAATGATATATAATCAACATTTTTAGTTTATATCAAAAAAGGATAAAAAAAATTAACTACTAAAAGTCAATTTTAAAATTACTAAGTAATATTTACTTGGTAACTAATTAAGTTAACCACTTGAACTTTTTGAATAACATAAATTAAATTTGTAATCTAAATCAAGATTTAATTCAAATAGTAATACTATTCCAGTCAAGGATAGACAACAATCGTGTGAGGTACTTGGATGCGAGAATTAAAAAAAATTGACCTTAGAATTGCGATAAGAACTGTCATGATGACAACGATGGCTTTATAATACTCCTAGGAGTAATATTCTTATCACTACCAGCAGAGGTAGGGTTTCTTTCAAGTATGGTATGAGGAGTAAAAGGACCTTCATTTAAGATTTTAATGACAAGAGAATCTTGGGCCCTTAGAAAGAGAAGCATACGGCCTTTCCACATTTGTAAATGGTCACAATCAAATCGAGGTGGTTTCCCATTGAAACCAATGTCAATATATGCATTTGTACCTTCAAAGTTAGAGTTAGTAGTCATCATAGATCTAGATATTAGATTATCTAACTGCTCTGATACCAATTGTTGGTCCCGGTTTGTCAATAAGAACGTTTAACTACTAACAACAAATGTAAATAGACAACAAATTCAAGTTTAAAGTTTTCTTTTATTGATTTGAATCAATTGAATATTTTACAGAGTTTACTTGCGGAAATAGACAAGACAGACAAGTATAAGTAAACTAACTTGTGACAAATTTGGTCTCAACAGATTATCAGCGAACAGCTCGCTGATAATGCTTAGTGATCAACACTTAACAGATAAATGGTCACAATCCTAGGTTACAAAGAAGGTACAAGGAATTAAATGCAATTGTACAATAAGTGATCGTACATATCTTGGAAAAGATATGCACGCTTTCTTGTGTGCTGCATAAGTTGACCTTCTATTGTACATTAGGTATTTGTCAGACCTAATGTACTTTCTGGGATAAAGGCATGAACCGCTAGTTAATAGAGTGGAGTTGATTTCCACATCAGTGAACTGCTCTTTGTCTCTGTCTTCAGTCTTCGACTTCAACAGATACTTATTGTTCTTGTTAGCGTTAGCCAGTGTTACTTCTGAGGATTAAGTGCTCATCATCGAGTAATGATCACTTCATTTATTTTTAAGTTACAAGATCACTGCTTACATATGCAATGATCAGAGTAGACTAAGGGATATTCTAAGTATAGAATAGTTCACTGATCAGTTGATCAGTGACAACTTCTGTTATCTACTTTATTGTTCACTACTAACAGATGTAGTGAACTTTAAGAGTACTTAGTGAATTTATCATCTATAAATTACATTAGTGGGGTCTCTGACCCAACAATCTTCCCCTATTTATTTATGAAAAATTATCTCTCTGATAAGTACTTGGTGCTTTATCTTTTGTTTTTGATTGACCCTGATGTTCTGTTTATGGGTTCTTTTTATTTTTCATTTTACTTTAGATAGAAAGCAGTAAATATAAATAATCACATAGAGAACTTGATTTATATATAGCAAAAGAGAGTTCACATTAGGAATTCATACAAAACATCCTAATCTAACAGTTCCTGCTTGACTTTGAAGAACTTGAGCTCATCATCATTTATTAGCCTCACCTTCAGCTCATCACATGCTAGCTTCAAGAACTAAGGATCGTTGTTTGTTCCTTCACCCATATACTTGATTGCCACCAGATACTCTGTTTTAGCAATTTCGATCTGGCTGGCTCTCTGAAAAACAATGTTGCCTGTTGTGATCAAGAAAGAACATCCCAAGCTCAGGCTCTCTGATAACTCTGCCAGGGATGGGCATGATGTTGGGGGGAAGAGAGATGTTGAGATTAACAGGATCAGGGAGAACACCCCTTCTTTGAAGATCTCTCACTAATGCAGCTTCCTCAGCTTTAGATTTCTTCAATCTGGGGTTTTTGCTGGGTCCTTGAACATTGAGAGTAAAGAGAGGTTGGTTCAGACCAGCTTCGGTTTTGTTTAGATTTACCACCAGTTCATCAATGATCTTCAATATTTGTGGCTTGGCAGTTCATTGAACCCGATCTCTTTAAGCTCAGAGAAGTGAATAGTTTTTATCTTTTCAGACCCTTCTCTGGTCATTGTTGGTACATGTTTAGTGACAACAGCTTTCTAGTTTGTAATAGTTAGTTTGATAAGTCTTTTTGTAATTAGTTTACTTATTTTGTAATGTATGTTCGTACGAACTTAAGTGGGTACGAACTTAGGAATCATACGAACTTAGGCTAAGTTCGTATGGGCCTGTGCCCAGACAAGTTCGTAGGGTCCAGACCATACCATACGAACTTGAGTCCTATAAATAGATTACTTGTTTAGTTCGTAGTAATCAGTTGTTTTAGGGTATTTCCAGAGCTTAGCAAAGACAAGTTCGTACACTTGTAATTGTAGAAGCTAACGTTGAATGTAATTGTTCTTTACGTTCAATATAAGTGTTCTTATCATATTCGTATTGCTTGATTGATTGGTGTAACGTTTGTTTAAGGATTCCGCACTTAATAAACGTGATAACCTCTTAGATCCAGATCTAGGGATCCTACAAGTGGTATCAGAGCTTTAACATTAAATTGTTGAAGGTTAGGGGTTTAAAACACTAAAGAACAAGAGAATACGGAAGATTTGGACGTATAATCTTTGAATTTTTCGTTCAAAGTGTTGAAGATCACTTAGTAATTGATTTAGAAGAGCTCAGATTCAGTTTTTACGAATTAGAGTTGATCAGTTCATTCGTACGAACCTATACAGTATTGTACGAACCTATTAAGTATCCTACGAACCTACATCTCTGTAAGTTCGTACGAACTTAGCCTACGAACTTACCTCAAGTTCGTTTGACCAAGTTCGTTGACCAGTCCTACGAACTTACCTTAAGTTCATATAGACCAGATTTTACTTTTGTTCAAACTTAACTTCTAAGTTCGTACGAAGTTAAAAAGTTACTGTTTTCTACGAACTTACATACAAGTTCGTATAACTTACTACATAATGTCTAGTTTAAGCAAAATGATTGAGATGGATCACGAAGTGGGAAAATCTGCTTCACCACCGAAATTACTGAAATCCGAGGATTAGTTATGGTGGAAAGATCGGTTTGAGTCATTTGCTAGGTACAATGACGTTAAAATGTGGATTTGTATCAGCGACGGTTATGATCCTCCTACGTACGAATTGGAAGGAAAATTGAGAGTTTATTCGTATTCAACTATGAAGGAAGAAGATCGTAAGATGTATGAGGCTGAGAATAAAGCCTTATCTGCTTTAACAATGTGCTTACCTCAAGAAATTAAGCACACCTTCAAGAAATATAATTCGTCTAAAGAGCTGTGGTTAGCTTTGGAGAAGAGATTTGAAGGAAACGAACAGATAAAAGAAAGCCGGTCAAATCTGCTTACTAAACAATTTTATGTTTTTAAGCATTTGAAGTTTGAGTCGTTAGAAGATATTATCATTAGATATTATCATCCGATGACAGAGATGGATAATATTGGACTGGCTTATACTGACACTGTGAAAAATAATAAAATGTTAGAAGCATTACCTCCTAAATGGGACATATACACTCCGAATGATCAAAGAGAGCAAAGAGTATAAGACTTTAACTCTAGATGAGGTAGTTGGAAAGCTAAGGGTTTATGATCTGAACATGCAGAAGAAAGAGACTGGATCTGATCAGGTTCAAGATCCAAGTGTATATCATGGTAAAAAGTCTGATTTTGCTGCATCAACAAGTACAGGTAATGGAGTTACAACATTCTTCACAGGGGAAGCCGAAACTGATGAATCATTTAGAAGTTCGGGAAGCAAGGTCTGATATAGTGCTTCATCTAGTGATTCAGGCAAGGACAGGAACTCATCTACAAGTATATCCAATGGGTTAAAGTCTATGCCAATGAGTGTGAAATCAGCAGAGGAATAGGTGTCACTACTAGCATCATTCATTGCCACCCAAGAGAACTTCATTAAGGGCAGGAATGCAGATCCTGCTATGATTACTGAAGATTTTGATCAAATAGATCCCGATGACTTAGAAGAGATGGATCTACAATGGCAAATGGCAATGATGGCTAGGAGGTTACAGAAGTTTGTGAATCGCACTGTTAGGAAATTAGTGGGCAATCAGGTTGGCTTTGATAAAACTAAAGTAAAGTATTATAACTGTGATGGTTTTGGACACTTTGCAAGAGAATGTCAGAGACCAAAGAGAGAGAGCAAACAACTAACTAGGGCAGATCAAGTTATTCTTCTCAAGGAACCCATAATAGAGATTCAAACTCAGGAAATTTATCCACTTCCAGAGCTTTGGTCGTTCAATCTCAAGATGGTTCATATGATTGGAATAGCTATGCTGATGAACCTCAAACATTCATGGCTTCAATAGATGGTGACAAGATAGATGGTTTGGTAGTCACTGATACAGAGGATGAGGAAGACGTGAAAGTTGAGACAGTAGTACCTGCTACAGAGACCAGAGTTGTGAGACTAGAAACCACTGACACGATGAGTACAAAGTACTTTATCGCGTATATGGCTAATCTGGATGCTGAAAAGTATAAGGTACTATTAAACTTAGATTCTGTGGTTAATGCTTGTATGTTATGTACTAACCTTGTAGGTGAAGCTGAGAAATTGATAGACTCATCTAACTTGACGACAACTCAGCTTAAACACTTAAAGGAAGAAAATGCAGCATTAAAACAGAGGAATTCTGAATTAATAGTTAAGTTAAAATCTGAAAATGATGACATGAAAAAATTAAAAGATACAGTCAATGAGCAGAGTCACATTATAGATTTAGCTCGAGAACATGTATCTGACTTAACTAGGACAATTTCAGAAAAAGAAAAAGAATTAGCAGATACTAAGGTTAGAATTACAGATCTAAATCGGAAAATTGAACTTAGACGATTCTCTGTTGAAACCTTAGACACTCTGTTAACTGTTGGAAAACATCCAGGAGACCATCGTGGAATGGGATATAATGAAGTCCCTCCACCATATAATCATAATTACACATACCTAACAATTGAACCTGAGCTGTCACAAGTTGTTGACTCTACCATTCTCTCAGCAGTCCCTGACTTGGCACATAGTACTGAGGTGACTAAGTCAGAGAAAGTTGAGACTATATTTTATGGAAAAGAAACAACTGTTACTGAGACTTCCATGACTCCCAAAACAATTCTGAAAAAGAAAGTGTCTTTTGAAAGTAAGGGAGTAATGGAGGTACAATCAGAAAAAGAAGAGTCTAAAACTAGTGTTGAAATTGTTGATCCAAAACTTGTATTTGACCATAATGATGTGGATAAACAATTAGAACCGGTCTCTTCTCTGACTTCTACCAATTTGGAAAATCAAACTAATACCAATGCTCCTAAGAAAGCTTTGGTAAAATGTTCGTGCTTCGTGTGTCACCAGAAGGGACACGTGGCAAGTATTTGTCCAACTAAAAGAACAGGTGTCAAATCAACGCAGGTGAAGAAAGACCAATCACCTGTTCAAGCTAGTAGTTCTCAGACTAACCTTTTGAACACATCTGAGATAACTAGTGTAAACAAGAAAATGGAAAATCTTTTTCGTAATGAAATTAAAGATAATGAACCACAAGTACTAAAATTTCAAAGATTTCAACCTCGTTTCCAACCAGTCAAGTTTTCGATAGATGATAGTCCAACTAGTTCTGTCACAGGAAGTTCTATTGGAAAATCTATCAGGTCGAGAACTCCACAACGTTTTCATACTCCGAAACGAAATAATTCTAATCAGGGTAATACTAATAGGAATTATGATAATTCTAATTACAATTATCCATCTAAGGTTAGATCGTCATCTAACCCACGACCAGTCAATCAGAGATAATATCAAAAGTCTCCTGAAAGAAGGCCTAGGGGAAAGACCCACCATTCACCTCCACGTGGAACTACTTCAGTATCCAAGTCTCAAGATAAGAGAGATGGTTACTTGAAAGAGTTCACATTTGAGGAAAATGGCCGACCCAAGACCGTCGTGGCTTTGGTCCCCCTCGATAACTAATATTTATTTCTTGAGTGTAGGAGTTGACTAGACGTGCCATTAACTGGTGGTACGTAGACAACGGTTGCTCCAGGCATATGACAGGGGAAAGGCAGATTATGGTGGATTTCGTGGAAAAGAAATGGTGTCATGTAAACTTTGTTGGAGCAAAGGGAGGACAAATCGCGGGATCAGGAAGTGTTACCAATGGGAAAATAACGCTAGAGCAAGTCAACTTTGTTGAGGAGCTTAAGCACAATTCATGAGTGTTTCTCAGATTTGTGACAAGGGATATCCTGTCCATTTCACAGATAGAGAGGCGCTTATCCTGAAACCGGGGTTTGTTATCCCTGAAGAATGGATTGTTATGAGGGCACCAAGGAGGTAGGACACTTATGTTATGGACATGAGTACTGTTGAGTCCTCAATGGCGTCAACTTGCTTGTTATCCAAGGCTTCAGAGACCGAATCTCAGTTATGGCATAGGAGAATGGCACATCTGCACTTTCGGAAAATGAATTATATTGTCCCACATAAATTAGTGCAAGGTGTTCCAGTACAGAGTTTTAGGATAGAGGACAAATGTGTGCCGTTTTAGAAAAGAAACAGCACAAGAAACCTCACAAGCCTAAGACTCAGAACTCAATTGCTACAACTTTTGAACTTCTTCACTTGGATTTATTTGGTCCAGTGAGTGCAAGAAGTATAGGCGGGAAACACTACTGTCTAGTGGTTACCGATGATTACTCCAGATTTTCATGGGTGTTCTTCTTAAGTTCCAAGGATGAGATAGCACAGATGCTGATAACATTCTTCATCCAGGTTCAACATCAATATGGTCATAGTGTCAAGAAAATCCGTAGCGACAATGGTTCAGAGTTCAAGAATGCAGTGCTGAACATCTATTGTTTAGGCAAGGGAATTCAACATCAGTTCAGTGTACCATATGAACCTCAACAAAATGGCGTTGCAGAACGGAAAAACAGGACACTAATTGAAGCAGCACGGACCATGTTAGCTGATTCTAAGCTTCCAGTAATCTTTTGGGGTGAAGTTGTGAATACAGCGTGTCATGTATTGAATAGGGTTTTAACTGTTAAGAGACATAACAAAACATGTTATGAGCTTTTACATGGTCGGAAACCGAATCACATAGGGTTTGAACCGTTTGGCGTTCCTTGTACTTTACTCAAAACGAGGAATCAACCAAAATTTGGTGAAAGGGCAGACGATGGGTTTTTCCTAGGGTATGATGCAGGTTCACCAAATAAGCGAGTTTATAACAAGACTTCAGGAAGAGTGGAGATTGTTTTCAATATACAGGTTATCTCCTACACGCCAGCTGTTCAAACAGGCCCAGAGTGGTTATTTGACTATGATGTTGTATTCAAAACCTTCAATATTCTTCTCTTGAGTAAAACCGGTACTTCCAAGGAATATTCAAGGAAGAATATGTGATATTGGATGACAGTGATGACCTAGATCCAATATTAAAAGTTCAGAAATTTCAACAGGAAAAGAAAAAGAAATAGTTTTTGATCAGATAGAAGAAGTTGATTCAGGTTCATGTGAACAAATTCACTTTTCAGAGGCTACTAGTTCCGAACAAGAGATTGTTGAAGAATAAGTAGCAACTGAGGGGGAGATTGGATCAAATCTTGGATCTGATATACCTGTTGACACTACAGTCTCTACACAAATTAACAAAGATCATCCGATTGACAACATAATTGGTGATCCTAGTTCCAGTGTGAAGACTCATAGAGGAATCACAGAGAGCACTAGTCTTTATGTATCGATCCAAAATACAGGGATCATTCATAATTGCTTATATAGTTGCTTCATTTCACAAGTAGAGCCAAAGAATGTTCAAATGGCTCTTAAGGAAAATTCATGGGTTGAGGCGATGCAAGAAGAGCTTGCACGGTTCGAGAAGCTTCAAGTGTGGAAGCTAGTTGATCTACCTAAGGGAGAGTTTGCTATAGGCACCAAATGGGTGTTTAAGTGTAAATGAGATGATCGTGGAATTGTCACCCGAAATAAAGCCAGACTCGTGGTAAAAGGATTCAACCAACAGGAAGGGATAGACTACACAGAGGTTTTTGCTCCTGTAGCAAGGCTGGAAGCAATCCGATTGTTTCTAGCGTATGCTGCATTCAAGAGTGCGTTTCTATATGGGAAGGTTCAAGAACTGGTGTATGTCGAACAACCGCCAGGGTTTACTGATCCAGACTATCCAGACCGTGTCTACAAACTGGACAAGGCTCTGTATGGCTTGCATCAGGCACCCAGGGTGTGGTATGAGACACTGTCTACTTATCTCTTGGACAATGGGTTTAAGAGAGCTCGGATAGACAATACACTATTTGTTAAGTGGCAGGGGAAAGATTTTCTACTAGTTCAGATTTACGTGGATCATATTATCTTTGGGTCATCCGACGAGAGCATGTGTTGAGAATTTGAACAAGTTATGAAGCGGAAATTTGAGATGAGTGCTATGGGGGAGCTGACTTTCTTCTTAGGATTGTAGGTTGATCAAAAGAAGGATGGACTCTTTATCCATCAAACGAAATACGTGTATGAAATGCTTGCACAATTCAGTATGGCTGATAGTTCATCATTTAGTACTCCCGTTGCCCTGAATCATAATCTCGGGCCAGATTCAGAGAGTACCGAAGATGTTGACCCAACACAATATCGGGCAATTATCGGATCTTTGATGTATCTAACCGCTTCTAGACCTGACATTATGTTTGCTGTGTGTTTATGTGCTAGGTTTCAGGCTAATCCAAAGGAATCTCATATGAAGGCCGCGAAGAGGATATTGCATTATCTGAAGGGAAAATCGAAGTTAGGTCTTTGGTATCCCTCCGGAGGCGACTTTTACCTCTTGGCCTATACAGATTCAGACTACGGAGGATGTAACAAGAACAGAAAATCAACCTCTAGAGGTTGTCAGTTATTAGGAGGACGTATTGTCTCTTGGCAATGCAAGAAACAGACCTCAGTTGCTATCTCAACCTGTGAGGCTGAGTATGTCGCAGCTGGTTGTTGCTGTTCACAAATTTTGTAGATACAACAACAGCTGCGCGACTATGGTCTAAATATTACTACTACTCCTGTGATGATAGACAATGAATCCACAATTTCTATAACTAATAATCCTGTTAAACATAGTAAAACGAAACATATAGATATCCGACATCATTTTCCTCGTGACTGTGCAGAAAAACAGATGATTAAATTAGTTAAAGTTCCCACAGACGATAATCTAGCCGACTTATATACTAAGGCTTTTGATAGATCACGTTTTGAATTGTTAGTACAACTAAATGGGATGATTAATCCCGAATAAAGACATCTCCTGCATGACCTTGTACCTAAATGTTTGTTCCTTTCTATACTTAGTAACCTGCTATTTTTAGTAACTTTCTACCTTTAGTAAGTTTCTAATTCTAGTAAGTTAGAAAATTCTCAAAAAACATGTAAGTCACTGAGCTAATGCAAAGAAATGATAAAAACATTACCCATGCCTAGAACATTCTAATATATGTGTGGCTTTCAGATGCAATACATACACAGTTCAAAGTACCAAAAATAAATAACGTGTCTAATATATTCATTATATGATGTATCAGTAGGCATAAAGCATGACGGTTCTCAAGTACGTAAAACACCAGAAAAAATTAATGAGATTAATCTATTTTTAATTCTCGGTTGATACATTAAGTCTTAATTCTTAGGTGATAGATAGTACCCTAATACATAGTATTGGATTGAGTTAAGAGTTTCATCTGGGAGATTTCCTGACTGATTCTTCTGCTACATCCAGACATTTGTTAACCTAGTCTCAGTCAGTAGATCTTACACTAAAACAAGCTCGACCGCGAAACAAGAATACCGTTTTCAAGGTCTCTAGTCAAACTACGTCGCTTTGTTGTGCATAAGTACAGACCTGTCACCGCTGGTTTGGTTTTAGATTTGCTTGTTTCTAACCTTAGTCAAGTCCAGTTAACTTACATGTTAAGATTGTACTTAAATTTATTAAGGACTTGGCTTTAAAGATGAAAAATTATTAATGTAATTCAATACTTGGAATTATGGACATATCCTGATCCTAAGAGTATGTCATTTGTCAGGAAAGCATAGATAATCATGAATAATAACTAAAAATTGTACTTGCTTAACTCTGAGTGTTTTAATGTTTAAGTGGATCACAATATTGATAATCATCTTGAAGTATTATGACACACGAATAATAAACAAGGAATAAATCATTCCTAACTGTGTATTGTACGCGTTATGGCTAATACGATCTTTGCATCAGTGACTTCACCAAAAAGAATCTGCATTCCAAGTACGAATAATTTCGTATTTTACTATTAGATATTTTAATTTTATGTTATTTTATTTTATTTTTACATTGATCTATGCATGGAGATAAAATAATGTTTGTTTACTAACAATGGATAAATCATAAGCCTCGAGTATTATCTTAGTGGTGCTAGTTTATTATAAGATCAAATAAGGTTTACAATTTTAAAAGGGGTGTTGGTGCACGTTTTGTGACAACAACTCTTATTTTGTAATAGTTAGTTTTGTAATTAGTTTTGTAGTTAATATATGTTCTTATTATTAACTTAAGCCTTTTTAGTGTAGTTATGTAAGTTCTTACGAACCTTCATGTTCTTACGAACCTAGGATGTTCGTACGAACATGGTAAGTTCGTACGAACGTAGAAGCAGCTAAGTTCGTACAAACTTAGCTGTGTATAAATATCAAGTTGTAAAACTTTATTTGTACGCTTTTTAATCAGTTATATTAGAATATACAAAGCTATCTTCGAATACCTACGAACATACAACATAAACACTTGCATTTCACTTGTTTTATTGTTGTTTTAGTGTATTATATCATTCCGCAAACTAATACACGTTGCAATCCCGTTTGGATCCGTTCAAAAGGGACTTTCAATTGGTATCAGAGCTAAACAAGACTTTGTTTGGGTTCAGGATTGATAAAACACAAAGAAAACAAATTTGAGAGTGTTTTGGAAGATAAAAGTTGTACTTTTGGCTTCCTTATGTGTTTGTGATTCATAATCTTCAAGTTTCATTCATTTCTCACGGTTAAATCTTCCTAGATCTGAGTTTTTGCTCAAATTTGAGTTTGAACAGCAAGTTCGTACAACTCAGAAAGTGTCATACGAACCTACCCTAAATAGCCTTCGAACCTAGCCAGCTGTAAGTTCGTACAAACCTACAGCTACAAACCTACTAAGTTCGTACGTTTGAACTTTTGAAAGGGTTGACCTGAAGTTTGACTTATACGAACCTAGATAGTCTTCGAACTTGTAAGTTCGAATTAATCTAAGTTCGTATGAACTTAGTGTGGTTGACTTCAGTTGACTTTTCAGTTTGACCTTTGTTGATTTCTTGTGCTTGACTTTTGTTGACTTTCTTAAAAATGTCTAACTTAAGCAAGATGATCGAGATGGACCATGAGGTGGGCAAATCCGCCTCTCCACCAAAACTCCTCAAAGGAGAAGACTATTTTTTGGTGGAAGGATCGATTTAAATCATTTGCCAAGTACAATGATGTAAGGATGTGGATCTGTATAAAAGATGGATACGAAGCACCGACGTACGAGTTTGAGGGCAAACAAAGAGTAGTGCAATATTCATCATTGAAAGAAGAAGAACGTAAGATGTATGAGGTAGAGAATAAAGCATTGTCTGCTCTTACAATGTGTTTGCCACAAGAGATCAAACACACGTTTAAGAAGTATGACCTATCTAGAGAGCTTTGGTTAGCTCTGAAGAAGAGGTTCGAGGGAAACGAGCAGATTAAGGAAGGTCGTGCTGAGTTGCTCACGAAACAGTTCTATGTTTTCAAGCACCTGAAGAATGAAACATTAGAAGAAATTATCACACGATATTATCATCTAATGACAGAAATGGAAGGCACTGGCCTTAAATTTTCTGACACCATGAAAAATAACAAACTTCTAGAGGCTCTACCATCAAAGTGGGAAATCTATACCTTGATGATAAAGGAGAGTAGCAATTATAAGACTCTCACGCTTGATGAAGTGATTGGGAAACTGCGTGTCTACGACTTGAGCATGCAGAGGAAAGAGACTGGATCCGATCAGGTTCAGGATCCAAGCCTTTACCACGGTAAACGGTTTGATTCCGTTGCATCAATAAGTAATGGAGTTGCAGCCTTTTATACTGGCGAGGCTGAAACAGACTCAGCTATTAGAAGTACTGGTAGCAATGTTTGTTACATTGCCTCATTTGAAGATTCAGGGGTTGATAGGAGACCAAACTCTGGGACAACAAGTGGTCTCAAATCAATGCCCATGAGTATGAAATCAGCTGAAGAGGAAGTAGCCCTACTTGCCTCTTTCATAGCTTCTCGTGAGAACTTCATCAAGGGCAAGATTACGGATCCCGAATTAATAAACAAGGATTATGATCAACTAGACCAAGATGACTTAGAAGAGATGGACTTGCAATGGCAAATGGCCATGATTGCAAGAAGGGCTCAACGGTTCATGAACCGGACCGGGAGAACATATGTTAGTAGCAAATTAGGATTTGACAAGTTAAAGAAGAGATGGACATTGCATTTTGCTAGGGAATGCCAAAGACCGTCAAGGTTCCTCTGGTAACAACCAGAACTCAGGAGGTAATCTGGCTTCAAGAGCGCTGGTGGTTCAATCACAAGAAGGAGCATATGACTGGAGCTCTAAGACTGAAGAACCTCAAGCTTTCGTGGCATCTATTGAGGAAGTTAAAGAAGATGACAAGTCTGAGTCAGATGCTAAGGAAAGCTCAGAGGAGAAGATGGAGGTTGATGCTACTGCTTCAGAGACTAGGTTGGTACAATTGAAGTCAACGGAGAACATGAGTTCACAAGACTTCATAACCTACATGGCTAATCTAGATGCTCAGAAGCAGAAGGTATTTCTTGATTTAGACTTAGTAGTTAAAGCATGCGTGTTATGTACTAATTTTCAGGTACAGGCTGAGGAATTGATCGAGTCATCTAACTTGATAACGGCTCAGCTAAACTCATTAAAAGAAGAAAATGCTGTTTTAAAACTAAGAAATTCTGAGCTTGTAAATAAAGTTAAGCCTGACAAAGAGGACTTAAGGATTTTAAAAGAAAAAGTGAATGAGCAGAGTCAGATTATTGACTTGGCTCATGAGTATGTTTTTGACATAACCAAACAATCTTCTGAAAAAGAAAAATAGCTAGCAGATGCTAAAGTTAGGATTGCTGATTTAAAGAGAAAATTAGAATTACGAAAATTCTCAATCGAAACTTTAGACAACATGCTAAGCATACAAAAACAGCCAGGAGATCATCGGAGGATAGGTTATATTGAAAGCCCTCCTCCATTTAATCATAATTACACTTCTATATCTGATGAACCTGAGCTGTTATCTGTAAATGGTTCTGTCACTCACTCAACTGTTCCTGGGTTTATACAATTTGTCAGACCTGAGAGAGCTGAGACCACTGATGAGATAGAATAAAAAATTCCTTAAACTTCCAAGGCATCCTCATCTATTCTTAAAAAAAAAAAAATTTTTGTAAAAGAAAGTGAAATGGAAGTTAAATCTGGTAGTGAGGAGCCAATAGAATCGATTAAACCTGTTTTACCTAACTCTAAAAATGTAAATGAAAATCTTTAAATGGACAAAGGTAAACAAGTAGAAATGGTCTCCTCTCAACCTTTACTTGTGTTGGACAGTCCAATGGATCATAAGGCCCCTAAAAAGGCCTCGGTAAGACGTTCATGCTTCGTGTGTCACCAAAAGGGACACGTAGCAAGCATTTTCCTAACAAAAGGGAAAGGTGGTAAACCTACTCAGGTGAATAAAGACAAATAACCTGTTAAAACAGGATCGTCTCAGGATAAGAAAATTGTGATGCCTGAGAAACCTAGTGTACATCAAAGAATTACAAATGTTTCTAATGAATCAAAAGAACATGTTGATAATTCTGGAAGAAACGGGTTAGGATTTAAGAGAACTTCGAGCTCTCAGAGATCTCAACCGATTTCTAAATCTGGGAAGTTCACGACCGGTGAGTGTTCACGGAATGCTACTCCTGCTAGAGGATACTACCATGGACAATCATCTCGGTCGAAAACTCCCCAACGTTTTCAAACACCAAATAGAAGTTTTTCTAACCAAAACAGTAGTAATCAGAATTATCAGAATTCTAGATATAACTATCCTTCTATGGCTAGATCTACTTCCAACCCTAGGCCTATTAATTCGAGACTTTTTCAAAAGTCTCCCGAGCGAAAGCCTAGTGGTAGCTCATCCCATGCTCAAACGAGTGCGATTCCAAAAGCATCTAGCTCTTCTGAAGAGAGTAATGGATACTTGAAGGAATTTACATTCGTAGATGAGAATGGCAGACCTAAGACCGTCGTGGCTTGGGTCCCCGTTGATGACTAATTGTCTTCATTTAATTGTGTAGGAACTAATCAGACGTGCTACAAACTGGGGGTATGTGGATAGCGGTTGCCCCAGAGACATCACGGGGGAAAAACAACTTCTTGTGGATTTCATACACAAGAAGGGAGGTTTGTAAACTTCACTGGAGCGAAAGGTGGCCAAATCACTAGATTGGGATATGTAACAAATGGTAAGATAATGCTAGAGCAAGTCAACTATGTTGAGGAGCTAAAGCACAACCTTATAAGTGTATCTCAGATTTGTGATAAAGGACATCCCGTCCATTTCACGGATAGAGAGGCACTTGTATTAAAACCTGGATTTGTCATTCCAGAAGAATGGATAGTCATGAGGTCTCCGAGAAAGAATGACATTTATGTGATGGACATGAGTGTTACTGAATCTATTCAGGAGTCGACATGTCTTATATCCAAGGCATCTGAGAATGATTCACAGTTGTGGCACCGGAAAATGGCACACTTGCACTTTAGAAAGATGAATTATATAGTTAGAAATGGACTAGTGCTTAGTGTACCAGTGCAGAAGTTTGGCCTTGAGGACAAATGTGTACCTTGTCAAAAAGGAAAACAACACAAGAAACCTCATAAGTCAAAATCTCAAAATTCCATTGCCTCAGCTTTTGACCTTCTTCACATGGATCTATTTGGTCCTGTGAATGCAAGGAGTATAGGTGGTAAACACTACTGCTTAGTAGTCACTGATGACTTCTCGCGTTTCTCATGGGTATTCTTTTTGGGATCAAAGGATGAGACAACTGAAATGCTGATGACTTTCTTTACCTAAATTGAACATCAATATGCACGAGGAATCAGGAAAATTAGAAGTGACAATGGCCTAGAGTTCAAAAAATTGGTGATGAATGTCTTTTGCTTAAGCAAAGGAATTCAGTATCAGTTTAGTGCACCCTATGAGCCACAACAAAATGGTGTCGCTGAACCTTGATTAAAGCAGCAAGAACAATGCTGGCTGATTCAAAGCTTCCCGTCATTTTCTGGGGAGAAGGCAGTCAATACAGCTTGTCATGTACTTAATAGGGTTTTAACCGTGAAAAAGCATAACAAAACGTGTTATGAACTGCTAAACGGTCGAAAACCAAACCTTACTGGTCTTGAACCTTTCGGTGTTCATTGTACATTATTAAAGACCAAAAATCAACCGAAATTTGTGAAAAGGCTGACGAAGGATTTTTCCGAGGACATGAAGCCGGATCTCCAAACAAAAGGGTCTTTAATAAGAAAGCTGGTAGAGTTGAGATTGTGTACAACATACAAGTCACATCTTATACTCCAGCTGTACAAACAGGACCAGAATGGTTATTTGATTATGACGCTATTTTCAAATAATTTAATCTTCCGATTCTAAGTGAAGTTGATACTTTAGGATTAGAACATGTTGCACTGGATGATAGTGAAAACGATGGCTTTGCACCAAGATCTAGTGTTCCGTGTTCAGAAGATTCATATGATAAAGGAAAAGAAATTAGTGTCGATCCTATTGTGGAAAGTGATCAAAGTCTAAATGACATTCCATCTTCTTCAGAGGTTACAGAGTCTATGCAAGAAATTGCTAATGATGATGTACCACCTCCGGGGAGATTGGATCGAATCTAAGATCTAACCTAACGGTTGATACTACTATTTCGACTCGTTTGAACAAGTATCATCCAATTGACAATATCATTGGTGATCCGAGTTCTAGAGTAAAAACTCGTATTGAGATTTCTGACAGCACCAGTCTATATGTCTCGATCCAAGACACTGGGATCATGCATAAGTGCCTGTACAGCTGTTTTATATCTCAATTAGAGCCGAAAAATGTTCAAATGGCTCTCAAGGATAACTCCTGGGTAGAAGCTATGCAAGAGGAACTTGCACAATTCCAGAAGCTCAAAGTTTGGGAGCTAGTTGATTTACCCAAGGGAGAGTATGCAATAGGCACCAAATGGGTGTTTAAGTGCAAACGTGATGATAAGGGAATTGTTATAAGAAACAAGGCAAGGCTAGTAGTTCAAGGATTTAACCAATAGGAAGGGATTGACTATACTGAGGTGTTCCCACCCGTTGCAAGGCTAGAAGCAATTCGATTGTTTCTAGCATATGCTGCACATAAAAGAATCAAAGTCTATCAACTCGACGTTAAGAGTGCCTTCCTTTATAGTAAAGTTCAGGAACTAGTTTTTGTCCAACAACCTCTAGGGTTCAGTGATCCAGACCATCCAGACCGAGTCTATAAATTGGACAAGGCCTTGTATGGACTGCATCAAGCACCAAGGGCTTAGTATGAGACTCTATCTACCTATCTTTTGGAAAGTGGGTTCAAGAGAGGACAAATAGATAGTACGTTGTTCATCAAGTGGACAAAGGATGATTTCCAACTTGTACAAGTCTACGTCGATGACATAATCTTTGGGTCATCTGACGAGAATATGTGCAGAGATTTTGAACAAGTGATGAAGCGGCGATTCGAGATGAGTGCCATGGGTGAGTTAAAATTCTTTCTTAGGATTACAAGTCGATCAAAAGAATGAGGGATTCTTCATTCATCAGACGAAATATGTGCATGAAATGCTTTCTCGTTTCAATATGAATGATAGTTCGTCTTATGGCACTCCGATTCAACTGAATCATAGTCTCGGACCAGATACTGAGAATACTGAAGATGTGGATCCGACTCAATATCGGGTCATTATCGGTTCTCTCATGTATTTGATTGCTTCCAGACCAGAAATAATGTTTGCAGTCTGTTTGTGTGCTCGGTTTCAATCGAATCCTAAAGAGTCGCACATGAAGGCAACAACGAGAATATTGCGATATCTAAAGGGCAAACCAAAGCTAGGTCTTTGGTATCCCTCTGGAGGCAATTTTGACTTTGTAGCCTACACCGACTCAGATTATGGAGGTTGCAACTTGAACAGGAAATCAACCACGGGTGGTTGTCAATTACTAGGTGGTCGCATTGTCTCATGGCAATGTAAGAAGCAAACCTCGGTCGCTATCTCAACCTGTGAGGCTGAGTATGTAGCAACAGGTAGTTGTTGTTCACAAGTTTTGTGGATACAACAACAGTTGCGTGACTATGGTTTGAACTTCACAAATACCCCTATTATGATTGATAACCAATCAACCAGGTCAATAACTAATAATCCTGTTAAGCACAGTAAGACGAAACATATTGATATTAGACATCATTTCATTCGTGACTGTGATGAAAAACACTTGATTAAATTAGTGAAGGTGATCAATGATGACAATCTAGCCAACCTTTATACCAAGGCGTTTGATAGATCTCGGTTTGAGCTTTTAATCCAACTAAATGAGATGAGAAATCCTGTGTAAATTTTTCCCACAAAAGAACTTAGTATATTTCTATTTCTTAGTTTATTTTCTTTTATCTTTGCAAAAATAACAAAAATTGAGGGTCACTGTATTAATTGCAAAGAAACGATGAAATCATTACCCATGCCTAGAACATTTTATATGTGTGGCTTTAAGATGTAGAACATACACAGTAAATGTACTTAAAATTCAAAGTATTTAATAGCTTCACTTCACGATGTATGGGTAGGCATTCGGCAAAATGGTTTTCAAGTACTTAACCTATACTAAATAATAGCGATTTTTCTGTGAAATCCTGATTTTGATGTATGGCTTAAGTCTTAATTCTTAGGAGATAGATCGTACATGAATTCTTGATATTGGATATAAAATAAAATTAAATCATCTGGGGGTTCACTGACTGTTTCTTTTGCTACATCTTGAAACATGCTGACCTAGATTCAGTCAATGTATTCTAAAACTGAAACAAACTCGACCGCAAAACAAGAATACCGTTTTCAAAGTCTCTAGTCAAACTATGTCGCTCTGTTGTACGAAAGTACAGACTTGTCACCTCTGGTTTGATTTTAGATTTGTTTGTTTCTAACCTTAGTCTTGTCTTATAGCTGAAACATGTACCTGTATACATTGCTGATAAAACAAATTGACTTGACTTTAAAGATGACATAAGCATGAAAAATATCCGATACATGATATTCTTGACTTTCTAGATTCTAAGGGTATATCAAATGTAGGATTCTTAGGAAATCGTGAACAATAATCAAACTTGTACTTGAAAATTATGTCTATCAAATGTTTAAGTGGACAAAATACCGATAATCGTAGTGATCTATAATTTACAACAATAATAACAAAGGAATAAATGAAAATTCCTAACTGTGTATTGTTCTCGTCATGGCTAATTCGATCTTGTATCAGTGAAACCCTCAAAAAGATTGTAAGTTTCAAAATATAAACAATTTCATATTCGCATTTTTACCTTTTATGTTATTGTACGTATTTAAATAAATAAATGAATAAAAGTTCTTTGTTTTTGGGAATTATTTACATTTTGTTCAATTAATTGCTCAAACCTTGCTCAATTAAGTGTCTACGTATTTGGTTTTGGTTATTCTAAGTTCGTACGAACTTAGAGGGTATGTTCGAAGTCTAAGTTCGTACGAACTTAGACTTGGGGTATAAAAGGGTCGAATCTGGTCAAACCCTTCACACTTACAAAAACCCTTTGAACTTCATACTCGTACGAACTTACTGGGCGTTCGAACATACGTACGAACATAGCCACTTTTCGAATTTAAATCAAAATCTGGACGTTGTTTAACAATTTCACTCCGTTAGTCTTCATCACATTCATAATCCTAATCTTTGTAAGTAACTTAAACAAGATTTGGACCGTTAATCATATACAAAATTGAATTTTATTTGCGTTTTTACAAAACTAACTAAAACTCAAAATCTGGAATGTGTTAATTGTTAATAATGATGTGTTATCGTTGATTAACCTAAAACGAACCTAGGCGCACCTATTTCCACTCCCTGATTGCGTTTTGGTTGGAAAATTTTTGAAAATGCTTTTTCAGTTCATCCATTCGAACTTACATGTTCGTACGAACCTAGCCAATGTAAGTTCGTACGAACTTAAGTTTGACCTGGTTAAACAGTAAGTTCGTACGAACCTACAAGGGCAGTAAGTTCGTACAAACTTATAAGTTCGTACGAACCTACTTTGGTTTGAACTTTGAAATTTTAAAATAATCATTTTAGGCTTGTTTTAATCGTAGAATCTTGCTTGCAGGGCTCTAAATTAATTATGTCTTATTCTAACATTATTATTATCTATTTTTGGTGTGTTTGTGCTTATTTTTGCAGAACTGGCTAATCTTGTGCGTGAGTTCTTCAACAAGCACAACGTGGCAGTTTCTTTTGATCTCGCCAATCCGGCTACTGAACCATTTCGAGGCAAGTTGGAATTTCTAATGCGCTCGCGAGTGTTCTTTGCACTCACTCATTCACCCACTTTGAGGTTTCCATACCTCAGTCAATTCTAGGCGACAGCTGTACATGATTGTAAGCCTTAGCTACCGGTGATAAGGGCTACCGTCAATGGAGTCGATATTGAGTTCTCGGCTGAGTTTCTGAGGCAAGAGTTGCAGCTGGGCACTGAAGTTCAGGAGGATGGCCCAACTTCTTTTCCTCTTGAGATGCGCGCTGGCGCGTTTCAACGCATGGGTTATGCAGGAGATGTTACCCACACCCAATACACCAAGAGTCTGGTGTATGGCCAGTGGCGCTATCTGATGCATATACTGTTGGTTTCCTTCGGGCCGAAGAAGGTAGGGTTCAATACTATGAACCACAAGATACAGTCAGGGATGATTTCCCTCGTATATAACAAACCCTACTGCTTCTCTCAGTACTTTTTTGATGAGATGGTTCAACAAATAAAGGGGAGTGTGAAGGACCAATTTATATTATACCCTCGGTTTGTTATGATGGTGATCAATGCACTGTTACCAAATCTTCCGACTATAGATCCTGTTGTTCATTTGATGCCGGTTGATAAGAAGATCTTTGTCCACTGCCTCAGTCACAACAAACGTAGAGCTGTTGCTGATAGGCCTCAGGCAGTACCTCTGTTTGGGGCAATCATTGATGTTGTTTATCAGGCACCACCAAATAATGGTTGGTTGGATGTGCCTCTGCGCCAGGCAGTTGCTGAGGTTCCGATTCAAGAACCAGAGCCGGCCCAAGTTCAAGAGGATGTGGCTGCTACTAAGCCACCACAGGAGGTTGTAGAAGACATCTTCCACCAAATAGAGCACCCTGCTGAGGGAGAGCGTGTTAACGCTACTGTTGCTGAAGGGTTGGTTAGAGATGTTCTTCAGGGCGGAGCAGGCCCAAGTGTTGCGGCCACATGATCACATCGACAGACACTTGAGGAGGAATTGAGAGAAATTGACACTTTTTTCTGTGAGGGTGGAGCAGGGACTTCACCTGTTGATGATGATGAGCCAAGCAAGCCATCTGATTCGGAAGCAACTGTGACTGATGCCGATGATGATGATGATAATGATGATGGTGATGACGATGATGATTCGGACCGAACTGTGATCGGTTTCCAGGGTTCTAAGGGGGTGTTGCTAGACCCAAGGCTGCCAGGGAAAAGGAAAAAGGGAAGAGAAAGGTCCAGGAGGACGATGAATATGTTCCCGGGGACACTGATGAAGAATCTGAGCCGGAACAGTACAGGGTGCAAGCTCGTAAGCGCCAACGTCCGACTGGAGTTGTTATTGGAGAGGGTGGTCCAGCTCCTCAAATCATAACACACACATCAACACCCGTTGCTCCACCCACAGTTCGACCACCAACTTCTACAGAGCCAGTAGTTACTTCCACCACAAGAACACACACTCTACCATTTGTTACTCCCACCACTGCTCCACCTACAACTCAACCCACCCAGACTATTCCGACCCGACTGCGAGCTTATCTGATCCGGAAAAGTTTGAATATCTACAGGGCCGGATCACACATCTCACCAATACAGTTACGTCTCTGATTGGTCTGGTTGATAGTCATGAGCGTCGTATTCAGGTTTTAGCTGACTTGAATGACACACTGATCAAGCGCACTGATAAATTGGTGGAGCAAGTGAGGCTGAATCAGATCACTCTCTATCGCCTGAAGCGTCAGTCAGTCAGGGGGAGTCAGTTGCCAAGGTGCAGGGAGGATGAACTGAGATTTAAAGCTGATAATGTCACACCCCAATAAAATCGTGTCACGTTTAGTAAATGCGGAAGCTCGGGGGCGTGACACGATCAATCAATAAGCGTATGATTATCGAAAACATATACTTAGAATGCCATAAATAGTTTAGGTTCAACGGTTACATATTCATTGTGTTCACAAGAACGATAGATGTTTAGCAAAACAATATGACTAACATTTTAATCATAAAATCATAGTTTTAATATTTATCAAAAGAATGGCATCCTATTCATGGTGGTGAGCAAGGGTCCCAAAATATGCATGCATGATCTTACGTCGCTGCTAATTCCCTGAAAAACATAGTTAAAAGGATCAACAAAATTGTTGAGTGAAATTCACAGGTTTAAGACACTATCATTTAAACCAAAAGTTTAGTAATTGTCTCACAAGTCGTTTTTGCCATTCATGGCCAGTAGTACGATGATATATATAGTTTGAAACAATAAGTAGCTGATGGTGATCCCCCGAAGGTTTGCAAGACCTTACGAGTTAAAGTGCCGACACCTAGGCCTATAACCAAACATAGACTTTTAGTTGTTTTTGCCTGGGACCATTAAAATATACGCTTCTCGTCTCGACATATAGTCGGCAGTTAGCATGATTAACAAAAGTGGGAGGGATGTCATCCCAATAGTACTATTCGCATATTCGGTGGCTAGCGTCATCTATCTAATGGTTACAGTTTGTAGTCATGAGGACTTCTATGCACTACAACTAGTTTAACATAGGTTCACACAAGGATTCGTTGTCAGGTTTTCAATCATCGCATAAAATCAGTTTGTATGTAAACAGTACATATGTTTTTCACCCTAAATTTAGAAAGCAGTAAAAAGCAGTAAAATAGGGGCTGTGAACTCACCTGGTGAGCTTATGTGAGAGCTAGCGATTTATAAGATTGTTTTGCCCAAGTAGCCTCCTAGCGCCCTAAACGCATGAGGTCGTTCGTGTAAGTAGATAGCTAACCGCGTATCTAGGTTTGTAAGAGTATATGGCTACCCGCACATCTAAGTTTGTATAGATAGCTACCCGCATATCTATGTTTGTTCAAGTAGATGGCTATCGGCACATCTAGGCTAGTTGTTCACTCGACTCGTAAGTTGAAAAAGTGTTTCGTTTTCGAAAAGTGTACGACCCGTTGGTGATAGTTTTTATATATGAACGTGTATGTTTATTGATGGTATCACGAGTTCGTTTTTATATCCTTATATACTCTTTGTTGCACTCGAAGCGTATCTTTTAAACATTTTGAATAGTTTTCGTTTCAGTTTTTCTCTCCAGAAATTGTTTCCGAAAATAGCTCGAGTAAAACTAAATTTTTCTCAAACTAAAGTTACTCGATGGCAAGCGTAAATTAAAATTTTTTAAAAAAAATAAATAAATACAGAATTAAGTCTTACCCGTCCGGGTAAGGCTTCAACAGGCCGGGTAACATGTCACCCGTCCAGGTGACTAGCCAGCAGAACTCCAGGTCTCTTAATTCACCCGTCCGGGTGAAGGCCCACCCGTCCGGATAAGGCCAAAATTGGCTTGTTTTCCCTATTTTTGACAAAGTGACTTCTAATCCGGATTTTGACATTCTAAACCAACTTTTTAGCATTTTAACAACATATAACATGTTTCTAGTCCCAAATGTGACATTTTAGGTTTTCGCTTCTCGTTTTAAAACACTCGTTTCGAAAGTCGTTTCTTGCTCTTTTAGAGGCATGAGTAGCCTTTGAACTACAACCTGGTTTTAACACTTTGCAAATCATTCTCTTTATACATGTGTTCTCAACATCAAATTTTTAGCCAACCCTTTAACCATTTTCATGTTAAGACATCTAAAACAAATCTCTTAGTACACAAGCATTATCAAATCAAACATGTTGGTACCCATTTTATCACTATATAGTTCTTGATCATTTGAACACATTTTAACTTGTTTTAACATAACATTTAGTTGATTTAAACTCAAGAATGAACTTCTAGCATCTAGACATTCATAATTTAGAAAATAACAAGATCAAAAGGAAAGGTTTCCTTACAATGCACTTGGATGAAATAGTAAGGAAGAAGAGAAAAGTACTTGAAAGCTTCAACCCAATCCTTTAAAACCCAATACTCCTAGCTTTCTTTTGAATGAGGTGATTCTCAAGATTATGAGATTACAATAACCCAATGGTGATGTAGAGCTTAAAAGATGGTGAAAAATGATGTATAAAAGTGGTGGTTCATGGTGGTTTGTGGTAGTTGTATGGTGGTTTAATGGTGGTTGTTCTTGAAGGAGGATGAAAATGGTGAAAGATGATGAAGAAGGTGGTGGAAAGTTGAGAGAGAACTTGAGAGAAATGCAGATTTTGAAATGTGAAATATGTGAAGTGTACGTATGTAGATCTTGCAAGTAGTTTACTACTTAAGTGAAAAGCAAGTTGTTATGTTTGATGTGAGGTGCTTAGTCATTTCAACAACTTGCCAAAGATGTAAGTAGGCAAGCAACTAGGAGAAAAGGTGTGGATGAGAATCATTTTGGAGGAAGCATACGTATTCAAGAAGGAAAAGAAGAAGGGATTGAAAATCTGCCCATTTGACTTTATTGACATACTAGGTAGTTAGCTTGGATTTAATTTGAGTTATGTGCCTACTTGCTTGGTTTAGTTTCCTTGTTTTTAAGCTAGATGGTAAGTAGGTGGTTAATTAGGCAAGCAAGCAAGGAGGTGGACATGGAAGGAATATCGTTGACAAGGAGGAGAAATGAAAGAATGAAATCTAGCTTCTTGACTTTGTGACATGCTAGTTTGCTAGCTTGGAATTAATTTTCAACTTTGAGCTACTTGATGTTTTAGCTATGTGTCTAGTTGTTTAAGTAGTGTTTAATTAGGTGCTAGCAAGGTTATTAGGGTGATTTCAAGGAGGTTGGAACATGTAAGTAATTCCAATCATTTGTAAATTATTGGTGTTCCGTTTAGTGAATCTCATGTTACTTTCTTCGTTGTGTTTAATTTGAATCGTATAAGTTTGATATAACCTTTTGAAATGTTGAGTCTTAAGTCCTATCACAATAGTATAGGCAAGTAACCATTAGTAGTTAGCTTCATGTTATTTAGGAAACGCTTATCACCAACGTTCGTGTTTGTCGGAATCATCCGATTTATATTGTGCAAATTCTCAATAATTACTTAAACGTAATGCATCATGCATTAAAATAGTGTGCACCAAAATGTGCAACATGGGCGTGTGCTAGACTTATCTCAATTAAAATAAAGTTTGATTTCATTAAAGAGGGAATTAGCGTAAGAATGCATGATTTTAGTTTGTACGGAATGTACCGATTTTCGAGGGTTGTCACGTAGCCAAGTGTAAGTTCGTACGAACTTAAGTTTGACTTAGTCATACAGTAAGTTCGTACGAACCTATACAGGGCTGTAAGTTCGTACGAACCTACAAGGTTTTGTGCACAACTCTTAACTTTTATTATTTAACATTATGTTTAGTCCATAAACTGTTTTAAATTGTTGAATATTTTGTGCAGGATTCTAAATTAATTATCATTTATTACTAACATTCTTGTTATCTATTTTGGTTTGTTTTTTGGCTTGTGTGCAGAAATGGCTGATCAACGTGCTTTCTTCAACAAACACAACCTTGCAATCTCTTTTGATCTTGCTTATCAGAACATTGTGCCGTTCCGAGGCATGCTGGGTTTCATTACCCAGTCGAGAGTGTTCTATGCACTGACTCATTCTCCGATGTTAAAGCTTCAGTTTTTAAGGGAGTTCTGGGCGACTGCTGAGCACGATTGTTGCCCTAACCCTCCGGTCATTCGTGCGACTGTGGCCGGGAGGGAGATTGAGTTCACTGCCGCCTATCTGAGGTTGGCTTTATATCTCGGGACCGAAGAACAAGAAAATGATCCAACATCATTCCCACTAGAGTTCCGAGCTGGGGTATTTCAAAGAATGGGTTACGTTGGCGATGTAACCCACACCCAGTACACAAAGAGTCTATTATACGGACAGTGGAGGTACCTGATGCATATTCTGTTGGTCTCTTTTGGGCCAAAGAAGGCAGGTTTTGACACCATGAACCATAAGATGCAATCTGGCATGGTTTCATTGGTATACAACAAGCCTTACTGTTTCTCTCAATTCTTTTTCGATGAGATGGTGCTGCAGGTCAGGGGGAGCGTCAAAGATCAATTTATTTTGTATCCCCGCTTCGTGATGATGATTTTGAACGAGCTGATTCCGAATCTCCCTGCCGGTAATCCCGAAGTCCATCTTATGTCTGTTGACAAGAAGATTTTTGGACATTGTCTTAGTCACAACAGCCGTCGTGTTGTTGCAGACAGGCCGCATGATGTACCTTTGTTTGGAGCGATTGTTGATGCTCATTATAGACCCCCACCAAATGATGGGTGGTGGGATGTTCCTCAAGCTGCAGAGGGGGCTGCAGAGGATGTGGCTGCAGAGAATGTTGCTGAGTCACCCCCCATGTTTAAGCTGATATTCCAGAGCCACCGCCTGTTGCTGCTGAGGTTGTTGAGGATATTATGCATCAACTAGAGCACCCCGCCGAGGGAGAACGTGTAGACGCTGCGATTCCTGCTGAAGTTATGCAAGATGTTCTGCAGGGAGGAGCCAGCTCCAGTGCTGCGGCCACGAGTTCGCAACACACAACCATTGCTGAAGCATTAAGAGAAGTTGACGAATATTTTGCTGAGGGAGGAGCTAGGCCTTCACCTTCAGCTGATCCTGAAAAGAGCCAGTCATTTGATTCTGAAGCAACAAAGACTGATTCTGATGAGGATGATAATGATAATGCTGATGATGATGATGATGACCCAGCCATGATTGGGTTCCAAGGCTCAAAAGGTGTTCTTTTAGACCCTAAGGCGGCCCGTGCCAAGGAGAAGGGTAAACGGAAAGTGGTTGAGGATGAGGATTATGTACCAGAGGGAGAGGAAGTCTCGGGGTTCGAGCTGCGGGCTCGGAAATTTCAGAGGCCCACTGGTGTTGTTATTCGAGAGGGAGGTACACGTCCACTATTTGTATCTCATACTCCTTCCTCTGCCCGCAGAACCACCGTTCCACCGCCTTCACCCCAACCGTCAATCACAATGACGACCACAACTCCCGCATCTACCATTCCTGAACCTCCTACAACAACAACACCACCGACTCTACCATCAGTTACTCCAACCACCGCTCCACCGACGACTCAACCCACCCAATCTGTTCCCAACCCGGCTGCTCTTCTCTCAGATCCTGATAAGTTTACCTATCTTGAGGGCCGGATCACTAGCTTGATGGATATGGTGACCGTTTTGACTGCCGTTGTTACAAGCCAGGAAGTACGAGTCACAAATTTGACGGCTATCAACGAGCGCTTAGAAAAGAGCCATGAAAAGTTAGAAGATCAAGTGCGGCTAAATGAGGTCACTATCTTCCAAATGAAGCGCCAGTCGCTCAGGGGGAGTCAAACAACAGGGTGCAGGGAAGATGAGTTGAGGTTTAAGTCTGATAATGACAGTGACGATGATCCTAATGCACCCAGAGAAGGTGAGCTGCCTGGCTCTTCATCTACAGAGCAAGGTGCAGCAAAAGCTCAGGGGGAGTCGAGTAAGGAAGTAGGTGGGAGCGGATCAGCTCAAACTCCTGTAAATGTGGATGAATCTGACACCATCGAAGCATTGTTCGGCTTAGATGAATTTGACAGTGATGGGTCAGAACTAGAAGAAAGAGAGATCCTCAATACAGGCGCTGCAGACTGGAAGTCAGACGAGGAGACTGTTCAAGATACAGATGGTGATATAGATGAACATGTCGTGTCTAAGCAACCTATTACTGAAGTGATTATTAAGACTGAGTCTGGTGAGGAAGTGTTAGATCGCAAGGACATAGAGTCAGATGATGATGAAGTCCTTGGCGATGAGACAACTGAAGAAACAGAATTGTCCAGAGCTGAAATAAAACCCTATGGTTTAAGAAGGCAGAAAAGGAACCAGAGATAAAGTTCATAAGTGATATCAGGGTCAAGGGATCGAACAAGCTGAATAAAGGCATCATAAGTTGGTTCTATGATAGCGAACTCAAATTGTTCATAATTAAAAGATATGATGGAATTCAGTACTTGAGAAGAAAACTGAAAGTATTCAGCACGTTGCCGAAAATTGAATTGAAGGAACTGGCCTGGATTGACTTGGTGAACTACAGTAATGATCCTTACGCCAAGGCTTTAGAGAGAATCGTAAAGCGTGAAGGAAGAACGAATAAATTCGTTGACTTAAAACCAAGATGAGGTAAAAGAGTTCCTGACTTGACCAGGATTGATCCCACTACAAACAAGCCGTGGATGAAGATGGTTTATAAACCGGTCAAGTGCTTGAAGAGGGTTCCGTTAAAGAAAATGCCACAGGACGTTCTAGCAAACATCAAATGGTGGTTTGTAGATAGTGAAACTGCAGAGGCAGTTATGGAGGACATTGAAGGGAATGTGATTATGAGAGTATACGACAGCTTGCATTTGGTCAACCTATCTAAAGATGATCTGATGACGCTGCATGTCAACAAGATTCTCTACAAAGATAATTGGACACACGAGGGCAGAAGATATCAAAGAGTTGTCGATGTTTGTGTCAACAAGGGAATTTGGGCTGGATGTAATCAGAGTTAGAAGGCAAAAGGCTCTGAAGACAAGACGAAGACTGAAGACAAATAGAGCTATTGTCAAGGGGGAGTCTGTTGGTACATGTTTGTGACAACAGCTTCTATTGTGTAATAGATTAGCTTTGTAATAGTCTTTGATATTAATAAAGAATATTTTGTTATATATTGCTTATTAATAGTTGTTAGAAATATATTTTATGTCTTAGGTTCGTACGAACCTACAGGTTCGTACGAACTTAGACAAGGTACGAACTGGTAGGTTTGTATGGACTTAGGAGCTGCTAAGTTCGTACGAACCTAGCTGCTTATAAATATAAAGTTCGAAAATATTATTTCTAAGCTTTAATACGAACTCAGATCAGTATATCAGGTTCGTACGATTCATCCTAGTTCGAATACATTCGAAGTAAGGGATAGTTATTGAGATAAACGTGTTTTGAACACTGGTATCGTTTCTAAGAGTATTCCGCACTCTTACAAGCGTTGTTACCCCATTTGATCCGTTCAAGGGTGACCTACAATTTGTAAAATTCAATGACATCAACATGTGGATCTGTATAAATGAAGGGTATGATGGAGGCAGACAAAACGATGTATGATGCAGAGATCAAGGCGTTTTCTGCTATCATCAACTGTCTTCCTCAAGAAATTAAGCATACCTTCAAACGTTACAACTTTTCTAGAGAGCTATGGTTAGCTTTGGAGAAAAGATTCAACGGTAGTAAACAGATCAAAGAGAGTAGGGCTGACTCATATCAAGGACGTCTACTAGTGATCAATACTCAGGGAATAGTACACATTCCAGAGCCTTGGTTACTCAAACACATGACGGTTCATATGATTGGAGTACACCTGTTGAAGAGCCTCAGGAATTCGTGACCACAATTGATGAGGCAGATCAAAAGGGTGCTAGTGAGAAGAAGACTGAGAGAGAGTTACCTGCTTCAGAGACCAGGGTTATAAGATTGGAGTCAACTGATACTATGAGTACTAAGGACTTCATTGTATATATGGCCAACATGGATGCTGAGAAGCATAAGGTTATTCTAAACTTAGACTCTGTAGTTAATGCTTGTGTTTTATGTACTAACTTTGCAGAGCAGGCTGAGAATTTGATTGAATCCTCTAATATGATGACATCTCAGCTAAATGCTTTAAAAGAAAAAAACACAATTTTAAAACTAAGAAACTCTGAGTTATTTAATAAAGCTAAATCTGATGCAAAAGATTTAATCACTCTAAAAGATTGAGTCAACGACCAGAGTCAAATAATTGACTTAGCTCGTGAGCATGTTTTGGATTTAACTAAACAGTCTTCAAATAAGGAAAAAGAACTAGCAGATGCTAAGGTTTAAATTGTTGATCTTAATAGGAAAATTGAACTAAAAAGATTTTCAGTTGAAACCTTAGATAGTCCTTTAAAGTTTCAAAAACAGCCCTCAGATGATTGTGAAGTAGGATACAATGAAGTTCCTCCACCTTTGAATCATAATTATTCATTTTATCAAATGAAACTGAGTTATCAAATGGAAATGACTGTTCTGATTCTTCAGTAATCTCTGAGATGGTAAACATCACTATGTCGACCAAATCAGTGAAAGCTGAGTCAGGTACCAAAGATGAGTCAAGTTCAAAAATAGAGTCGGTAAAAACTGAGACTACACACAAAATCACCAAGCGAATCTCAAGACTCATAAGAAAGCCTGAGAGAAGCGTTCGTGCTTCACGTGCCATCAAAAGGGACATGTAACAAGTGTGTGTCCATATAAGAAATCAAGAGTTTCGACAAATGATAGTCCAAGGAGCACTTCTCCTGAAACAGGAAGCTCAAATGGAGAATCATTTCGGTCGAAACCTTCAAAAAGTTTTAACAACCCCAACAAAAATTTTAACAACCAAAGTAGTAGTAATAAGATTTTTTATAATTCGAATTATAACTATAAATCTAGGGTTAGATATTCTTCAAACCAAAGGCCAGTCAATCAGAGACTTTTCCAAAATTCTCCAAATAGAAGGTCTAGTGGTAGCTCCTCCCATTCCCCAACAAGTGAGAATTCCAGAGTATCCAAGTCACCTGAAAGGCGAGATGGATATCTGAAGGAATTTACATTTGTTGATGAGAATGGTCGACCCTCCGTGGTGGCTTGGGTCCCCCTTTAATAACTAATGTTATATCTAGTGTGCAGGAACATAGACTTCAGATGCTACAAGTTCAACAGAGGATGTAGCGATTGAGGGGGAGATAAGATCAAATATGGGATAATAACCTAGCTGATTTTTATGGTAAGGCTTTTGATAAATCAAGTTTTGAGTTGTTAGTCCTCATCGCTGGAATGACAAATCATGAGTAACGTATCTCCCTTAAGAACTTTTATCTATCTTTATTTCTTAGGATTTTTAGTTAGTTTGGAAAAACTATAAAAATATGAGTGTCGCTGTAATGACGCGAAGAAATGACGAAAACATTACCCATGCCTAGAACATTATTATATGTGTGGCTTTTAGATGTAGTACATACACAGTAAAAAGTACCTTAAATCTAAATGTAACGAACAGCTTCATCATACGATGTATTGGTAGGTATACGACATAATGGTTTTCAAGTACCTAATCTATATTAAATAATACGATTGTTCTGTGCAATCTCCATTTTGATGTATGACTTACGTCTTAACTCTTAGGAGATAGATTGTACCTGAATACATGTTATTGGATAAATACAAACCAATTCATCTGGGGGGTTCACGGACTGTTTCTTTTGCTACATCTTGAAACATGTTAACCTAGACTCAGTCAGTGTATCCTAAAAATAGAGCAAACTCGACCGTGAAGCAAGAATACAGCTTTCAAGGTCTCTAGTCAAACTATGTCGCTTTGTTGTACGAAAGTACAAACCTGTCACCTCTGGTTTGATTTTAGATTTGTTTGCCTCTAACCCGAGTCTTGTCTTATAGCTAAAACATGTACCAAAGTACATTGCTCAAAATATTAAAACGACTTAACTTTAAAGATAACATAAAGTTAAAACATCTGATACATGGAATTCTGGACTTTCTTAATTCTAAGGATATATCAAATGTGAGATACATAGTTAATCATGAACAATAACTAAACGTGTACTTGAAAATTCTGAGTGTTGACTGCTTAAGTGGACAACAATACCAATAATCGTCGTGAACTATATATTACATACATAATAACCAAGGAATACAATAATTCCTACTGTGTACAGTCTACATCATGGCTAATATGATCTTCGTAACAGTGACTCTCACAAAAAGAATGTGCTTTTTAATATGAATAATTTCATATTTGTTTGTTTATATTTAGTTATTTTTCATTTTAAATTGTACAAATTTAAGTTCTTAATAAATGGGGAGATAATCACTTTTGATTGTTTTACTGTACGATTGAAGAAACACTCAAATGCGATTAATTTAAAGCCTAGGTATGACAAAGCATTGAAGTTAGAAGATCTAAATTCGAGGAGGATATTGGGGTTTGCGTGTGAACAGACCGAGAGTGATGATGAAAGTGATGATGACGATGATATTCCATAGTTGGATGAATCTAGATCTAACAAAACTTGTATCTCACATAGGGTCTTGTCTTACTACGGATAAAGGAAAATATAAGTTGAATGAAGACGATGATTATACATTGCAAGATGACGATGTTGATTCTGATAATGATACCTCATTACTAACTAGAAGGTCCAAAAAGAAGACGGTCTAGTGGGGTTGTCATTAGTGAGCCGACTGCCCAATCCACATCCACCACCACACCCACAATCACAACAACAATTCCAACAGCACCTATTATAACTATTTCACCACAGCTTCGGCGAAGATAAATCCCCTATTGAAGAGCGCGGCAGCTCAGGGGGAGAAGCCTGGCAGGTGGAGAAGAATGGTCGTAAAGAGGATGCGTTAAGAAAGAAATAGAGACAGAGACGATGATCCTAGTGACCGAATGATGGTGAGCTGCCTAGCAGTAGACTAATTGGAGCTGCCTAACTCTTCAACTGGAAGACTTGGTAAGCTTGAACAGGTTAAGGGGGAGTCTAGTCAATCTAACAGAGTCAGATACCATTGAACTGACGAGTTTAATAGTGATAAGTCTGAGTTAGAGGATACCTAAAGAAGTTTAGTTCAGAAAATGATGAAATGTCTGAAGGTGAATCGTAGTGATTGACCTAGAGGATTCCTTTACGATTCACGTTCACGAGTTAATTATGCGGTTTCCGGTTGCGTTAACCGAGTTACGGAATTTACGATTAAATTCCGGTTTTTACGATACGATAAATATTTTGTGTTGATGAATGAAATTAAATTTCGTTTGTTTTCTTTGGCACTTTGTAACCTAATTTAATGTTATTTACGGTCTTATAGTCCGCTAAACAATCTCCTAGAACGTTACGGGATTTCGGTAACTTACGGTTTCGATACTTAAGGAGTCGTAACCTAGACTTTTCACTAGGATTTTTGAGTGTTGTAAACGTAAATAGATAGATTAGGAATCTAAGTGTGTTATTGACCTGAGATTTTTGACGGTTGTCACATAGTAGTAGTGTATTTGAACGGTGAACTTTTGTATCTTTCGATTATGAATTCATCGTACTGTTACATCTCGTCTTTCCGCTTTAGCGGGGTATGACATATACATTGCACAGAGTCATATAAAAGGAAACCCAAACAGGTTGTTTTAGCCAAATATGTGCCAACTGCAAATAACAAAATAAAATAAGAAATTCCGTAAGACATTCCAAAGGACCCATTCTTAAATGGCTTCGCAAAAGTATTTAATCTGTGTTGTTTGTCTTGTACAGGGTAACAATAAATGGTTTCTTGATAGTGGATGCTCAAGACATATGGTAGGAAGTTTGTCAAACCTGTTAGAATTTGTAAAAGAAGAAGGACCCTTAGTGAAATATGGTGATAATTCTAATGCCAAAACAAAGGGTTATGGTGTTGTAAAGGCGAGAAATATGAAGATGACTAGGGTTGCTTATGTAGTGGGATTGAAGAACAACTTATTGAGTGCAAGTCAAATATGTGATGATGACAATGAAATTAGTATTAGGAAAAAAGCAGCTGTCATATATGATCCCAAAGGCCAACCTATCTTAATGGCCAAAGGAGAACGAGATGTATATTTCTTGGATTTATCTTTTGCAGATGAAAGTGTGGATACATTTTTATACGCTCAATATGTACCAGAATTATGCTAGTTACGGCATAAAATATTATCTCACTTGAATCTCAAGAACATTAATCTTTTATCCAAGAAGAAGTTTGTTAGAGGTCTTCTTGAGCTTACTTACAATAAAGACAAAGTGTGCTCTTTATATACACTTGGTAAGTAGACCAAAAACCTATTTCCATCCAAATTGATGAACACAATTGATCAACCACTACATATGATCCATATAGATCTCTTTGGTCTTATGAGCATAGGCAGTTTGGGTGGAAAGAAGTATACACTTGTCATGGAAGATGAATACACAAGGTATACATGGGTTATCTTTCTAAAGTCTAAAAGTGATGCTCCATAGTAGATTATCAATCTCATCAAGAGAAACAAGTTACAGAAAGATTAACTTTTCAAGAAACTAAGGAGTGACCATGGCAAAAAAAAAAATTAAGAACTCAGCCTTAATTGAATTATGCCTAGATAGAGGTATCATTCATAATTTTACCTCTGTGAGAACTCCTCGACAAAATGGTGTGGCTGAAAGAAGGAATAAAACACTCATTGAAGCAACAAGATTATATGCCATGCCAACATTCCAATCTATTTCCGGGCAGAAGTAGTAGACACTAAATGTTATACCTAAAATAGATCTATTCTTGTTAAAACGCATGATAAAACTGTTGTGACAACCATCAAAATCTCGGGTCATTACCACACTTGAATTTCTAGAATCTCAATTTACGTTTACAAGATTCTTAAAATCTTAGTGAAAATTCTAAGTTACGACTCCTTAAGTTTACTGAAATCGTATAACGTCTTAGAGATTGCCTAGCGAACCCTAAGGGTATGAGAAATACTTTAATTACGTTACGAATTGTCAAAAAAACAAAGAAAATTTAAATTTTATATGTCATCACAAAAATTTTATCTTATCGCAAAAATCGGAACTAATCGAAATTCCGTAACTCGGTAAACGCAACACGAATCATATAAATAACTCGCGGACATCAATCCTAAACAAATCAAATACATATTGTTGTAATTTAAAAGGTTAGAAAATAAATTTTTACAACTCAAATATCAACCATTAAGACATCACAAAACAAACCTTACATTATATAAAAACTTATACAAATTAATATGTAACACATAGACTTTATATTATACAAATATAAAAAAAAAAAAAAATTACCCTCCCGTGTCACACCCTGCTAAAGCGGAAACACGAGATGTAACAGTACAATGATTTCATAATCGAAAATTACAAAAGTTCACCGTTCAATGGTCTACAATAAGTACATTACATCAAGTCTTACAAGCATTTACAGCACTAAAGTACATAATCTAAGCATGCGATTACATCCAAAAGAAACAAAATTTCGTAGCGCTACAGCAGCATAGATCATATAGCAGGTTTAGCTTCAATAGACAAGTTGTAACTTATCCCTGAAAAGCATGTAAAAATAAACGGGTCAACTATGAAACATAGTTGGTGAGTACTTTTGTGTAATGGAAGACCTTTTCAAGAGTTTTCAAAGTCTAGTTTTGAAATTCCACGTTACTACGTGATTAGTTCGCAAAAATAGTCTGTTTAGAGTCGAGGCTCATTTAAGAGTGATACTCATTTATGAATCGATGTTTTGTTCGCTAAAGGGGTTCATTAAAGAACGAGGCTCGTTTAAGAGCGATTTTCCCTTTGAAGTTCAATTAAAAGTCATGATCCATTTCTAACGTCACGCTCATATTTTCAAAGAAATGTTCAAGTTACGTTTATAAAACTCAAGTTGTCATATTTATAGTCTCAACGGATCATCAATTCAATGTTAAAATGTTTATAATTTCCAACGAATTGTCATGCCAAGGTTTATAAAAGTACGAAGAGTTATCATGAAACCAAGTTTATCATTCCCATAAACCACAAGGATTCATCAAATCAAGCTTGTAAAGCTCGGGTTATAAAGTATATAGTTTCGAAAAGTTATCACGTCAAATGTCAAAATGTTTGTAGATGCTATGAATTGTCATGTCATCATGTTAAAAAGAAGTTTATAACCACATCGAATCATCATGTCAGCGTTTATATTTATGATGAGTTATCATGAAATCATGTTTATCATTGTAAAGCTCGGGTCATAAAGTTTATAGTTTCAAAGAGTTATCATTTCAAATGTCAAAACCATTGTGAAGCTCGAGTCATAAAGTTTATAGTTTCAAAGAGTTATCATTTCAAATGTCAAAACGTCACACGTTTATAGTCGTTTATGAATTTCTATGCTATCACGTTATAATGTCTATAGTCACAATGAATTATTATGCTTGAGTCCACAACCAAACCTACAACCGATAAACCTTTGCCCCAAAGAGAGATGCCCTATCGTTGGCATTTTAGGATGATGGCATGCACTCACGTGGCCGTGTGAGTGGGGAGGTGGTCTCACTCCCAAATAGTACTATTCATATGCATCATTTGGCTCATATAGAGTTAATGGTCGTGTAGATACAAACCGGGGACTTTAGATACGATAGATAAAACAAGCATATAATCATGTTCGTACAAACAGTAAACATTCAAGACATTATTTGGTGTTTAAGCATCGCAGAAGCATATCATGAGCATAGCATTTCTAAATCGAGCATAGTTGTCACACCCCGCTGAAGCGGAAACACGAGATGTAACAGTACAATGATTTCATAATCGAAAATTACAAAACATCACCGTTCAACGGTCTACATTAGGCACAATACATAGAGTCTTACAACATTTCCAAATACAAAAGTAATATCCGAATCATACTAATACATCCCAAAAGACATAAATTCCGTATGCTAATAGAACATAAAGTCAGACAACTGGTTTAGCTTCAATTGTCAAATTGTGACAAGTTCCTGAAAAGCATGTAAAATACAGGTCAGCTATGAAACATAGTTGGTGAGTACCCAGGTTTTATGAAAAGATAGACCTTCATTAAAGTTATTGAAGTTTGAGTGAGATTTAATACGTCATACGGGATTAGTAAAGAAAATTTATTTGGTGTCGAGCTCATAGGACGGGGATAAATATTTGTTGTTCATGTGAATTCAAGTCTTGACGATAGAAAAGTGTTATCTAATGTAGTATAAGAGTGATTTGGTACATAAGACTCACTTGCTAACATTCTATAGATTCAAGTAAGTTCATAAAATGATGGATTTATTTTATTAACGTCAAAACGTTCATATTTTAGGTGGTTTATCCTATCGGTGTCATGAGAAAAAGGGGCATTGCTTTAAGGCTATGCCTATGATCGTCAAGACCGCCATGATTTACCTTTTAAATACCCCGATTACGATTCAATGATTCTCCAAGAATGAATGTTTTTAATTGACAACATCAGAGTAAGGTTCAAATCATGGTGTTTATGATTTTTAATGAGAAACTGTTTCAAATATCTAAGTCATCCTAGAGCTCGTGTCACAGGTTGGTAGTTTCAAAGAAGACGTCAAAACGTCATACGTGATTAAACGTTGTGAAATCGTTATTTTAATACATTTTTGTTTATAAAGTCCATGATTTAATTATGCTTGAGTCCACAACCAAACCTACAACCGATAAACCCTTGCCCCAAAATAGTGATGCCCTATTGTTGGCATTTAGGATGATGGAATGCACTCACGTGGCCGCGTGAGTGGGGAGGTGGTCTCGCTCCCAAATAGTACTATTCATGTGCATCATTTGGCTTATATAGAGTTAATGGTCGTGTGTAAATACCGGGGACTTTAGATACGATAGAAATCAAGCATATAATCATGTAGTATCGATAAGCTTTCACAACATTGTAAATCAAGTATCATAAACATATCATTTCAATTAAATAAATCATTCAAGTCATTCAAGCATGCTTTTCACCCCAAAATATTGAATTAAAGCATTAAAATAGGGGCTGAGTACTCACAATCGTTAGTAAGCGTACGGAAATGGATGTAAAGCGCGATTCGACCAAAAGTGACTCCTATCCAAGACCTACGAATACAAGGTCCCTAATTAGATTCTGACTAATATGGTTTGTTAAGATTGCTTAGCTAGTCGTTTGTGTTACAAAGTGTCGTTAGAGTTTGATTTGTTGTCGTCGGTAATTACTCGGGTTGTGATTAAAATTATGTAAACACTTGAAAACAGATTCCAAAAATTACCAAACTTGGTATACAACATGGAAAATGATTCACAAATTTTTTGTGAAAATTTGGGAATTTTTAGATGTATAGATTATTTTTTTATCATTTCTTGACCAAAAGAGTGGGATAAATATGAGACAAATAGTAATTATTCTTGAAAAATTCCGAAATTTTTACTGGATCAGTTTTAACTCATTTCTAAGTTTATGTAAAAATTTCATGCCATTTCAGGCACTGGAACATTGGTTCCCAATCGTATGTGTTTTAACAATTCGTACGTCGGAAAAAATATCAAAACAATTCCAATGAGTGTTAAATTTTGAGGATGGTGTCACTTTATGTGGAAAATGACACAGTAATTTTCCCATATTTTTCTGATGTCAAAAAGTATTTTTCATGAATATTTTCCCTTTTTAGAGACTTTATTTGCCTTAATCCTAGAAAAATACTTAAGTTTTCCCAAAAATTCTCATTTTTATTTTAAAGGTTCTTTTTAAGATATGGATACTGAGAAAAATCACCCTCAAATTTTAAACACGTTTTATCTATTATTTTTGTATTTTACATTCATCACAACACCATCATTCATACTTTTACAAGCCAAGATTATGCATGTTATTCATGCATTTTCTCAAATGTTTTTGAATAGTTTAAGACCCTTAAACAAATATCAATACATGATGTTAACAGAAAAATTACTGTTTGCTCACCAGTTTTGTTTGGTACATTGGGGGTTCTTAAACTCAATGGATTTGAATGAGACCACTGGGCTTTTAAAGGTAAGACATTGAACTAAATTCCAGAAGAAAAATCAAGATTTTTGGATCATTATTCACTGAGTTATGGTCGTTTCAAGTGAGGTCAAAAATCTGGACAGATTCATATGAGACAATAGAAATCTTTTTGATGTGTTTCCACAACCCACGATTTTTAGACCTCATCCAATGATTGAGGCTTTGTCTCATATGCATGGATATGTGTTTTTACATAAACATAAAGATACTTTAACATAAAATAAGATCTAGATACGAAAGTGGTGCATGCAAGCCCAAAAATCAGGTTTTTGGCTCTTTTTCAAGAACACCACTTGCTACCAAGTTCTAAATCTTATTTATTCATTTAAATCTTTGATCCAACACGTTCTTGGTGTTAAAATACATTCAAGATGTGTTAGAAATGATTTTTAGTAGTTTAAACATTTTATTCTAACTAGAACTAGTAAATAAACATCAAAAACATAAAGAAAAAGACGATTTTCGGTTTGATCATGGGTTGCCCTTTGTTTTGACACTTAAACAAGTGTAAGGGAACCTACAAACTTACAAACCTTGCATTGAGGGTTTTAGCCATTGAAAGGGCATAAAATCGTTATTTCTTCAAGATTTAAAGCAAGAAACTACAAGAATGGAGACTAAAGATGATGATTATACCTTTGGAAGGTTGATTTAGGTGGATGAACACCTTCAAGATGGAGATATTGATTCAAAATGTGGCTGGAAATTTGGAGAGTGTAGAGAGAATTAGTGTGTGTTTTCTTGAAAAGAATGAGAGAAATGATGAGAGAGTGTTGAGGAAGAGTGTGTGTAAGTAACAAGAAGTTGGGGAGTGGAATAGACAAAAAGGGGGGGGGGGACTGCATTTTAAAAAAAAAAAATTATAAGATGTGTTATATAAAAGTCTCAAAGTTTATATAATTAATTTGTACTAGTTTTGTGAGTTTATAGATGTTTAATTGGGATTTCCTTGCGGTTTAATTTGAGTTACGAATCTTTATTTTTATAAGTTCATGACATTCATCATAATGTATTTATTTTACTTATAATGATTTTTGCGAATTAATTAATCGATTTATGGTCGTGATTACCGATTTACTGAAATTTTTCCGATTTTTGTGATATGATAAATATTTTGTGACGACTTATGAAATTTAATTTCATTTGTTTTCTTTGGCACTTTGTAACCTAATTTAATGTTCCTCAAAGTCTTTAAAGTTTGCTAAGCAGTCTTCTAAGACATTATGCGATTTTAGTAACTTACGGACTAGGTACTTAAGGAGTCGATCCTAGACTTTTTCACTAGGATCTTAGAGTGCTATAAAAGAAATTAAAAGTACTAGGATTTTAATTGCGATATTGACCTGAGATTTTGACGGTTGTCACAATAGCATAAGCATAGCATTTGTAAATTGAGCATCGTATAAGCATATTATTTATAAATCAAGTATAGCGTAAGCATATTATTTGTAAATCAAATATAGCATGAGCATAGTATTTGTAAATAAAATATAGCATTTAAATCATATAAGCATGCTTATCACCCCGAAACATGTAAGTCCCCTGGGGTCTCGGATCTACAGGGTAAACACGTTTATACGAGCATACAAATGTAAATATCACTTATATTCGAACTTAAACAAGGTTACATTCGAACATACAAAGAGTATTCAAACCTACACTCAAAAACTCAGTTTCTAAAACCCTAAAAACTGATTTTCGGACTTGTGTATATATAGGCAACTAAGTTCGTACGAACTTACTAAGTTTGTACCTATTCTAAGTTCGTACGAACCTACAAAATACACATGCAAAACTAAAGTTAACGATTACAATGATTAACAAAATGACTTCAAAACCTAACTATTACAAACTAGAAGCTGTTGTCACAAAACATGCACCAACAAAACATTTAAGTAAAAACGTTAAAAAGAGGGGCTGTGTAAACTCACAATTGAGCGTGAGCGTACGGATGGATGTAATGCGCGTGCCGACCGAGTTTGACTCCTATCCAAGTCCTAAGAACACAAGGTTTCTAATTAGTTTCTCAACTAATACGGTTTGTTAGGATTGCACAGCTAGCCAATTAAATTACAAAGTGCCGTTAAGATTTGAATTTCCATTTAATTAACGTTGTCGGTAATTGTTCAAGTTGTGAACAAAATAATCGAAATAAATGAATACAACATCTAAAAATTACCAAACTTGGTATGAAATATGAAATATGAAATATAGTTCAAAAAATTTCTGTGAAAATTTGGGGATTTTTAGACTTATGGATTATTTATAATCATATTATGTCTAAAAAGTTAAGTAATTATGGGAAAAATAGTAATTATTCATGAAAAATTCTGAAATTTTTACCAGATCAGTTTCTTCCTATTTTAGGTTTGTGTTAAATTTTCAAGTCGTTTTGAGCACTGGAACATTGGTTCCCAATGTTATTCGTTTTAACGAGACGTAAATCGAAAGACATATCAAAACACCTCCAAACAGAAAATTTCCCATAATTATTTGGGGCTTATAAGTATTTTTCATGAATAATTCACCTTTTATAGGCTTTATTTACATTAATTTAGGAAAAATACTTATGTTTTTCCAAAAATTCCTATTTTTATTTTCAAAACTCTTTTCATGTTCTAGTGACTAAGAAAAATAATCCCCACAATATTAACACGTTTTATCAAGCACTTATGTATTTTCAATTTACAAGGCTACAACAATGCATAATGTTCATGCATTTTCTAAAACTATAAGATCACAAAGATAAATTATTATCTTTTTATTCTACTGAGATACACTTGTTAGGAGTCTAAAAACAAGTTTGTTTAGAGTTATTGAACACCTTAAGTCCCATGGACATGTCTCACAACAAGATGCTCACAGAAAATTTATTCTTTGCGCATCAGTTTTGTGTGACACATTTGGAGGTTGAATACTCAATGGATTTGAGTGAGACCAGTGAGTTATTAAAGGTAAGACATTAAGCTAAATTCCAGAAGAAAAATCAAGATTTTTGGATCATTATTCACTGAGTTATGGTCGATCAAATGGGGTCAAAATCTGGACATATTGCATGCATGTCAAAAGTTATCTTTTTGAAGTGTTTAGACTACCAAACGATTTCTAGACCTCATCCAATGATTGAGGCCTTGTCTTTTATCCATGAACATGTGTTTTACATAACCATAACTATATTTTAACATAGATCAAGATCTAGCTATGAATTTTGGTGCATGCAAGCCCAAAAATTGGGTTTTCGGTTCTTCAAGAAGAACACAACCTTGCAACCAAGCTTTTGATCATTGAGTCCTTTGAATCTTTGTTCTAACATACTCATGGTGTTAAAATACAGCCATGATATGTTAGGAATGATTTCCAACAATTTTAACCATTTTAATCTTGCAACCTACAAGTGGTATCAGAACTATAAAGATTGATTCGTTTAAGGTTCGGGATATTACACGATAAAGAACGAGAGAATACGAAAGACTTTGACGTTTAAACAGAGATTTTTACCTCCAAAGGTATTCGAAAAAGGCACTTGAAAAGAGCCCAAATTAGAAATTTCAGATGTGAGTTATTTCATTAGTTCCCCGTACGAACTTAGAAACTATCATACGAACTTACCTTAAATTCGTACAAACTTACAGCCTTTCATTCGAACGTACAGCTTGTCATTCAAACTTAAGACTAAGTTCATATGAAGTTGGTTAGTCAAGTTCGTTTGACCAAGTTCGTTGACCCCTCTTCGAACTTTGGTGCATCATGGAACAAACTTGTTGTTCAAACATTCCTAAGTTCGTATGAACTTAACTATCTTCGAAATTTCCCAAGTTCGTTTGACTATCTTCGAACTTACGAGTAACTCTTTCTAAAAAAAAAAGTTATTTGGCGGGAAAAAAGTTTTCATTTACAAAATTTGAATTTAGGCTTACCATTGACTAATTTTGATTTGAGAAAATTTAAATTTTACTCGAAAAATTTTCAAGAATTTTGGAGGGAAATTTGTGTTTTGAGTGAACTTGATTTTAGTTGACTTTCTTATACGAACATCCCTCAAGTTCGTATACTCTCTAATTACGATGTCAAATTTGAACAAACTGATTGAGATGGATCATAAAGTAGGTAAAGCTACTTCACCACCATAGCTTCTAAAGGCTGAAGATTACTTCGGGTGGAAAGATAGATTTGAATCATTTGCAAAATTCAATGACATCAAAATGTGGATCTGTATAAATGAAGGGTATGATACACCTACTTATGAATTCGAAGGGAAACTTAAGGTTTATTTGTATTCAATGATGAAGGAGAAGACAAAATGATGTATGAAGTAGAGAACAAGGCGTTGTCTGCTATCACCATGTGTCTACCTCAAGAGATCAAACATACATTTAAACGTTACAACACTTCTAGAGAGCTATGGTAACGATCAGATCAAGGAGAGTAGGGTTGACTTGCTTACAAAATAATTCTACGTTTTTAAGCACATGACGGGCGAGTCATTAGAAGATATTATCACTCGATATATCTCACTTAATGACTGAGATGGACAACAACAGACTGTCATTTACTGATACAGTAAGGAACAACAAACTTCTAGAGGCGTTACCATCAAAGTGGGACATATACACCTCTGATGATCAAAGATGATTAAAGAAAGCAGAGAGTATAAAAAATTAACGCTTGAAGAAGTTGTAGGAAAGTTGCGGGTCTACAACTTGAAGATGCGGAAGAAAGAGATGGGATCTGATCAGGTTCAAGATCCTAGTGTCTATCATGGCAAGAAGTCTGATTCTAGTGCATCTACAAGTAATGGAGTCACAACATTCTTCACTAGGAAGTCCGAGACATACAATGCGATCATAGATACTGAAGGCAAGGTCTGTTATGTTGCATCATCCGGAGATCCAGACAGGGATAGGAACTCACAATCTGGGATTGTTAATGGGTTCAAATCGATGTTTATGAGCATGAAGTCAGCAGAAAGTCAGATGGCAATTCTAGCATCATTTGTGGCATCTCACGAGAACTTCATTCAAGGAAAGGTCACGGATCCTGCCATGATTAATGAAGATTAGGACCAACTTGACCCTGATGATCTCGAAGAGATAGACTTGCAATGGCAACTGGCCATGCTTGCAAGGAGGGTGCAGAGGTTCCTAAATCGAACAGGTAGGAAGTTTGTTGGAGCAAAGGTTGGATTTGACAAGACAACGATTAAGTGCTATGACTGCGATGGTTTCGGGCTCTTCGTCAAGGAATGTCGAAGACCGAGAAAAGGACAAACTTCAAACTTGGGAAGGCAGAGATACTCAGGTCAAGGGACGTCTACGAGAGATCAAAACTCAGTGAATAGTGCACATTCCAGAACCTTGATTGTTCAAACACAAGACGGTTCATATGATCGGGGTACACATGCTGAAGAACCTCAAGCATTCATTGCCTCAATTGATGCAGAAAAGAAGCAAGTTCAAGATGAGACCAATTAAGAGAAACCCGAGTCAGGTATCAAAGAAGAGTCAAGTCCACACAAAATGGAACAGTAAACGAATCTCAAGGCTCATAAGAAAGCCTGGGAGAAACATTCGTGCATCATGTGCCATCAAAAGGGACATGTAGCAAGTGTGTGTCCAAGTAAAAAATTAGTGAAGTTTTCGACAAATTGTTGGTACATCTTGTGTGACAATAGTGTCTAGTTTGTAATTAGTCTTTGTAATTAATCATTGTAATTATTAACTTAGTTTTGTTTGTGTATTTATGTAGGTTCGTACGAACTTAGGAGTAGGTACGAACTTAGCTGCTTATAAATTCCAAGTCCGAATTTATCATTTGTATGCTTTGAGAACTGAGTTTCAAGGAAGCAAGTTCGTATATTTTTGTGTAATATTGTCTTAGTTTAATGTTATACGAAATTATATTCAATAAAGCGTATTTTGTGTTATAAACGTATTTGTAATACTCGTTTAGTTAATGTATAGTTTATTAGAGGATTCCGCACTCTAATAAACTTGTTTACCTCGTGGATTCATTCACTAGGGACTTACAATTGGTATCAGAGCCTTCGAATTCATTCGTTTTGGTTCGGGTTAAAGACACGTTAAGAAAACAAGTGATTACAAAAGATTTGGATGTTAGAATTGTTGTTTTTAGCTTCCAAAGGTGTTTAATATCACTCATTGCAAAGGTGATTCGAAGAAGCAGGTTGAAAGAAACTTGGATTTGAAATTTTCAGATCTGAGTTTTTCAACAGCTTGTTGTACAAACTTAGAAAGCATCGTACGAACTTACTTGAAATATCTACAGCTGTAAGTTCGTACGAACTTGAAGCCTTCTAACTTAGCCTAAGTTTGAACAGTCAATTTTGGCAGTTAAGTTTGTTTGACCAAGTTCGTTTGACCTCTTCGAACTTAGGGGGTTCTTCGAACTTACATTGTGTTAGAACTAACCTAAGTTCGTACGAACTTGTCAAGTTTGACTTCTGTTGACTTTCTGAGAAAATTTATAATCTTAGTAAAATGATCGAAATGGATCATGAGGTGGGTAAGTCCGCCTCACCACCGAAACTTCTTAAGGGAGAAGATTACTTCTAGTGGAAAGATCGATTTGAATCTTTTGCTAAATTTCATGATATCCGAATGTGGATCTGTATCAATGCTGGATACGACACACCTACCTATGAATTTGAAGGTAAACAAAAATTATGTTCTATATTCATTAATGAAGGATGAGGACAAAAAGATGTACGAGGCAGAAAACAAGTCATTGACTGCCATTACCATGTGTCTCCCACAAGAGATCAAACATACTTTTAAACGCTACCAATTCTCTCTGGAGCTTTGGTTAGCCTTAGAAAAGAGGTTTGATGGGAATGATAAGATCAAGGAAAGTATAGTTGATCTGCTTACTAAGCAGTTTTACGTCTTTAAGCATATAAAAGGCGAGTCATTGGAGGAGATTATCACTAGATTTTACCATCTGATGACCGAAGGGGATAACAACACTCTTTCATTTACTGAAATTGTGAAAAACAATAAACTTCTAGAGGCGTTACCTTCAAAGTGGAATATCTACACTTTGATGATTAAAGAAAGTAACGATTATAAAACTCTTACGCTTGATGAAGTTGTTGGGTAGCTGCGTGTCTATGACTAGAACATGCAAAGGAAAGAGACAGGATCCGATTAGGTTCAGGATCCTATCGTTTATCACGGTAAACGGTCTGGTTCCGCTGCATCAACAAGTAATGGTGTTATATGGCATCATCTGAAGACTCATGCAAGGACAAGAAACCACAAATGGGACATCCAGTGGATCCAAGTCTATGTCTATGAGTATCAAATCAGTTATAGATGAAGTTGCCCTGCTTGCATCTTTCATTGCATCACACGAGAACTTCATTAAGGGTAAGATCACGGATCCTGATATGGTGAACGAGGATTATGATCAACTAGACCCAGACGATTTAGAAGAAATAGACTTGCAGTGGCAAATGGCCATGATTGCAAGGCGAGCTCAAAGGTTTCTGAGCCGAACTGGCAGGAAGTTTATTAGCAGCAGGCTAGGTTTTGACAAGGTCAAAGTCAAGTGCTATAACTGTGATGGTTTTGGGCACTTTGCTCGGGAATGTCATAGACCTAAGAGGGAACAGACTTCAGGCCAGAATGGGTGTTGGTACATGTTGTGACAACAGCTTCTATTGTGTAATAGATTAGCTTGTAATTAGTCTTTGTTATTAATAAATGAATATTTTGTTATATGTTGTTTATTAATTAATTGAAATAATATTTAAATTATGTTTTATGTAGGTTCGTACGAACTTAAGTCTGGTACAAACTTGCAGTTAACTTCGTACAAACTTAGGAGCTGCTAAGTTCGTACGAACTTAGCTGCTTATAATACAAAGTTCGAAAATATTATTTCTAAGCTTCTACGTACTGAGTTTTCAGCAAAACTAAGTTCGAATATTGAGTCCTAGTTCGAATATGTACGAAGTAAGGATTTCTTAGTGATATAAACGTGTTTTAAACACTTGTATCGTTTCTTAGAGTATTTTGCACTCTAACAAGCGTTGTTACCCCATTGGATCCGTTCAAGGGGAACCTAAAATGTGCAAAGGCACTTTAATCAAAGGACATCTAGCAGCAACCACAACTCAGGGATTAATCCAAATTCCAGAGCTCTGGTGGTTCAAACGCAGGATGGGGCATATGATTGGAGTTCAAAGACCGAGGAACCTCAAGCGTTTATGTTGTCTATTGTGGAAGTGAAGGGGGACGACAAGTCTGAGTCAGATTTGGAAGAGAGCTCAAAAAAGGAGACAAAGATTGAGGTACGTGCTTCTGAGACAAGAGTGGTGCAGCTGAAGTCAACTGAGAACATGAACTCACAGGACTTCATAGCATATATGGCCAACTTGGATGCTGAGAAGCATAAGGTATTACTTAATTTGGATTTATTTGTGAAAGCATGTGTTTTATGTACTAACTTTCAGGAACAGGTTGAGAAATTGATTGAATCATCTAACTTGATGACGGCTAAGCTCAACTCTTTAAAAGAAGAAAACACAGTTTTAAAACAAAGAAACTCTTAGCTAATTAACAAATCTAAATCTGATAAAGAAGATTTAAAAGTTTTAAAAGACAAAGTTAACGAGCATAGTCAAATAATTGATTTAGCTCGTGAACACGTGTGCAATTTAACCAGACAATCTTTAGAAAAAGAAAAAGATTTAGCAGATGCTAAGGTTAGGGTTGCAGATCTCAATAGAAAACTTGAACTAAGAAGATTTTCAATCAAAACTTTAGATAATCTGTTAAGTGTTCAGAAACAACCCAGAGATTACCGGGGAATAGGATATACTGAAATCCCTCCACCTTTTAATCACAATTATACTTTCACATCTGATGAAACTGAGCTGTCTAATGTAAATGACTATTAATCAATCAGCAGTCCCTAGGTTAATACATTTTGAAAGTCCCTTTGAACGGATCAAAATAGGATTACAATGTGTATTAGTTTGCGGAATGGTATAATACACAATAAACAACAATAAAACAAGTAATTGCAAGTGTTTATAATGTAGGTTCGTATAGATTCAAAAATAGCACAGTATATTCGAATATATCAGTTTCCAAAAAGCATTCAAATAAAACATTACGAGTTGGTATTTATACCCAGCAAGTTCGTACGAACTTAGCTGGTCCTAGGTTCGTAGGAACTTACATGTTCGTACGAACTTCCTAGGTTCGTACGAACATATAGGTTCGTACGAACTTACAATACAACTTACAAAAATGCTAAGTTAATTAAACAAACGACAAATTAACTATAAAACTAATTACAAAACTAACTATTACAAAATAAGAGTTGTTGTCACAAAACGTGCACCAACACATTTTGTTAAACCAGTGAGAGTTGAGACAATTATAGAAACAGAGTCATAGTCTACTGAGACTTCCACTACACCAATTCCCAAAAAGAAAGTAACTTTTGAAAACGATGGTGTTATGGAAGAAAAATCTATAAAAGAGTATAGGAGGTAAATATATTGTCTTGTTGTAACTGATGACTACTCACAGTTTTCATGGGTATTCTTCTTTGGCACAAAGGATGAGAGAGCTCAAATGCTTATGACATTCTTTACCCAAGTTGTGCAGCAATATGGTCAAGGAGTCAAGAAGATAAGAAGCAACACTGGCTTAGAGTTCAAAAACTCGGTGATGAACATCTTTTGCCTAAGCAAAGGAATTCAACACCAGTTTAGTGCACCCTATGAGCCACAACAGAATGGAGTCGCTGAAAGAAAGAATAGAGCATTGATTGAAGCAGCAAGGACAATGTTGGCTTATTCAAAGCTTCCTGTGATTTTCTGGGGGGAAGAGCGCCTTTCTATATGGGAAAGTTCAAGAACTAGTGTTTGTCCAACAACCACCTAGGTTCAATGATCCAGATTATCCAAACAGAGTATATCAATTGGATAAGGCTCTGTATGGACTGCATCAAGCACCCAGAGCATGGTATGAGATGCTATCTACCTATCTCTTGGAAAATGGGTTCAAGAGAGGCAAGATATATAGCACACTATTCATTAAGTGGAAGAAAGATGATTTCCTACTTGGGCAAGTTTGCGTTGATGAGATCATTTTTGGATCATCCAACGAGAACATGTGCAGAGATTTCGAAAAGGAGTAGAAGCGAAGGTTTGAGATGAGTGCTTTGGGGGAGCTAAATTTCTTCTTAGGATCACAAGTTGATCAAAAGAAGGACGGATTTTTTTCCATCAGTCGAAATATGTGCATGAGATGCTTGCACATTTCAACACGGAAGATCGTTCGTCTTTTAGCACTCTGATTCCCCAAAATCACAATCTTGGACCAGACACGGAGAGTACCAAATATGTGGATCCGACTCAATATCGGGCTATTATCAGTTCTCTTATGTATCTAACTACTTCAAGGCCTGACATAATGTTTGTTGTTTGTTTATGTGCTCGATTTCAGGCTAATCCAAAGGAGTCCCACATGAAGGTAGCGAAGAGAACATTGCATCATCTGAAGGGAAAACCCAAGTTAGGTCTTTGGTATCCCTCCATAGGCAATTTTGACTTCTTGGCCTATACAAACTCGGACTACGGAGGATGTAACTTGAATAGGAAATCAACCCTTGGCGGCTGTCAACTTTTAGTTATGTTTGCAGTTCACGCACATATACCTTTTCATTTTTTATTTTAGCAGTCGAATTAACATTTATAGTATGCAATGCAATGTTTATGGTTTCAGAATCTTGTACCTCATAACCTGAATCCTCATCTGCTTCAGTGGAGGTAGCAGATATATTGGCCATGAATGCTATGTTGACTTCCAGTTCTTCTTCTTCAGAATCAGTCAAATTTAACCAAACATCATTCTCAACCAATAAAACTTTCCAACTTCCTTCTGTTTGGACATCAAAATCTTTGCCTTGTAGTACTCAGAGTCACGAACTTTTGGTTTCTTACAATCCCTTGCAAAGTGTCCAAAACCTCCACAGTTATAACACTTGTTATCTACCTCTTCTCTCGAATTCCCATCAATCTTTTTCCCTTCATATCTGCCCTTATGTTTCCCATTCTCATTGTTCTTGAATTCTGGGCGCTTAGTAGATAAAGATGAAGTACGCAAGTTATTGTTTGTTGGTTTCTTCCAGTACTTCTTTGCCATGGCTTTGGTAATCAGTGTCATTTGCTTCACAATTTCCTTCATGTCCTCATCCGACTCACTTTCTTCCTTATCTGAATTAGATTCATACTTGATCTCCTTCTCAACTCTTCTTGATGTTATGTGTCCCCTTCTTTCAGTAATCAAAGAAAGATGATCGTTTTTCTCTTTCTCCTCTTTACCCTTAACCATCTTGTTTACCTCATCCTGGTTATAGATTTAGAATCTTATACACATCATGTATTTCGATTGAGGTCAAATCTTGATTCTGTCTGATGTTACTTGCATATTGTTTCCACTCAGGAAGCAGATTGTTCAGAAACTTTATATTAATCTCCAGATTTCGCTTCTGATACCTGTTCTTTCTAACTTCATTCAATAGTAAACAGAACCTATTGTATGTTGTTTCAAGTTGTTCACCTGACTTTGCCTTAAATGCCTCATATGCTTGGAGACAATGAGTCATCTTTGTTTGTAGACCTCTTTCAGACCCCGGAAGGATGAAGAAAGTCTTTTCATCTTCAATCAAAACTTCGATAGAAAATTGCACAGAAACATCCGAACTAAATAAAATTCATGATATCCTTCTTCCCTATGCTAATTCTCCAGAATATCAAGAGAAAGTCGAAATATCATAAAAAAAGAAGTGAAAATAGATTCAAACAATAGGTTAAAGTTTTCATTGTACGCAATTCTAACTAAGCCTAAGCGTGAAAAAAAATCTATGGTAGCCAACTCCAGTCTTACGAAACTTTTGTTATTGGGTTAGCCATACACTTCACATGTTTCTAGCAATTCACATGGCATCATCAAATGATACAAGTATTGGATAAGAATCTATACTAGTAACAAAGATGTAAATAAAAATGAGAAGATAATAGTACTAATTTAGACTTTCTTAATGCAAATGTGTAATGAGAACTAATTGAATTAGTCTAAAGTAAAAAGATTAATGAAAATGTTTAATAAGAATTTATGTAATAAGTTTATAGTAAAGGGAGGTGATTGAATAGTTTTTGAAATATAAGACTTTAGTATTCAAGAGTATGAATGGTTAGGTGTAGAGTGAAATATAAAATGATTAATTTATCATGACTTTTTGATCAAATCAATTTATCATGATAATTAGCTCTTTTTATAGAAAAAAAAAATATCATGATAAAATGGTGTCATTATTTTACCTATTGATTACAAGATTAATACTTTATCTATTACAGTTAAAGTATTAAATATAAAAATATATAAAATTTTAAGAATATACAATCACTTTATTGTTGACTAGTAATAAATACTCGTAATCACTTTTACCTTTAAAAAACTTATTTGATTGGTCAGAATATGAAAATAAACACATATCTCGAGTAACCCAAAGCAGTAATGTGCATTGCGGACGAATCGACTAATATATTTAGAGAGTTACCCACAATACTTTCTTCCTACAAATAGAATTGAAAAATCACTGAAATTGAAATGTAAAAATTCCAACATGTGACGTAGTCTCAGACATCAACACGAGACCGACCACCGAATGTATTCCCAACACCCTAATTCCATCCGACCAATTAAAACTGGCGACGTCAGCTTTCTAATCCCATACCAAACACTCGCATTAGTTATCACTACCACGTACACCTGTGTCCCGTCACACTAGATCACTCCCTTTTGTACACGTGTTAATAGTAACAATGCTAAGTAGCTTTCTCACTTTGACAAAACACTCATTCTAACCATCTCTCTTATATATCTTTACACACACAGTGGTGGTGAAATTACACACACTTATGGCAGGAACCAAAAGAAGGAAGCTCAGATTGTAAGTTTTTCTCTTTTATTAGAAGAAATTTAAGTACTTTCCAATTGGGTTTCAAGAATCTTGATCGATTTTGTTTAAAATCTTGAATTTTGAGTAATTATTGGGGTTTTAATAAATGTGGCTCTTTAAGGTTTATAGACATGGATCTCTATCTAATTGTACAGTTCAGGTACTGGGTGTGTTTAATTAATTTCAATTTAGGCCAATTCGCTATAAGTTTGAGAACTTTCAAGTGGGTAATTAATAGTTTCTTGTGATTCAGCTGGAAGTTAAATTTGGATGTGTTGTCTGTATTTTCTTGATTGGATCGTGTACTTATTTGATTGATGGGAATTTTGATTATCAAATTTGATACTTCAGCTTTTTAGGGTTTTTAGTAAAATAATATGTAAAAAAGAAACAAAGAAAATAATTCATTTTTAGGGTTTGATCTTAGTTGGTTGTATTTCATCTTGTTGCTAGATTGGGTTTGTCGTTGCTATTAAAATTCAGGAATTCTTATGGTTAATTAGGATTTGAATTGTGCATTTTTTTAGTTTTTATGGATCATAATTGTAGATTCTTGATTTGTCTACATTCGAGAAGGTTTGAGACTTTTCGTGCCAAATACTTTTAGCACTAGATTGAGTAAACCGTCTTTCGCCAATTACTTTTAGCACTAGATTGAGTAAACCATCTTTCGCGCCAATTACTTTTAGCACTAGATTCGTTTGGTTGCCCTGGATTTCGAAAAATCTGTAATTACCACTTACCATCAAAATTACTGATATATATAGATAAACTTTCTTAAAGTCACAAGAATCAGTTTTGTAAGTTACAGCAATTCCTTTGCCTATTTCTCAAAATCTGATTTTTTTGCCCTTAAATCTATGAACAGAATTAGATTTGACAAGCATTATAAATTTGGTTTATGTGACATCATGTAGTCATAATGGTGCACATCCAGATGCCCCTTACTTTGTACTGGTTATGGGGTTATGATGTGAACCCATTAATGAATTCAGTTAGAACTTATTCATTTGAATAAAACCATAGAAATTTGGTATGCAGAATGTCACATGTCAAAATATTACTCAAATGTTCCTTTCTGATTTTTATAATTTTGTATTTGTAGGTTGTCAGAAACATTTAAGGACAATAAAAACCAAAAAAGTAACGAGCTGGAGTATCATGAGTCGTGGTCTGTCCTTCCAGTAGAACTTCTGGAGTTGATATTTTCGCGGTTAACTTTAAAAGATAACATCCGCACTTCTTCCGCATGCAAAAGATGGCTATCAGTTGCTCTCTCTGTTAGAAAAATAAACAAGCCACCATGGCTTATGTACTTCCCAAAGCTCGGCCACCTATTTGAATTCTATGATCCATCACAACGAAAAACGTATTCTCTTGAATTGCCTGAATTACATGGATGCAGGATCTGTTACAATAAAGACGGGTGGTTATTGCTATACAAACCAAGAACACAACGTGTTCTATTCTTTAATCCCTTTACACGGGAAATGATTAAATTACCAAGATTCGAGATGACTTATCAAATTGTTGCATTTTCAACCTCCCCAAAGTCTCCCGACTGTATTCTTTTTACAGTTAAACACGTTAGTCCCACCGTTGTTGCTATCAGTACTTGTCACCCAGGAGCAACTGAGTGGACTACTGTTAACTATCATAATCGATTGCCATTTGTTAGTAGCATTTGGAATAAGCTTGTTTTCTGCAATGGGTTATTCTATTGTTTGAGTTTAACGGGATGGTTGGGTGTTTATGATCCAGTGGAGCAGACGTGGAGCATTCGTATTGTGCCTCCACCACGATGTCCTGATAATTTCTTTGTGAAAAATTGGTGGAAGGGGAAGTTTATGGCGGAACATAAAGGAGATATTTTTGTTATATACACATGTTATAGTGAAAACCCGATTATTTATAAGCTGGATCAGGGGAATAAAGAGTGGGTAGAAATGAAGAATCTTGAGGGTGTGACGTTATTTGCGAGTTTTTTGTCATCCCATGCAAGAACTGATCTGCTAGGAGTGATGAGGAATAGTGTTTATTTCTCTAAAGTTCGGTTTTATGGCAAACGGTGCATATCATATTCTCTCGACCAAAGACGATACTATCCTCGAAAACAGTGTCATGATTGGGGGGAACAAGATCCATTTGAAAGCATTTGGGTCGAACCACCTGAAGACCTTTCGACCTTCAGCTGGGAAAGCTAGTTGAGCAGGTAATAGTTATTTTGTATCTCCTCTCATGAAATGTGTTTAAATAGTTGCTTTGAGTTGGCGCTTATGTTGTCATGAAAAGTAATCTTTTTGCCAATGTTAGATGCTACAAAGTTAGTCCGGAAACTTCTATTGTGTTCTCCCTAAAGCTAGAAAGGGTTCCACCTGGTTGCATATTTGTTACCAGAGACAACCTTGTAGTAGTTGTATGTCTCTTTACTGGAAACTGATAACACAAACCTGAACCTACGATATAAATGACCACCTTGTGAATCTGTAGCAAGTGCTTAAGGTATCAAATACATCAAAGAGTCAAGTATGATCTGAATTGTAATCCATTATTTATTTTACAATGAATTACTAAAAAGATGGTTATGAAAGGGAAGTGAGAAACTCGTTATTCGGTAACTTTCTTGGTTCTTTTGGGTCGTCGTTGGCGTATTTTTAGTGAATTCTTGCTCCCAATAGAGGTCGCAAAATAGTCGGTTGGCCAATGGTCAAAACAAGTCATTTTCGGTTTTTGGTCAAAAGTTGTCGATGCTCATAATCAATTAGTGTGTCAGATGTGATTACAAATATTATATCATTCAAATAATATTCTAATTTATTTAAACAAAATTATCTTATGGCGTTTCACGCAGTAAAAAAAACACTTTAAGCGACTTCCAACGTGCGTAAACCAATATCTTTGAAGCTAATCGCTTTTTTTATTTTTATCCCATTTGATTTTTCAGAAGTAAACATTACCCTAGTTAACGTAATCATAAGTGAGTGGGTGGAAATATGCTACCTTTAGTCCTTTACTCTCAAATATCTTTTTCTGAAGATAGTCTGCACTTTTCCTTGTGGGTCTTTGTAGCTAAAACTGAGTTTACTATTTGCAGAGTTCTTGGAGCCGTGTATCTAAGTGTCCTGAATCACTGGATCACCCATGAATAAAGCTACAAGAAGTACTAGTTCTACTTTTGTAAAGCTCAATTAGAACGCAAGTGACCTCAGTATTAATGTATATCTGATAATCATGCTAAAACCGAAGCAGAGTAGTCAAGTGAAGCGTAGTTGTAGATTCCACAATGTATGTCGACAACACTGTTGGGGAGCAGTAGTAGTCAAATAGTACAGATGACATAGTTGTATGATATAGATAAATTTAATTTCCGTAATATTCTGCTTGTTCAAATTGATGAACTAGAGTTTTGACCAAATACTTGATGCATTTGATTTGGGGCAAACTTGATAGCAATTTTCATTGTTTCTATTTGAGTTACGTAATGTGAATTTGAACCATGTTTTATACATGTTGAAAGTAGCGATCATATCATTAAAAGCTAGTAAATAAATACAGACCCAAGTCTCAAAGTGAAAACTCTAGTGTATTATATAAAATCGGCATGATAAAATGTCCGACCAAATTGAACAAGCATTACAATTATCTAGCAACATGCCCACGCTACTTTAGTTAAGATGTTGGTAAGTCAATGATAATTTTATGTCCATCTATCGTGTTTGGTACTCCAAGTTACGATAGTGGTATCCGTAGGTCAATGATAATTGTATGTCCATCTCTCGTGTTTGGTACTCCAAGTTAAGATAACGAAAGTGGGTCAGATGGTTAAGATGTATCGGCAGATGATGCAAAACACAAGACAGTTTGAATTAATTTTTGCACAAAATTTGAGTTTCTGAACTAATTGTCTTTTAAAATTTTTACTCAATGTTTTTTTGAAGACAAAGAACTTTAGATTTGTCATCATGACTTGTTGTCTTTAAAAATTTTAATATTTGACAAATGGCTATATATATAAACAAATAGAGGCTATCAATCTTTCATTTAGCAACCAATATGGGATCATTTGTTATCATTTTGTTTTGCAATGTCAATCTTTCACTTGGCCTACATTGATAATTTGAGGAAATTCTCAGGGCTATTTCCTATTTAAAGAGTTGTTAAAATTTAAGATTTATAAGCCACAAATTGAAAACGCATTATTATGTAGTTAAGATTAATGAGATGAAATTACGTGAACAATCATCATGAGATGCGGTTTATGGCATGGTTCAGGACCAATTGGATTCCCTCAGTATCCTTTTTTCATATACTAATTTCAGTATAATGTGCTTCGGTTGCAATTCGATTTTAAAGTAATCCATGCTATTGTGCTAGAAATTACACGCCACCGAGAAGACAAACAAATAAAGACTTCTATATTAACACAATAGGGTGCATGATAATAACTAGATAACGTCTATACAACCAGACCATTGATAGCAAATGTCACAGAAGCCCTAAAAGCAGGAAAAGGAAAAAGATCCAGAAGGTTAAAAGAGCAGCCAAGTTCATCTGGATCGACCAAAGTTTGCATACTTCATTTCTCCTTAGTCATAACACCCTACGTCCTTAGATAAACAAGTGCCTGTAGTCTCCATTAGCGAGTTGACAAAGCTGGTTGAAATTATTTTTATCTGAAATATAAATGTAGAAACAAGTAAACACAAAATCCGCAAAAGAGAATTCAATATGCCAAGAAATGATCATGCATCATATGTCTAATGATTTTTCTGCACATGAATCAATATTTTGCTTTACTACAGCCAGGATTAAACCCTTTATACAGTCATTTATCACTGAAACAATTTAGGCCAATGGAGACTTCCAACTTTTTTTGTCCTAAGAAGATGGAGATGTTCCCCTACTTCACAGTTCACATTGCCTTGACCAAATTTATGATTTGCCATTTGTCGTCAAAACATGTTGATGTCATTTCTTTCTGTATATGATTTGTCATTGCAGAAGCAATCGTAAAGGGCAATCAACCAATATGCCTTTTCAATAGATTACATTGAGAGTACAACTATGTAATCTTTATACAATTGAAGTGTATCATAACAATCTTTGAGCTTTTCACCTTACTTCTCAGTTACAGTTTCCGAAAAAAAAAAATTCAACAAAAAGACAATCATAGAAGCAAATATTAGTATAGCCAATAAGCCAAAAAATCCACTTAGTGTTAATTTCATGGCCTCTAGCCTCTCTAAATAATGTTTTAAAGTTGAGGGTTCAGTGGTTCACCATGTTCTTTTCAAATGTTTCTTACTCATATTGTCAATGTCACACAAAAATCAGGAATACAGATTGTTATATTAGACAACCTAAAAATGCTAAGAAATCTTAAAGTCACAGTGCAAAGTTACGTCAGATGGGTAAACTCAACCTTAAAAATAAATTATTTCAAAAACCCAAATTGTGGGCAAGAATTCAAGGTGACAAATCTAGTATAAACTACATGCAGAAAATTAATATACGCCAAAGACAAAAGAATCATATCAGATGGGTAGACTAAACTTAAATAATAAGGCCACAATTCATTCAAATGTGGAATTTTAGTTCACCAGCGCTTGCAATAAACCTACATGACTTGTATGAATTATAATATTATGAAAACTACAAAACAAAAGTAGTTTATTAGAGTCCTAATTTGGTGGCTCACCGTGTGATGGCTATAAAGATACAGTAGTGATGTTAAGTGTACTATGCGTGGTACAGACAATATATTCAATGATGGTCAAAACAACTTATAATTGAATGAAAAGCTATTTATGAAAAGAAAAAATAGCTTTGATATACCTAAACCGTCAATGTAGTAAAAGAAGAATAAATTTTGTATCACTTAGTATTCTTTGACACCTAAATTGCTTAATAAATATTGACATTAGCATAAGCATTTTGCAAATAGATACTGTAACTGCTACTTCAAACATCTGCTTGATGTGTCTTTTTCAAGCACTAAACTTAATATGGTACCCTGTTTTAGCCAGATGTCGGAACTAAAAATAGGTCCAATATAATTTTTAAAGCAATAGGGGAACTTAGTAAATTCACTAGAGGTTAGACGGCGGAGCTAGCATATTATATTTGAGGGGGCAAAAAAACATTAGATTTCTCTCTTTTCTATCTATTTGAGGGGGCAAAAAATTTAAAATGTTACAAATACACTTAAAAAAATTTTGTTTTTAGATAATCTGAATTTTTTAGGGGGCCGCCCCCTTGTGCCCTTAGTAGATCCTCCTTTGGTGAGAGTACTTATTTTTTTGCAGCATGTAGTTTACAGGATATGACTTAATTGAGAGTGGTCATAGAGAAATCAGTAAACTATGTCCATACGGCAGAAATAAAATATGTATGTAGTTAGCAATATCATGGATATAAATCATCTTCTATATGCAGTAAAATCCGCAATTTTTGATACCCTGTATTTCCATATAGTCCATAGACTGCAGGTAGTATTTTAATAACTTTTTAGGATTTAACAATATTAGTCATCTAGCAAAAATCAGTTAAATAAGAAACAAATAACATTTTAATTAGCAATTCATACCAAAAGTATCACCAAAGTTGGTGACCGTATCTGCTTCAAGAGATTGTGCACTGTCAGCAACACCAATTATTTCAACAAAAGTAGTAACCGGAGATGGCAATTGCCGACCCTTGACATGGATTTGTTTGTCATCTGTTGATATCCCAATCAACCCATTAGCATCAGGCCTAAGTACCTGAATCACTATCCGCACTCTTCGACCCACGTAACTTCGAAGGATGTCACCATTCACAAGGACAGCTGGGTTTGATGTATCCATCTCCTACAAACCAAGTAAAAATCATACTTTTAGGTGTACAGATTTCAATAAAAACATACAGAGGCATTTTGTCAAACAGGTGGTATGCATACGTCATCAAGTGAGAGAATTATGGCAAAATTCTTATCAACATGTTGATAAATCAAACCACCAGAACTATGCAGCTGCAATGTTATGAACGCATATACAAAATTCTCAATCAAGTAACGTTAAAACATATAGATAAATATGTGTGTATTAGGGTTTCAGTAATCAGTACTAACCTGTTACCGTGAGTTCGATAGATTTAGCAGGGAATTGGAGGAATGTATACGATAGTTTTGTTAAGATAGGAAATTATTATTAGATATGGAGGCAGATTGAAAATTTATATTTTTAAAACCCTAAAGTGATTGGGGGGTGGGGCGGTAAAAGTTCCCGCCAAACCCGAAATTGGACTAAAATCGGTTGATGTCAACCATCCGGCTTTACAGATCAACCCGCCCCCATTTGTGTGAGGCAACACCCTTGTCCCTTGCGAGTGTCTTCAGAAGCAAACGTAAAACAATAAAATTTTACTAGCTAGGTCTCCCACTAGCAGTGGAGTACTACTCATTATTAAATAGTAAATTATAATTTGATATATTATTTTCTTTTTACCAAATTGATTAGCTATGGTAGTAGATTAGTAATAGTCTGGATTTTCATCTTTAACAATTACAGCTTGAAAATATGGTGATGTAAAAATGAAGACGAGTAACACTTGATAATTAATAAAAGCTAAATTAAATTTAAGAATAAGAGTCACATATATATATTTATAGAAATTTTGAATTTTAAATTGTGACAAAAGCTTCTATAAATAAAAAGCATAAATTCTTTATACTATAGTATAAATATATCAAAATCTTCTAAGTTGACTTTTATATTAAGAGCATAATTGGGTTTTCCTGTATCCCTTTTTAAGTTTTAAGGAAAAAATTGTAAATGCTTAATAAAGGGTTATAGATATATAAAATTATAAAATGGTCGCTCATTCTTAGAATGTTTATGTCTCGTCCGTACTAATACTAATATGTAAAGCATTTTAATTTGTACATAAAATTTTAAAATCTCTCAACAATCAAAAATACTATTTAACCCTTACTAGTTTAGTTTATCATATATAGAGTCATTGCTTATAGGAGGACCATTGTTGGCTTCCCATAGGAGATTACACACATATTTGTTACCACAACGTTGCAGGTTTTTCTTTTTCCATTATTTTGTTTCATTTAGTATTTAAAATTGTATTGTTAGTAGCACAATAACTTTTTTTTTTCAACCTGGACGTCTATCAAATTCGGAGTTGCTGCCGACACATGAAGAGCTAGTCAGCATTTTTTTAATGGCGTGGATATTCAACCTCGGGCGAAGAAGCCACGACTTGCACCAAATACCTCCACCCATGCGGGACAATCAACAATCACACAACCTCATGTCCGACTTCCAACAATCAGACAACCCGTTTTCATCCTTTCAACATTCATACAACCCCCTCAAGGGCTTCCAACAATCACAAAATCCCATGCCCGACTTCCAATAATCATACAATGCCATACAATGCCATGCCCTGCTTTCAACAATCATATCACTCCATGCTAGGATTCTCACCATCCTTTATATCCTCGTCGTCGCATTCTAACCCATGTTATCTTGATTCTAGGGTATCGAGTCTCGAAAGACAACCGATGGATTTACGTCTGGAATTCGATGTGAGTATTTTAATGTTACTTTTATTTTATATGTTAAAAAGGTGTTATTTATTAGTTTTTGTTATATATGTACAGGAATTTCGCAGTAGTAGATATTCTCACGCCGGCCATACAAAGATGTCGGAGACTAGGGTGAGCTTTGAAAATGTGAAGCCGCCAGAGTTTGTAAAAAACGATTCCTTTATGCCAGAGTTCCAAAATGTGCAGGTATATTAAGTATATTTTGTACATTACTTAGTTTTGGTAAATCAATATAAATTGTACATTGTTTATTTCTTAGACACCTCCCATAGTGTGATACCCCTCGAAAACTGGTACATTTCCGTACGTCATTAACATGCACCCTTACGTTATTTCCCTCATAATTGAAATCAATTTGACTTAAACTAAGATAAGTCTAACACACGCCCACGATGCACATTCTGGTGCACACTATTTTAATGCAAGATGCATTACGTTTACGTAATTATTGAAGATTACACGATTAAATCGGATGATCTCCGACAAACACGAACGTTGGTGATAAAATTTCATAAATAACGTAAAACTATTTGATAATTAAATAGTAGTTATTTACTACTTTATTATGCTAGGTTAAGAGCATAACATGTTCGGGTAATTTAATAAACGCATACACAATTTAAATTGAACACGATGGTTGCTACAAATACGCATTTTTTTAAATGAATTAAATCATGACATACGTACATTGTCTAAAAGACTTACAATATTCAAATCCACATTTAATTATCCTTAATTAACCAAATTAACCCTATGGATCTAAATTACACCTAACTAATTACCAATTAACCTAAATATCAAATAAATAAACCTAAACCAAGATTTTCAAAAAGTCAAACCTGGCCCTACTTCCCTCCCTTGCTTGGCCGGCCCTCCCTCCTCATGCCACCATCACTCCACCATTTTTCCTTGATTAATTACTTGAATACTCTATCTCCATTCCCATTTCATTTTTATAATGTTTACACCATGCTTGAAATATCTTGTTGTCTCTAGATTATTTGTTTAAGTATGAGACTAGAGAAAGGGAGCTAGAAAACACACACTTCCGCTGATTTTCTGCTTCATCTCACCCTTTTCTCTCCACTTCCATCGACATTCATCATTTTCATTTTAAGGAAGCTTCAAGAACACTAACAAAAACCCACCACCTTTACACTATAATTACATTGTTTATATACACTCTTTCAAGCTCACCAACATGGTTTAATTTTCTAAATCTCATAATCTTGAGATTTCAAGCATTTAAAGGAAAGCTAGAAAATTTGGGTTTTATATTAAAGGATTTCGGGGTGAAGAATCAAGTTCTTTTCTTCTTTTCTTGTTATAATTATTCATCCTAACTCATTGTCAGGAAACCTCTACTTTCATCTCTTTATTTCCTTAGTTTTGAATGATATATGCTAGATGTTCACTCATACGTTAAAATCAACTATATATATGTTAAAATGGTTGTTTAAAAGATTTAAACGGCTAAAAATGTTAAAACTACTTTAAGATGATCAAGAACGTAATGAGTGTTAAAATGAGTACCTAGATATATGATTTTGATTATATGTATATTATGAAGTGTTTGAAAGTATTAAAAATGAATTTATGGTTAAAATGGTGAAAGAATCATTAAACAAGACTTTAAAACGAGTAACGAAACCCTCGAATATCCTACTTAACTAAGAAGATTTTAATCTTAGTAAAATAGCTAAAAGATATGTAAAATTTGGATTTAAATTGGGTTAAAAAGTCAAAATACATCATCTGACAAGCTTCCCGGCGGGAAATATTCCCGTGACAAGTTTATGTTACAAATTTCCAGTTTTAGACACATTTTCCCGGCGGGAAAATGGGGTCCCGGCGGGAGATTGGATTTCCCGGCGGGAAATCTTGTTTTTCAGCATTTGACTTCTTCTTGAAAGTTGTAGCCCTCTGAGTTCAAAAAATTTGGACATTTGAATCACCTCAATCGGAGTTCATGTGAGAGAGTTATGGCCAAAACCGTGGAGCCTGCCGGAACTAAAATACTTCTTCATTTTGATCATTTTTTTAACGTTTTCACTCGTTTTCTTCTTACATCCGTTCCTAACGATAGTAAACACATTTAAAGCATATTAAGTACCAAAATTTCATTCAGCTAATGATAAATACGGATAAAACAAGAGATACTACGAGGGACTAAACATGAAAACATTTAAGTAATAGTTTTCTATCTTAAACGAATAAAGGGACTTATTTAACGTCACGTTTTAGACAAACGTTAACGGAAACCATTGAACGAATTGAGAGGCGCGTTTTCACAAACAATATACATTTTGAAAGTATAAACCTTTAACGTATACTTTAATAGCCAAATAACTACGTTTTCGAGAAACATACAAGTATACCTACAAAACTATCACCAACAAGTCGTACCCTTTTCAAAAACGATATACATTTTCAACCTACTAGTTGAGTGAACAACTAGCATATATGAGCGAGTTGCCATCTATTTATACAAACCTAGATGTGCGGGTAGCCATCTACTTATACAAACATAGATGAGCGGTTAGCTATCTACTTATACAAACGACCTCATGCGTATAGGACGCTAAGAGGCTATTGTTGGGAAAACTTATTCACTTTGAACGCTAGCACTCGCGCAACTCACTAGGTGAGTTCACAGCCCCTATTTTACTACTTTCTAAACTGGGGTGAAAAACATATAAATTGTTATCATACGATGAACTGTTCTGTATACAATGATTGAAAAACTGATTTGCATACGATACTACTTGACTGACAAATCCTTATGTGCCACTGAGACTATATGATATTCAAGCCCATTGATGGCACTATATGATATTCAAGCCCTATGATGGAACATGATATTCAAGCCCTTTGATGGCACTATATGATATTCAAGCCCTATGATGGCACATGATATTCAAGCCCTTTGATGACACTATATTAAATTCAAGCCCTATGATGGCACGTGATATTCAAGCCCATTGACGGCACTATATGATATTCAAGCCCTATGATGACACGTGATATTCAAGCCCGTTGATGGCACTATATTAAATTCAAGCCCTATGATGGCACCACATGATATTCAAGCCCTTCGATGACACCACATGATATTCAAGCCCTTGATGGCATCACATGATATACAAGCCCTTTGATGGCACACGATACTTAATAAACAATTGGCCAGGATGACACATGATATACAAGCCCTTTGATGGCACACAATATTCAATAAACGATGATTTGTCGTGGATGGCACGTGGTATTCAATAACGATTATTTGTCGTGGATGGCACATGGTATTCAATAAACGATTATTCAAACTATATTTTATCATACATTTGGCTATGGATGTCACGTTATGATTACGAAATGATTTCTTAACATTTGACTTAATGATAAAGTCTTAAACCTGTGAATTGACTCAACATTTTTGTTGATGTTTTAAATATGTTTTTCAGGGTATTAGCATCGACGTAAGAAATGCATGCATGTTGGGACCAAACCTACCTATGAAGTTAGGATGCCATTTTTGGAAATACACGAGATTTCTTTTGTTTAACAATAAACTATTTTAGTACATTTACGAAATCTCTAAACGGTTGTTATTTTGATAACACTACTATTTTGACAACATGTTAAGTCGTAATGTTTGTAAAACAATATATGGCTATCTAATATTATGTTCCGTTGATAATCATATGCTCGTGATTGTGTGTTAAACGCAACACCCCGTGCTTCCGTCTTAATTAACTATGATTTGATTTTGGCGGGGTGTGACACATGGCCATGCAACGGAGTCCTAGAGAGACGAAGAAAGGCCCACAAGTTTCAACACCTTATACCGTCTTCCAATCTACTGATACAGAAGCAGTCGCATTTGATATTAGAGGACGTCTTGATACTGAAGTAGCGCCATTTCACAATCATCAACAGTGGTTCACAATCATCAAACCACTTGGTTGTTCCCATTCTGGTTGATCTGATAATGGATTAATGTTGTCTGTTGGTAGACATTTTTAGAATACCAAGGCGAGAAAAATTGATTACAATCATCAAGCATCAAGAACTTCGCAACTGAAATAACATGACCATAAGGTATTGCATACAGTTGCCACTTTCTACAACTGCAAGTACCATTACCAAAATTAACAAGACCTTTTTCACCTCCTTCGTCAACCTCGTATTGTGATGGGCTAATGTCGTGTGTTGTCCATGTAGAACTCTGTAACTTTCTTTTGGCAAATTTATGATCCACCCAAGGTTGAACTTACCTCCAACTTCATGATGTATAAAGTACCACTTTTGCACATAATCTCGAAAAAAATCAATTAGCATAATGATTGGAAGTTTATGTACATAGACAGATAACGCATTAACAGACTCCGCTATTGGAAGTCATTATATTGTAATGTTCTCCGGGGAAATGTGCTATTGACCACTTATGCAAACCAGCTTGCAACATGATAGTTCTAGTTGTAGATACCGCTACTTTAAGGCACGCCTTCCATTCTTCAAAGTCGGAAACCATATACGCTTTGCATGTCTTCTAGTATAATTTTTGGAATTTTTTTCCCTTTTTTGTTTAATCCTAAATTTACAAGCAAGTGTCGACAACATAGACCTTGATAAACATGCGGGAAAACTTGCCTTATTGTCAGATCAATGGACGCAACTCGGTCAGATATGAACGCTAAACCGGGTCTTTCACCAATGTAATCCTTAAGCTTTGGCAAAAACCATATCCAACACTCAAAACCTCCAGTTTTACGACTCTGTACGTAACAAGCAAAATTTGATTATTCGCATCCATTCCTACTGCTAAAAACATTGTTCCTAAGTAGTTTCCTTTTAAATGTGCACCATCTATAATAAGTATTGGTCGTAAGTAATTACAAAAACTTTGAATCTACATTCACAGTTATGAGTTGTATTAAATTTGAAAGAATCAAGTATTACATAACAACGATAAAGTTTTACTTATCGCGACACCAATAGCAACAACATTACATTCGAATCTCTCTAAAGAATCGGTCCCTCTAAACAAGTCTATAGCACGACACTTCCCCCTCCAAGCTTAAGAATAAGAAACATCTATTTTTAATCTTTGATTTAAATCGTTCATGATATCTTTCCCATGATATACAGGAGTACTAACTTTCAGTTGATCACGAAGTATACTCGCTAATACATGTTTGTTTGCATTACGGTGATTCGCATTAGTTTGCGTTTTTTAGCATGTGTGGTGATATTTTAAAGTTTTTACATGAAAAATCGAATTATTATTTTTTAGTTTTGTGACTCTTAAGAACCATTGACAACCTTTATTGACACATTGTGGTTGATGAATTCATAACTCTCTTCGAGACATTCAATACCTAAATAACATTTTAGCTCATCTTTGTTACTAAAGAAATGACCTTCAGTAACTTTTAAAGATGACACGTAGCTATTAGGTTTAATGGGTGCTTCTTTGAAAACTGGACATTATAGGGGCTCAAGCCATGACCAAAAGTAGCTGGGTTGCATTTGAGGCAGAACGCCGAGACTTTGCCATATGTGGATCGGTTAAAGGGTTATAATTTATATCGACATATACCTCATCCTCTTTTTTACCACAAAGATCTTCTGTATTTTGAGCATATTCATTTTCAAGTGCAAGAGAATATTGAAAGACATCTTGATGGTCACTACGGTGAGAAAGATTTTCATATGAAGGAATGTATTAATTTTCAGGGAAATCATTATAAGAAGAAACGTGATCGTGTGAATAAACATACAGATTTTAATTTGGGTACGAATTTGTTAGGTATGGTATTGATTTATTTCTTGGGAAGGGTATGCATTCATTTGTTGGTTAGGGTAATCATTGATATGTTGGGGATGATACATATTTGGAACAAACATAAAAGGACCAACATCATGTCGTTGATTGTTTCCACTACCAAGACCAATTTGTTGAACTACAAATAACGTAAAATCTCCGTACGGATTATTACGAACAACTTTGATTAGAAAAGCTACATCTTCATTGTCAAAAAATCAACCGGGTGTCTGCAACTTGACATTTTATAACACAATATAAACTCCTTTTTGAATATCTAAACAAGCATTTATAGTTTAAACTTCTTCAACCTAGAATACCTTGTATTTACACACAAACTTATGCCACATCTATGTAATCCAACATGCAAATATTCATACATGCATTTACTAATTCCCACAACCCCCCCCCCCCCCAACAAAGAAGGATGTTATTTTCTGAATTCATTTTATTTTCACGATTTGAATACAATGATAGAATGATTAATGAATGCAAATAAAATAGATAATACTGTTAGCTTATAAAGAGAACATATTAATTCTCTTAGTTTTTTTTGTTTTGCCACTCACGGTTCATAAAATGATAATCCAATATGATAAGGCCGATTACGACTGATTTAATTAGAATCCAATGTCGCTCATCTCGCTCATCACTGATATATTGAATTTAATGTAAAAAAGTGATCATGTAATTGAATTAGAATCCAATTATAAAAAATTAATAATATATTCGGGTGAAAGAGAAATAAACTAAAAGGGAAAAAAATAAAAACTTTTTACCCTAATTGGTGATGTCATGTGTCAAAAAAATAAAAACTATTTACTCTAATTTAATTATTTTAACGGAAAAAGCGATCATACAAGAGATTGTTATGTACTAGGCACATGTAAGTAATCAATAGTGGTGTCATCACCCGTGGATCCTACTTTTTATTATTATTTTCTCAAATCAGAAATGGAAATCATAACGATCATGTTACACTCGAATTTTTTTATTTTTTATTTATTTGAAGAAAACAACTCAAATATCATATATACATGTATTCGGATGAATACATACATATATGACTCAACGTAACATAGTACAACCCTTAACACGATGCTTGAAAATGATTGGCTTAAAAACAATTGGACAACTTAGATAAAAGAAAATAAAACACTTACTTGACGGTGCTTTTAAATCAGCACCAAACCCCTGTTTTGAACACTACTTTTGGACCCTCTAAACCTTTCCAAAACATACATATATTATACCGGTACAAAGATATTTGAACATACTTTAATGTACAACTTTTATATTTTTATAAAACACAACACACTTCCACTTATAGCCCTTTAAAACTGCCAAAAACTATTTTGGAATTCATAAATCAACCCCAACAAGCTATTTTATGTCCCACTTTTCGACCACTTAAACACATCCATTTTCAGAAAACCTTATATCATTTTAAAGACATTCGACCATGCTTTCATTATACAGTTTCAGTTTTATCCATAACAGAGTACACCAACCTGTACAACCTCTCAAAAATTGCCAAAAGTGGCTTTTTAGCTTTTTACCCAAGTTACCAAATGACCCGTTTTCACAACCTATTCAAACTACATATTCATATGACTTGAAAACCTTCATTTTCACTTCAAAATGAACAACATGTTTGACACCACAACATACTTACATATCTACATCATTTACAACCAAAAGCCATAATATCATTTGACCCGTTTTGACACTTCCAACATCACAACAAAATGTGAGCGTAATGTAACAGGTTGTGTAACCACATTTATGTTTTAAAAGATAACACTTGCATAACCTATTACAAGTGTTCATCCATGTTCCGCGATCATTCTTCTTACCCGACCTGCTTACACCTACAAACACAACATCGCTACGGAGTAAGCTTATATGCTTAGTGAATATACAGGTAATTAAACACATGAATTCACATCCATAATGTACATATATTCTGCACAATAAAATTAGCTCACAATGGATCGATTCCGCTTGTTGGTCCCGGTTTGTCAAGTTTAACGTTAAACTACTAACAACAAATGTTCTAGGATCCCGTAGGTTTGGATCTACGAGGTAATCTTGTTTATAAGAGTGCGGAATCCTCACATAAACACAAACGATAACAAACGAGTAATACAAATGTGTAAAGATCACTTTTATTGAATGTAAACAAGTATTACATTCGAACAATGATACAAACTCTCTCTTTTAGATTTATACGAACTTGTACTAAGCTTCTAAAACTGAGTTCGAACTTACAACTCCGAAAAACCTCTTTTCTAACACTTTCGGACTTGTGTATATATAGGCACCTAAGTTCGTACGAACTTAGGCACCTTCTAAGTTCGTACGAACCTACAAAATACACATACAAAACTAAAGTTAACGATTACAATGATTAACAAAATGACTCCTAAAACTAACTATTACAAACTAAAAGTTGTTGTCACACAATATGCACCAACAAATGTAAAGTATAACAATAAATTCAAGTTTAAAGTTTCTTTCATTGATTCAATAAAAAAATAACTTTACAATACTTTACTGCAGAATAAGACAAGACAAACTAGTTTAAGTAAACTACACTTGTGACAAATTTGCTTCAACATGTTATCAGCTGGGTAAGCTGATAACACACAATGATTGACACTTAGCAAATAAGTAGCAAATAAGTGAGGACACAATTGCTCGTTGACAGACATGATTATGCTTAAATCAAGGTTGAAGTAACTACACAAATCTGGACATTGAATATGGTAGTTGATGGAAGTATTTATAGTGCAATAAATATATGTAATGAATCCTCAAACCCTACACGTGTCAATACAATATTCAAGAAGGTATAAATGTGACTTCCACTGAATGGAAGTGACATTACATACTAGGATAAGGTTTGGTGAATTAATTAATCCTAGGAATCAAAAAAGGAATACACTTTTCTGACAAAATACAACAACCAGTTGTACATATCTTTATCATAGATATGTACAATGTTATTGTCCTTTATAAGTTGACATTCAGTTTAGTACATTGGGTATTTGTCAAATCCAATGTACTTTACATGGTAATAGCTTGAACCGCTGGTTAATAGAGAAGTATTGAATTCCACTTCAGCGTACTCCTCTTTATCTCTGCCTTCAATCTTTGACTTGAACAGATGCATCAGATCTTTGACAGCTACAGACTCATCGTAACCTCTTCAGATGATAAGTCTCTATCAGCTAATGATAACTACTAAGGTATTATTCTAAGTTACAATAATGTCACTGCTAACAGATGCAGTGACTAATAGACCTCAATAAATATTCTAAGTATGATAGTTCACTGCTAGAACAAAACTGCTTAGTCTATTCTAAGGTCGTTGTTAACAAATGCAGCGACAGATAAAACACTTAGTTTATTTTGTCATACATAAATTACATTAGTGGCGTCTCTAATCTAACACCACCTTATGAAGTTTATCGCCTTTTATGCAATATCTAAAATATAAGCAAATATAATATTTATATACAACCAACAAATCAAATGTCACACCCCGCTAAAGCGGAAACACGAGATGTAACAGTACAATGATTTCATAATCGAAAATTACAAAAGATCACCGTTCAACGGTCTACAATTAATACATTACATAAAGTCTTACAAGCGTTTACAGCACAAAAGTAAATAATCTAAACATGCGATTACATCCAAAAGAGACAAAGTTCCGTAACGCTACAGCAGCATAGATCATATAATGGGTTCAGCTTCAATAGACAAGTTGTGACTAATTCCTGAAAAGCATGTAAAATAACAGGTCAACTATGAAACATAGTTGGTGAGTACACAGGTTTTGTGAAATGAAGACCCTTTCCAAGAGTTTACAAATCTAGTTTAAAAGTTCCACGTTACTACGTGATTAGTTTGCAAAAGTTTAGTGTCGAGGCTCATACAAAGACGATAATCATCCGATAAGTTCTTAAAATCAATTTTTAGGATAATCAAATGCTATTGCGCGAATAATTATGAAGTAATTCATTATAACTAGGCTCATTTAAGAGCGAAACTCATTTGATAGTTAAATTCATTTGAGATTCGATGTTTTGTTCGCAAAAGAGGTTTAGTTAAGTACGAGATTCATTAAGGAGCGATTCCCTTTTTGTACTCAATTAAAAGTCGTGATTCATTTATAACGCCGCGCTCATTTTTTCAAAGGAGTGTTTAATTCACGTTTATAAAGCTCAAGATATAGTGTTTAATAAGTTCAAGTTATGTTTATAAAACTCATATTGTAGTATTTAATAAGTTCAGGTTACGTTTATCAAGTCAATGGATCATCAAATCAATATCAAAACGTTTATAATCTCAACGGATTATTATGTCGAAGTTCATAAGAATGCGAGGCGTTATTATGAAATCACGTTTATCATTAACCAAAACCACAATGATTTATAGTATGAAACTCAGGTTATAAAATTTATGGTTTTAAAGAAATATCGTTTCAAATGACAAAGTCATTGTAAAGCTCGGGTCGTAAGTTTTATAGTTTCAAAGAAATATCGTTCAAATGACAAAGTCATTGTAAAGCTCGGGTCGTAAGTTTTATAGTTTCAAAGAAATATCGTTCAAATGACAAAGTCATTGTAAAGCTCGGGTCGTAAGTTTTATAGTTTCAAAGAAATATCGTTTCAAATTTCAAAACGTCATACGTTTATAGTCGTTTATGAAATTTCTATGCTATCACGTTATAATGTCTATAGTCACAATGAGTTATTATGCTTGAGTCCACAACCAAACCTACAACCGATAAACCTTTGCCCCAAAGAGAGATGCCCTATCGTTGGCATTTAGGATGATGGGATGCACTCACGTGGCCGCGTGAGTGGGGAGGTGGTCTCGCTCCCAAATAGTACTATTCATATGCATCATTTGGCTCATATAGAGTTAATGGTCGTGTAGATATACCGGGGACTTTAGATACGATAGAAAAACAAGCATATAATCATGTTCGTATAAACTTCAAACATTAAAGAAGTTATTCGTAATCAATACGACATTTTAACCATGTCAAGTATTCGAAAGTAAGCATAGCATATACCATAGCATAGCATTTGTAAATCAAGGATAGCATTTGTAAAACGAGCATAGTATAAGCAAAGCATTCGTAAATCAAGTATAACATAAGAATAATATTTGTAATCCAAATATAGTAATTAAATCATATAGCATGCTTTTCACCCCAAAACATTTAAGTAAAACGTTAAAAAGAGGGGCTGTGTAAACTCACTATTGAGCGTGAGCGTACGGATGGATGTAATGCGCGTTTCGACCGAGTGTGACTCCTATCCAAGACCTACGAATACAAGGTTCCTAATTAGATTCTCGTCTAATATGGTTTGTTATGATTGCTTAGCTAGTCAAATACGTTACAAAGTGCCGTTAGAGTTTGATTTGTCGTTTAATTAACGTTGTCGGTAATCATTCGGGTTGCGAATAAAATAATGGAAACACATGAAAACAGACTCCAAAAATTATCAAATTTAGTATACAATATACAATATGATTTAAAAATTTTCTGTGAAAATTTGGGGATTTTTAGACTTACAGATTATTTTTAATCAAATAGTGTCTAAAAGGTGTGATAAATATGGGAAAAATAGTAATTATTCATGAAAAATTCTGGAATTTTTACTAGATCCTTTTTAAGTCATTTTTAGGTTTGTGTAAAATTTTCAGCTCGTTTTGAGCACTGGAACTTTGGTTTCCAACTTTATGTGTTTTAACGAGACGTAAATCGGAAAACATATCAAAACACTTCCAAGGAGTGTTAAATTTTGAGTATAGAGTCATTTTCTGTGTAAAATGACACAGGAATTTTCCCATATTTATTTGATGTCAAAAAGTATTTTTCATGAATATTTTTATTTTTGTAGTCTTTATTTATATTAATCTAGGAAAAATTACTTGTGTTTATCCAAAAATTCTCATTTTTATTTTCAAGATTATTTTCAAGATATAGTTACTGAGAAAAATCATCCCCAAATTTTTAACACGTTTTATCTAATATTTTTGTATTTTTGCTTCATCACAACACAATTATTTACATTTTACAAGGCTAGAATAATGCATGATGTTCATGCATTTTCTAAAAATAGTAAATCACCAAGATAAATTCCTATCTTTTTATACTACTGAGATACACATGTTAGGAGTCTAAAAATAATTTTTCTTAGATTTATAGAACACCTTAAGACCCATGAACAAGTATCACAACAAGGTGCTCACAGAAAAGTTACTGTTTGCGCATCAGTTTTGTGTGATATATTTGGAGGTTGTAAACTCAATGAATTTGAGTGAGACCAGTGGGGTTTTAAAGGTAAGACATTAAGCTAAATTCTAGAAGAAAAATCAAGATTTTTGGACCATTATTCACTGAGTTATGGTCGTTTCAAGTAGGGTCAAAATCTGGACAGATTGCATGCATGACAAAGTGATCTTTTTGGTGTGATTTCACTACCAAAAAATTTTTAGACCTCATCCAAAGATTGAAGTCTTGTCTTTTATGCATGAACATGTTTTTTACAGAAACATAAACATATTTTAACATTTGAACCATTTATTCTAGCAAGAACATATAAATAAACTCTATAACATCAAAAAGTCGACTTTTCGGTTTGATTTTCGGTTTGATCATAGGTTGCCCTTTTGTTTTAACACTTAAACAAGTGTAAGGGAACCTACAAACCATCAAACCTTGTATGAGATTTTTATCCATGGTAAAAGGCATAAAAATCATGTTTTTACAAAATTCAAAGTATGAAAATGCAAGAATGGAAGTTAAAGATGGTGTTCATACCTTGGAATGTTGGTTTAGGTGTATGAACACCTTCAAAGAGATGATTTAAGGATGATAAGTTGCTGGAGTTTAGTGTGTGTTTAGAGAGAATTGTGTGTGTTTTTGAAAGTGGAAATGAGAGAAATGATGAAAGTGGAAGAGTGTGTAAGTGTAGAAGGCTTTTTGCATGGAATCTTGATATGTGAGTGGGGGTTTTGAGTGGTCAAAGGGGGAGGCCGGTTTTTAGGCATCAAAATGAGTTATTATTTTCATTTTTTTGTTAAAATATCATATATATTATTTTTGATATTTATTTGTATTAAAATCTCACAAGTCTTGCACATTTGAAAGCTTTAAATTGTGTTGTTTTTATGCTTAATATAAGGGTTATAAAAATTGATGTTCTAAATTTCTAAAATACTTCAAATTGTATTTTATATTGTTTATAATGGATATTCAAGTATTAGTTTGTCGGATTCGAGTTTCGTTTATTCAATTCGGGTCGCGTTTGCCGAGCTACGAAATTTCGGTTAATTTCCGATTTTCGTGATTTTTTTGTTGGTTAAAGTGTGAGTCATAAAACTTTATTTTATAAGTTTATAGAATTCATCAAAATGTATTTGATTCGATCACAATTGACATTCGCGAGTTAATAAACCGATTTCCAGTCGTGTTTACCGAGCTACGGAATTTCCGGTTAAATTCCGATTTTTGAGATAGATGAATATTTTGTGATGGCTTATGAAATTTAATTTCATTTGTTTTCTTTGGCACTTTGTAACCTAATTTAAGGTTCCTCACGGTCTTATAGTCCGCTAAGCAATCTTCAAAGACGTCACGTGATTTCGGTAACTTACGGTTTCGGTACTTAAGGAGTCGAACCTAGCCTTTTCACTAGGATTTTAGAGTGCTATAAACGTAATTAAAAGTACTAGGGATTCTAGTGCGATGTTGACCTGAGATTTTTTTGACGGTTGTCACATCAAACAACAAGTTATCAGCCCATAAACAACCAATTCAACCTCATGATCACACGAAATCTCTTACATGGATGTAATCCGATTTCATATGATCAATTCGCCTGTTTAATCCCCGTACACTCACCTCCTTGGCTTAATAACGTTAATTTGCACTTTTGAACTTCCAAGTCCTTAGTACCTAAAAACACATCACATAATCAACCAATAATGTACTAATAATCTAATTTCATTTCTGACTCATTACACAACCTATTTACTCTTCCAAATTCTTATGACCAGTTTCACTTTTTAAAGTCAACCCTCCATAACCTAACTAGTTTAAGTCATAATTACTTTCTATCATCTTGCCATCTTTAAAGTCAATTAAATCATCCAAATAACATCAAATGAACTTTGTTAAGCTAACAAATTCATGGGTTATCCTTATTTTGTTAAAAATTCAACTTTTTATATAAACCCTCATGAATAGGGGTGTAATCGAGTCGAGTCGAGTCGACACAGTGTCAAGCTCGAGCTCGACTCGATTATAAAACTCGAGGCTTGAAACTTGACTCGAGCTCAACCGAGCTCCATATTTCGAGCTTGAGCTCGAGCTCGTTAATGTATCGACACTTTCGAGCTCGGCTCGACTCGACTCGATTAGCCATTACAATTGACTTAACAAAACAAACATGATTCGCTTGATTACTTAGCCTGCCACTCAGATTTGTATAACACATTTACAATACAAAAAACTACACTATAAATAAAACCGTACTAAAAGACTCGTTATAATCACTCCAAAAAGTCCAATACATACTGTTATGGATCCTTAAAGTATCAAACGAGTTGATTACAATAATAATACGAAATATGAACACAAAAAAGACCAACAAGACCAATACATACTGATAATGATCAAACGGGTCTACAAGTCATTGGGCCCAAAACATCTTTATCATCTTCAGTTTAATACATCTGAAATAGTATGCCAACACCGAGAGCATATTAACAAAATAAATTAAATATTTATCAGCTTAAGGATTTATATTACTCAACTTACTTCAAGGAATGGGAAGATTGATCTCAGTTGGCTTCTTTTATTTCTAAGTTGCATAAAAATGGGTGAAGTTAGTGTATAATCAAATTAAATAACAAGAGCAAAGAAATAGTTAGTAAAACGAAAAAAGGCACACCTTGTTTTTCCTTTTCAATCCATGAAGACTTCGACACCAATCTCCTCCACAAAGCAAGACTTGAACTGTTTCGGGAAGCAAAGATGTTCTATAAGTATCAATTACTCTACTCCCCGCACTAAAGGAAGCTTCTGAGGCAACCGTTGTAATCTGAACAGCAAGTATATCTCGAGCCATTTGAGACAAAATACGATACTTTGAAGAATTCAACCGTCAGCATTCTAAAACATCAAAGGGTGAACCATCGTCACACATGTAAAGTCCATCTTCTAGATATGTAGCTAACTTAGATTTTTGTGGTTGGACATTTTCAGTTGTCTTTACAAATTGAGCAAATTCAGACCAGCCGGAAGAGGAAGCTTGAACATTCACGTTGTTACAAGCTGAACCATCTATATCAACATTTTGTTCATGTCCAATACGATAATATTCATCCTCATATTCACTATATAACTCAAAAACTACTTCATTCACTATTCCAACATTTTTTTTAGCTTCCTCTGGTGTATACTTTTTGGGAAAATAAAACTTCTCAATTCCCTTAAGTTTACACCTAGGATCCAAAACACCAGCAATTGACATCATTAAGTTACACTCCCCCCAATATTTATCAAATTTTTCCTTCGTGGCTTCGACCATCTCATGAACAAACTTATCTTCATTAGAATCTTTAAACGTTGTATCCAACAAAACTTTCACTCGATAAACTTCATTAAGAAACAGATTTGAAGTCGGATATTCACTCCCCGAGATAAGGTTAGTGGTAGCACAAAAAACTTGCAAAATAGAACAAACTTTCTCTACTTTCAACCAATCTTCATTGGTTGGACAACAAACATAGCGTGGCTCTCTATCTCGGAATCTTGGAAACACTTGTTGAAACTTGATTGCGGTTGACAACATCTCATATGTAGAATTCCACCTTGTTTTGCAATCAAGGATAAGCTTTCTATGTGGTAATCCCGATTGTTGTGCAATCTCTAAAAATAACTTAAGTCTTGCTTCACTTTTATTTATAAAAGCAACACTATCATGGATATCCTCAATGATGTATGTGATCTTTGAAAGTCCATCTTGAACCATAAGATTTAAGATGTGTGTACAACAACGGACATGAAATAACTTTCCTCTACAAGGTAACTTTTTAATGAGTGTGTAAGTGTCCCTTAGGCTTTCAATAGCTGAATCGTTGTTTGAAGCGTTATCAACTGATATTGTATACAACTTATTCTCGATTACCCACTCCTTCAAACACTTATAAATATTGTCAGCTATATCAACACCAGTGTGAGGAGGAGGTACATGAACAAAATTGATAATGCGTTTATGCAATTTCCATCTAGAATCAACAAAATGCCCCGTGAGAACCATATATCCAATCCTTTGATTAGTAGACTTCCACATATCGGTGGTCACACTGATCTTGGGAATAGATTTCAAAAGATCTTTCAACTTCTTTTTTTCTATCTCATAAACTTTTTCGCAATCCTTTTTTGTGGTGTTACGAGACACTTGCTCCCATTCAAGCATTCCACGCCTTTGCATCATATTAAAACCTTCCTCCTCCACAATTGTGAAAGGATGTTCGTGCATCAAAATCCAATGTGCAACCGACTCTCGCGTTTTTATCATATCAAACTTCCCATTAGTAAGAGCTGGACTCACAACTTGAGAATTAATATCCGAATCAACTATTTCCAATGTAATCCTTTGTTGTTGTTTTTGGAAGATTTTTCGCCTCAAACAATTTGACAAGTGTCTTTTGAAGTGACTAGTACTCTTGCTTTTAATTATAGAAAGCTTAGCCTTACAATGTACACACTCTGCATTTTTAGTCCCATCAGGAAGCTTGACATCTTTAAACTCTAACCAAACTGAAGACGTTCTTTGCCTTTTCTTAGTTTCAAAATCAGAATTTTCCTCCACTTCCTCATTTTCTCCATTACTATTAGTAGTTGTATCATCCAATGAAGTGGTATTTTCTTGTGGTGAGTCAGTAGCAGATGAAACTTCAGGTATAGAATCCATATCTACAAAATAATTGTAATGATATATTGTCATACTGTTGAGACATGTTTTGTGACAACAGGTCTAGCTTGAAATTAGTCTTTCTAGTTTGTAATATGTCTTGTATTAATTGTAATCGAGTTTGTACATTGGTTTTGAATTGTAAATGAAAAACTGTGGTTGGAAAACATTTTAGAGTGAAAAATCAAAAAGCTGAAAAATGATGACCAAGTTTGACCGCGAACCGAGTCAGTTTGCAGGACAAATTTGGACTGCGAACCGAGTCAATTCGTTGGGCCTAAATGGGCTGCGAACCGAGTCAGTTCGCAGAAGCCCATGACCCGCGAACTGAGACGGTTATTTATACAAATTAGGTTTTAAACCTAATAAACTTTTGCCATTTACCCAATACGAATCATCTGAGTTTTCCAGAGCAATTAAACCTTCTAAAGGCTAGGTATTGATCGTTTGACATTTGTTATTAATCAATACAAAGCAATTAGATACCCGATTCACTATATTCGTGAAACAAATCGTTATAGATCCTATAACTAAGTATTGAGGGATTCCGCACCTTAATACGTTAGATAACCTCGTTATCGATCCGAATACGCACGGACTTACAATTGGTATCAGAGCCTACGGCTAGATACGCGTAGGTTCGAGGTTATTTGGGGTATTAACGATTGTTTAGGGTGAATAACGTTTGATTTAGGGTTGTTTTTGCGTACAATTAGTGCGTATTTGTGACCAAAATCAGTCTCTAAAAGTTTTTGGGTTGGTTTACGTTCGAAGTCTTAGGGTTTAGACGTTCAAGAACCTAAAAATTTACGTTTTTGGGGATTACAGCCGTTTCTGCGAAGTGAGATTAGGGTTCTGCGAACCGAGTTTGCGAACTGAACTGGGATTCTATTTTGCGAATTGAGTTTGAGAACTGAGATCTGGTTCTGCGAACTGACTGACCTGCGAACTGAGATTTGCTGCGAAGTGACTGTATCTGCGAACTGAGATCTGGTTCTGCGAACCGAGTGGCCTGCGAACTGAAATTATGTTCTGCAAACTGAGTTAGCTGCGAACTGAGTTCTCACCCTGCGAACCGAGTTGGCTGCGAACTGAGTTCTCATCCTGCGAACTGAGTTTATGTTTTCGTGATTTTTGATAGTTTTGTGATTTGCAAAGATGTCAGACCTAAGTAGAATGATCGAGATGGATCATGAGATTGGAAAATCGAATGTTCCACCTAAATTACTCAGATTAGAAAATTACTATGGATGGAAAGATAGGTTTGAATCCTATTGTAGATTCCATGATTTGGTAATTTGGGAATGCATCAAAAATGGATACATTGCTCCTACCCAAGTCGTTGAGAATGTGACTGTGGCTATTCCTTATAGCCGGATGAACGATGAGCAAAAGAAGGAATATGAGTCTGAGAACAAAGCTCATTCGTCGATCAAGATGAGTCTTCCAAGGGAGATTAATCATCAACTCAAATCTTTTCACACTGCTAGAGAGCTCTGGGTAGCTCTTGAGAAAAGATGCGAGGGTAGTCCACAGGTGAAAGAAGGTAAAAGGAGTATGTTGAAGAAACAATTTACCGTCTTTAAAACCTTGAAAGGAGAAGATTTAGATGCTTATGTCACTAGGTATTACCATCTCCTTAGTGAATTGGATGACCATGAGATTTTCTGTACTGATAGGGAGAAAACCGACAAGTTCCTTGAGGGTTTGCCTCCTAATTGGGAAATGTACGGAGTGATGATTAAGGATAATGAAGAGAGATACTCTAAGATGACCCTAGAGCAGGCTATCGACAAGCTCCGAGGGTATGATTTTACCAAAAAGACGAGGGACACGGATTCTGATCAGGTACAGGATCCTGGGCTATACCATGGAAAATCAAGTCTCTCGAATTCTTCGTCTACATCAACTTCCGCACTACTGGTTGGTGGAATAGATGACAGAGGTGAAATTCTAACTGAGGATCTGTGCTTCATTGCCTCGAATGGAAGTGAGAAATGAAGTAAGACTACTGTTGAGAAGTCACCTCAAGGGCAACATAAAATGCCGATGAGTGTGAAATCTGCAGAACAACAACTGTCTGTACTTGCTTCGTTCGTTGCTTCTTACGAAAACTATATCCAAGGGAAGATCAACGACCCCGCTCAATTTGATGAAGATTATGATCAAATTGATCCAGAGGACTTAGAGGAAATGGATCTCCAGTGGCAACTAGCAATGGTGTCAAGGAGAGTCAAAAATTTCCTAAAGAAAACTGGAAGGAGAGTGGTAGGTAATAGACCGGGCTTTGATAAGTCCAAAGTGAAGTGTTATAATTGCCAAAATTTTGGACACTTCGCTAGGGAATGCCAGAGACCCAAGAATGAGCAGACTGCAAATCCTGTAAGACAAGACACCTCTCTAGCATCAAAAGCTTTGGTGGTTCAACAACTTGATGGTTCATATGACTGGAGTGCTTTATCTGAAGAAGCACTCATGGCTGATATTGAAAATCAAGATAACATGATTGAATCCACGTCTTGCATGCCAACTGCTGAAGAGTATCAGGTGGAAACACAAGTTACTAAGATTTCAACAGTTGATGATGATGTGCTGGACTTGGGATCTACTGAAGATCTATGTCCTGAAGATTTTGTGGCGCATATGGCTGATCTCCAAACCGATAAAAAACGGGTATGTCTTGATATTTTCACTCTTACTGATGTATGTCAACTTGTTGCTAGTTTACAGTCCCAAGTAAATGTTTATGCTGAATCACATAGGACTGTTACATCTGAATTAGAACAAGTAAAAAGTGATGTACGTAGGCTAAGTGAGGATAAATTAGCTCTAAAGGAAAAGATTAAGTCTAATATGGCAGATAAGATCGCTCTTAGAGATACTATTAATGAACAAGCTATTAAAATAGACGGTCTTTATCTAAACTTAAGAGACTTGAACAAAGATGTAGCTAATAAAGAGCTAGAGCTATCTGAGTCCAAAATGAAACTAGTTGAGTTGAATCATAAGATTGAAAGTTATAGGACATCTTCCTTAACTTTAGATCATATAATTAGTTCTCAACGGAGTGTAAATGATCGATCTGGACTAGGTTGCCATGATGTACCTCCTCCTTTTAATTCTAATTACACTAAGGCTCATGAAGACTTAGAAATGATAGATGTGCCTTTTAACTCTGAGAAAACTCCAATAAATAAGTCAGAGATATCTGAGTTAGAGAAGCCTGTTATTAAAGATCTAACATCTAACGAATGCAAAACTAAATTAGATGTTGAGGATATTAAAGGACAGGAAAGTAAAACTTCAGTAACTCAGAAAATTACTAACTTAGAAAAGGCAAAAGAAGTTAAGTCTAAGAAGATAATGTCGTGTTTCAAATGTCATGAACGAGGACATGTGGCTTCTTGTTGTCCCAATAAGAAGTCAGAAACAAAACATAGACCAGTTGACAGTGACATGTCACCGGGTACTTCTAAGATTGATGTAGACAGGTCGAGTTCTAAACCTGGGTTGGACAAACAATCCATATCTAAACCTGTGAACATTTTGAAAAGGTTAGGAACACACAGTGTTTCTCCACCTAAACCTAAACGGTTTTTAAATGATAATACTTTCAATCATTCTTGAGACCAAACACCGTCAAGGTTTAGGACACCTCATCACAACCATAGTCATTTTGAGATTGGTTCTACTTCTCGGAACCATAGTCATTATGAGAGTGGTTCTACCTCACGTACACATGGGATTAAATATAATTATAGTTATAATCGTAATCAAGGACATCAATCCCAAGGTAATGTGTCAGAGAGGCCTGTTTCTCATTCACCTCATAGACCCAAGACCACCGTTCCTCAACAAACTCGAACTCCTTCGAAAGTAATTCAGGCCCCAGATGGGAAAAAGGGTTACTTTAAAGAAGTTAAGTTTGTTGATGATGAGGGACGATCCAAGTCTGTTATGGCTTGGGTCCCTCTTGACGACTAATTGTGTACAACTGTCATGTGTAGGAACAAACTGTGAACGGAGATAACTGGTGGTACGTAGACAGTGGATGTTCAAGACACATGACAGGAGATAGAAGTCTACTGATGGACTTCAAAGGAGGACTGAAGCAGCGAGTTAATTTCGCTGGGAGAAAGGTGGAATCATCACTGGGAAAGGAAAAGTTTCTAATGGAACTTTGACTCTTGAGAATGTGAACTATGTTGAACAACTGGTTCACAATCTAATGAGTGTTCCCCAAATCTGTGATAAAGGTCATCCGGTATTATTTAATGAAACAGAGGCCTTAGTCCTGAAGCCAGGTCTGGTTATTCCAGAAAAATGGATTCTAATGAGGGCTCCAAGGAAGAGGGATATCTATGCTATTAACATGGGTATTCCTGCATCTTCAATGGAGTCGACATGCCTATTATCCAAGGCTTCAGAAGCAGATTCTATACTTTGGCATCGGAAAATGGCAGACCTGAATTTTCGAAAAATGAATTATATAACCAAGAATGAGTTAGTTCTGGGTGTACCTTCTACGCGTTTCGAGTTTGAAGACAAGTGTGTTTCTTGTTTAAAAGGAAAGCAACATAAGAAACCACACAGGTCCAAAACTAAAAACTCCATTTCCATGCCATTTGAATTGCTACATATGGATCTTTTTGGCCCAATAAGCAAAAGAAGCATAGGTGGTAAATGGTATTACTTAGTTGTCACAGATGACTACTCTCGATTCTCGTGGGTATTCTTTTTGGGGTCTAAGGATGAAACTCCAGGAATTCTTATGGAGTTCTTAGGCTTAATAAAGAATGTCTACAACACGAGAGTGAAGAGTATTCGTAGTGACAATGGAACTGAGTTCAAAAATTCTACGTTGAATGTATATTGCTCAAGCAAAGGCATACAACATCAATTCAGTGCACCATATGAACCTCAACAAAATGGTGTTGCTGAAAGGAAGAATAGAACTCTCATTGAAACAGCAAGAACAATGCTTGCAGATTCAAGGCTTCCGGTCATTTTTTGGGCAGAAGCGGTGAATACTGCATGTCATGTTCTAAACCGGGTTCTTACCGTTAAAAAGCAGAACAAGACTTGTTATGAGCTTTTGAACAATAAGAAACCGAATTTGAAAGGGTTTGAACCCTTTGGTGTCTCATGTACTTTATTGAAAACTAGTTCTCAACCAAAATTTGGTGAGAAGGCTGACGAAGGATATTTCCTAGGTTATGTGCCTAACTCACCAAATAAACGAGTTTTTAATAAAGCTACGGGACGTGTGGAAATAGTTTATAACGTTGAAGTTACGAGCTACACACATGACTCACATAAGGGATTAGATTGGCAATTTGACTATTCTGATCTTTTTAAGTCATTTAATGTCCCATTGTGTGATTACACGGCTGATCCTGTACTTACTGAACAGTTATTGTCGGGTGATGGAGATATTGGCTCCATTCCAACATCGACTGCTTCTGTGGATCCTAATCATACAACATCAAGTGCCACAGAACAACCTCCGGTGGATAACACTCAAGAGACTGACACGTCACCAGTAGTTACCGATACGATAACTTCTGATGAGATGTATAGTACTGATGAGGATATGCCACCATTGGAAGAAATTGGCACCAATCTTTATGATAATATGGTGATTGAGCTGATAATAACCACAAGAATTCACAAAGATCACCCAACTGAAAATATCATTGGTGATCCAACTGCATCGGTTCAAACCAAGGCTAGTACTTCTGAGTACTCGAGCCTTTTTGTTGCAATTATGGAGACTGGGATTATCAATCGATGTTCCTACTCATGCTTTATCTCACAAATTGAACCTAAAAATGTTCAAATGGCATTAAAGGACAATTCGTGGGTTGAGGCAATGCAGGAAGAGTTGTCTCAGTTCTCAAAACTGCAAGTTTGGGAGTTGGTTAACCTACCAGTTGGAGAATATCCAATTGGAACTAGATGGGTCTTTAAGTGCAAGAAAGACGATCGGGGAATCGTCACTCGCAATAAAGCTCGTCTAGTTGTTCAAGGGTTCAATCAACAAGAAGGGATTGACTACAATGAGGTGTTTGCACCTGTGGCTAGGCTAGAAGCAATAAGGTTATTCTTGGCATTTGCAGCTTCTAAGAAAATGAAAGTTTTCCAGCTGGATGTTAAGAGTGCCTTTTTGTATGGCAAAGTCAAGGAAACGGTGTATGTTTCTCAACCACCGGGCTTTACTGATCCTAAGTATCCAGATAGAGTATATCGTCTTGATAAGGCTCTATATGGATTACATCAAGCTCTAAGGGCGTGGTATGAAACACTGTCTAATTATCTTCTTGAGAATGGTTTTACAAGAGGAAGAATTGACAGTACACTCTTTGTCAAATGGAAAAAGAGAGACTTTCTACTTGTTCAAGTTTATGTTGACGACATCATCTTTGGGTCATCTGACGAAAAGATGTGTAATGAATTTGAACAAGTGATAGAGACGTGGACCCTACTCTTTATAGGGCCATGATTGGATCACTAATGTATCTTACTGCATCGCGGCCGGATATAATGTTTGCAGTATGTGTCTGCGCACGATATCAAGCCAATCCTAAGGAGTCTCATATGCAAGCCGTTAAGCGAATTCTTCGTTACCTCAAAGGGAAGCCGAGGCTGGGACTTTGGTATCCAACTGATGGAGACTTAGACTTTGTGGCTTACACTGATTCTGATTATGGAGGATGCAATCAGAACAGAAAGTCTACTACTGGTGGATGTCAATTCCTAGGGGGTAGATTAGTATCTTGGCAGTGCAAGAAGCAAACCTCAGTCGCCATTTCTACATGTGAAGCTGAGTATGTTGCAGCTGGCAGTTGTTGTTCCCAAGTTCTGTGGATACAACAGCAACTGCGGGATTATGGGTTAAATCTAACCAATACTCCAATGATGATTGACAACGAATCCACCATGTCAATTACCAACAATCCTGTAAAGCACAGCAAAACAAAACACATTGACATACGTCATCACTTTATCAGAGACTGTGCAGAGAAAAAGCTTATACAGTTAGTCAAAGTTCCCTCAACTGATAACTTGGCAGACTTGTATACAAAAGCTTTTGACAGGACGCGTTTTGAGACATTGATTCAATTAAACGGAATGAGGAATCCAGAATAATTTGTCTTCTAAAGGAGTATGTCATACTTAGTAGTTTCTTTTATTAGTCTGCATTTCTTTCTTTTAGAAAACGTTATAGTTTTATCTGCTGGGAAATGATAGTACATTAGAGGAAAATGCTTAATAACAATAAGTATAAGTCTTTGGATAGATGTGTTAGTAGATTCTAGGTAGTTACATTAAATCTACATCTTTAAAACCAGGCATTTACTTCTGTTTATTTTAGTATACACCTCTCTCCACATGTTATCATTTGTTTAAAAAAAATATTAAATCTAGACAGCTTCATTATATGATGTACTGATAGGCAAATTCTGCTATGATTTCTGAGCATATAATAAGTAACAATTCTTCTGTGTGTTATTTGGTGTGATCTGCTATATGATGTATGGCATAAGTCTTAATTGTTGAATGATAGTCTAACCATACACTGTTATCAAGGATCTATGAATATATGTCAAGACAAATAGTAAGAATTATGGCTATTAGCAAAACTACTGGTGATTTTGTTGTACTGAGTACAGACCTGACTCCTTTAAGTTTTGCCAATGGTTTCAAATGCGTTTTGTTCATACTAAGGGCTCTCATGTTGTACTAAGTACAGATCTAGAACCACTAGTATCTTCAAAATCGGTTTGATGTTTGTCAGATTTTAAAATAACTCAAGGGTATCTTATATGCTTCGAACAGAACATCATTTAGTAACCTCTACCTTGAATCCGAAAGATACAGTGTTATGTGTTTTACTTAAATTCTCAGTATGTCATATGATGGATCACATTAGGTAATGTTCATACCAACAATAAAGGCTTGCTATGAAATCATTGTAGACTTTGTTTTTATGGATCATAATATCGGTAATCGTCTTGAACTGTCTATGGTATTTGAATATTTCATGATTGTTGAATCATTTTTTCTCAATTCCTGAAAATGTATGATTAATGAACGTGATATATGTTGTGGAGCTAGGTAACCAAGTTATACTTTCATAAATATAAGTTGACAAATGGTTAAGTTGTACTTAAGTGTCACTACTCGTGAATTTCATATGGTATGTATACTACCAATCTTCCAAGATTTTTTAAATCTTAAAGTACTGCATATTCTCTCTAATATGATCCCTGCGCAGATTCAACTATTAATGTTCGGCATTTGTAATAGTTTATTTTCGTTGTTTCGTTAATAAAATGGTACTTGATACTTTTACTTTTGTTTGAATCATTGTTTTGTCTGTTACTTTATTGTTTTACTAATTATAATCCTTTGGAATTCAATTCTTTTCTACTTTAGTATTCCGTGTTGTTTCAATGTGACAAGATTGCAATTGGTTTCGTTTATAGCTTAAGAACTGTTGATTACTATATTAATAATCAGTTATAAGCTAACATACTTAGACGTATAGACTTTACTGTGAATACGTAAAAGTATATGCAAAGTATACGACTTATGACTTTTGGTAATAAGTTATTTATACTCTAAAGCTTACATGCTTAGACGTATGGACTTCGCGGTGAATACGTAAAGGCATATACAAAATATACGACTTATGATTTTTTGTAATAAGTTATATATACTTTAATTTGAGACTTTATGTAACAAGTTAAAGAACATAGTTATAATTTTTACCTGTCTCTATAAATTTAGTGATTATAATTGATAATTAAGTTTTTACAAACTTAATCGTTCAATTACGATTTATGTATTATCATTATTGATTTGGAATATATTAAAATTCAATTGGCAATTTGCAATTTGAGTTTAGAATATTAACAAGTCAACAAGTCAAAACCAGCGAACCCACATCCTCCTCTGCGAACCCAAACCAATCTGCGAACCCAAATCTGCGACCCCACCTGCGAACCCAGATCTGCGAAGCCAGTATTTGCGAACCGAAGACCCCTGCGAACCCAAACATTGCGAAGTGAGTTTTCTGTATAAAAGACCAAGTCAACGAGTCCATATCTCACTTTTCCAAATACTCCTGCGAACCCAAATCCTGCGATCTGATAGTGTGCGAAGCGAACCGAGCGTTTTACTTCAATTTCGATTTTTACAAAACAAGGATAGGTTTTTCAGTCCGAAGATTATTTACACCTTTCAAATCCGCATCGACTGAGGTATGTTTTACTCGATTTCATCCGTTAGTTTTGTGATTAACAGCATATTTTGATTTTGAAGGTTTTAGTTTAGTTTTTCACAGATTAATCTCTTAATTAGTGGAAAAGAAAACATAAAACTTATCAAGTTAGTTAAATCGGTACTTAATCACTGTGTATGTATCATTTTTGTGCATATTCTTGGCTTTGACTCTTGATTTCAAAATTTTGTGTTCGTTTCCCGCTCCTGCGAACTGAGATCCAATCTCAGTTCGCAACTTGACCTGCGAAGTGAAACCAAAGTGGTTGACTTCGTTGACTGCGAAGCGAACCCAATTTGGTTGACTTCCTTTGATTGCGAAGCGAAGCCAAGTGGTTGACTTCGTTGACCTGCGATGCGAACTCAATTTTGTTGACTTACTTTGACTGCGAAGTGAACCCATCTGCGAAGCGAACCCACATCTTGACTCTAGTTGACTTTCTGCGAAGCGAGTTGAAGTTTTTGACCAACTTTATTATGATTCGACTTATTTTCGATTTGAGATCTTTATGATTACAAATAATTTATAAGTCTAGTTTTGGTACTTATTCGATATATGTTTTGACTTACGAGTTTATGCTTATAAGTAAAACCTGGATATCTGTTTCGACTTACGAGCTTATGCTTATAAGTAATACATGTATTATTATCGAATACCGGTTCTGATTTACGAATTTAGGTTTATAAGTGAACCATATCTACCGGTTCTGACTTACGAATTTAGGTTTATAAGTGAACCATATCTATAGGTTCTGACTTACGAATTTAGGTTTATAAGTGAACCATATTTATATGTTATGACTTGCGAACTATATATATAATTTAGGGAATATATTTGAAAATTTGAGTCTTAAATCCTCAATCGTTCAATTAAGTTCAGTAAATTACGTTAGTAATTAATAGTAAACTTGGATGTTTGGTGACAATCTCTGTTCACAATACATCAATGTTTAGAATTAATTACTGTTCGTTACGTCATTTTATTTTGATGGAGTATTTACCTTTCGTGTAACTCTTATGATTACAGATATGGCTGCTCGATCTTTTGCTGCTACTCATAATATCCTGGTGAATTTGGACGTCAATGAGCGCGGTGCTGAGCGCTTTACTGAGATCCTTACGTATCTGGCACGATCAAGGATTAGATATGCCGTTACGGAATCACCATCATTGTCCCGATCCATTCTGGATCAATTTTGGGATAATGTTGAGTTTGATGCTGCTGCCAACCCTCCTGTTCTTCGTACTAGGGTTAATCAGCATCCTGTTGTCTTCTCTGCTGACGATCTGAGACAGATTTTACATCTGGGTACAGTCGAGCAGGAAGCAGGACCTTCTGTGTACTCCTCGGATTTCATTGAGCGTGCACTTGGGCGAATGGGTTACTCTGGCCCCAAGCGAGGTCGTCAGTTTATTAAGGCCTTCATTCTTGGACAATGGCGGTTCCTGTTCCATATTTTAGTAACTATTTTTGGGAACAAGAAGGGCGGATATGATGAGTTGAGCCCTGAGCTGCTATCCGGGCTACTGTCCCTGGTTTATAATAAACCATACAGTTTTTCTTCGTACATTTTTCGCTCATTCATTGGGCAGGTGACTGGGGCGGTTAGATCCAAGTTCATGATCTATCCCCGTTTTTGTATGCTTATCATTCATCACTGCATCCCTGGCCTTCAGCATGTTCAGCCAGATATCCATGTTGATTGATTTGGGCTGCGAGGATATAACGCTTGTTTTCTACACTCCTCTCGTCGTCCAGATCAAATCAAGCCGGAAGCTTGTGATCTTTTTGGTCATCTTCTTGATGAACATTATGTAGCTCCACCAAACAATGGATGGTTGGATGCCGATGCTCCACTGCAACATCAACCACCCCCTCCAGCAAAAGTTCCAGCTCAGCCGGCGGTTGATGCTCCACATCCCGGCCCGCACGAGCTTATTGACGATGTGTTGAACCAAGCAGCTCAACCTGATGTTGCTGCTAAAGTATTACATGAGGTTCTTATTCAGAACGATGATGCCACTGATCCACTCTTACTTGAGGTGGAAAATTTTCAGGCAATCGAAACCGTCGACCCAGAGGTTGTTCAACCTGCGGGTGAACGGGTTTCAGCTGATCAAGATGCTGGACCGTCTAGTGCTTTTGGCAAGGATGGTGCCACTGCTTCTGAGTCTGAGGATGAGGATAGTGATGATGATCCTCCTACTTCCTTTTTGACGGGAATTCCAGCGGGGATGGTTCGTCAAGGTTCAAGACTAAGCATGGATCCTGCTTTAAAGGGCAAACGAAAAGTTGATGATCGAGATCCTGATTACAAGTTAGTGGATGACGATTCTGATAGTGATGATGCTTTGCCACTACAACCCGCCGCCGCAAACGCATTCAGTCTACAACCGCTCAATTGACAATTGGCGATTTATCTCGTCCAGCGGTTAGGGCTACACCTTCATCACCTGCACAGCCTACATTACCACTTTCTCCTGTGCCAACACCTACTACTTCTGAGCCCTTGATTCTTCAATCTACTAAGGCCAGCCTTATCACAGCACGGTTGTTATTGGCTGATGTTGCTGCTCTCATTGGTAAACATCTTCCCTCATCTGATACTGCAACTGAATCAGCAACTGCCGTTCCTCTTCGGGCTTCTGACCGTGTCACTACTTGTTGAACTGCGGGTTAAAGCTTTGGAATTTCAGAATCTCAAACTTCCAGCTCTCCTTAGTACTCAAAGTGCTTCAACGACTCACTTGTTGAGATCACATGCGCTTCTATTAAGTGAATCTGCTGATCAACAGCGACAGATTGACCGTTTGGAACGCATGGTCAACCGTTTGTTGACGGGACAGCCGTCTCAGGGGGAGATTATGGCATAAGTTGCCAGAAACGAAGATGAGCTGATAAGGAAAAGGCGTCATGAGGCCTGTAAGGATGATGAAGAGCTAAGGAAAAGGCGAAAGGACACAGATGATGATCCCAACTCACAAGATGATAGAGAGCCGACTGGTCCGTCAACGACTGGTGAGCTTCCTATAATTCAGGGGGAGTCTGCTGGGGAGTGGAAGTGGTGCTGGTACAAGTGCCAAAGATGGTGGTGCAAATGAAGGTGAAGTTTGCATTAACTTAGACTGATTGTAATTTATTTAAAACTTTGTAACTTACAACTTAAGAATATTTTGTAATATATTAGACTTGCGATTTATTTTTACAAGTTAAATATGTTTTAAGTAATATTCGGTAATCAAGATTATGAAAGGTATTGATCGAAAGTCTACCGACTTACAGTAGTCGTGTGGCGTGTCCCGATTTAATATCGGCGGTCAAACTTTTACTATAATCTCTGCTTTTTAGACTTGAGAATCGTCAGATTGACAAGTTAATCATGCAATATAATTACTTACAGGTAAGCTTGAATGTTTGGTGATCATTATTGATCACAATACATTAATGTTTAAATTTAATTAATGTTCTGATATTATAAGACTTTCGGAATCTTAGATTGATTATAATTTAATATTAAGATCAATAAAAGATTTATAAGTTCATATAATGTATTCGAAATACACAAAGAAATTAATAAGAAAATTCTTAGATTGATTCAGGGAAATCAATAAGAGAATTTATGATATTAATTGTTATTGATTAATATGGAGATCTTTAGATTGATTCTGGAAAATCGATGAAAGGATTTAGGATATTAATGATTATTTGTGTATGACCTAATATAGGTTTGGAAGTGCTCGATCTATCCGATTCTGATAATGATATACTTGATGAGATAGACGAAGACATTGATTATGATCTAGAGGAGGGAGAGTTTGTACCTCCTGAAGATTGGTCTTCTGTCTCGGAGTCTGGGCTAGACGAAGGTGTAGATCTTGATGCTGACATCGATGAACACATAGTAAGCCCCTCAAAGACAAATTTTATCTTTCAGGATGAGGATGGAGAAATTGAAGAATAATCCGATGTTTAGACCTTTGAAAAGAAAAAGGGAAAAGACATGGATTAAAGAAGTAGATATCACTGGAAAACGTATACCTAAAAGGGGTATAATAGGATGGTATTACGATGCCGACTTAAAGCTTTTCGCAATAAAGAGATATGACGGAGTTCAATACTTTGAAAAGAAGCTTGCAGTCTTCAGTTCTTTACCGCGTTTTGAAATCCGAGACTTGGCTAGATTAGAAATGATTAACCCTAGTAATGATCCTTTTGGACGATATGTAGAAAAGATTATCAAGACTGAGGGTAGATCAATGAAATTTCAAAGAATTAAGCCAAGGGGTGGAAAAACAATAAAGCTTAGTGAAAGAAGCGAAAGAACGGGAAGGCGTCGAAGAATGAAAGTATATCCAGCTGTGAAATGCATACAACAGATACCACTAAAGCCTATGCCTCAAGATATCTTAGGTAAGCTGAAAAGATGGTCTGTTGATTCTGTGACTAGAGAAGCTCTCATGTTTGTACATGATGATGAAGTAGAATATGAAGAGAGCGAGATCTTAAAGATTTATGATCGACGACATCTGATGAACTTATCAAGGGCTGACCTATTAATGTTACACAAGAATAGGATCACTGCAATTGAAGGATGGGAGGATGTTGCTCGAGACTATCAGTCAATGGTTAAAACATGCATCAAGCTGAAAATATATGCTGGAAGTAAAATTTACAAGTGATTACCAAAGACAAACTTGAAGACCAAGACACTAAGACAGCTAGAGCTATTGTCAAGGGGGAGTCTGTTGAGACATGTTTTGTGACAACAGGTCTAGCTTGAAATTAGTCTTTCTAGTTTGTAATAGGTCTTGTATTAATTGTAATCGAGTTTGTACATTGGTTTTGAATTGTAAATGAAAAACTGTGGTTGGAAAACATTTTAGAGTGAAAAATCAAAAAGCTGAAAAATGTTGACCAAGTTTGACCGCGAACCGAGTCAGTTCGCAGGACAAATTTGGACTGCGAACCGAGTCAGTTCGCTGGGCCTAAATGGGCTGCGAACCGAGTCAGTTCGCAGAAGCCCATGACCTGCAAACTAAGACGGTTATTTATACAAATCAGGTTTTAAACCTAATAAACTTTTGCCATTTACCCAATACGAATCATCTGAGTTTTCCAGAGCAATTAAACCTTCTAAAGGCTAGGTATTGATCGTTTGACATTTGTTATTAATCAATACAAAGCAATTAGATACCCGATTCACTATATTCGTGAAACAAATCATTATAGATCCTATAACTAAGTATTGAGGGATTCCGCACCTTAATACGTTAGATAACCGCGTTATCGATCCGAATACGCACGGACTTACACATACTTTCAATTTGCTTGCTTTGTGGTCAACTTTAAAAACGAGTGATATTGTAAGGTAAAAGATACTTACCAATTTGAAATTTAGCAGAGAACGTAGCAACTTTCAGAAGCTCAAACTACATTGTTGTTACAAGTCTGATCCACAGTCAACCTTAGAAACAATAAACTAGGTGAACTTAAAAACTACTATGCCACCATCTATACAAGACCTTGTTTACATGAAGCTTCATCAGATCGTCTTTAGACAACTTTACCAGATGCAAACTGTCATACACTCTTAGCAACACATTTTCCTCAGCATCTTCCATCACAGCTTCAGCCGTCTTGCTGTCAACGTACCACCACTTGAGATTTGCAAGAATGTTTTGTGGCATTTTCTTCAAAGGAACTCTCTTCAAGCACTTGACCGGTCTGTAGACCATCTTCATCCATGGCTTGTTAGTGAAAGGGTCAATCCTGGTCAGATCTGGAACTCTTTTACCCGGTTTTGGCTTTAGACTTTCAAACTTATTGGATCTTCCTTCACGTTTTAAGATTCTTTCCAAAGTACTAGCGTAAGGATCATTGTCAATATTTACTAAGTCTAACCAAGCAAGCTCCTTCAATTCAATCTTCGGCAGCGAGCTAAAGGTCTTCAGTTTATTTTTCAAGTACTGAATCCCATCATATCTTTTTAATATGAACAGTTTAAGATCACTGTCATAAAACCAACTTATGATTCCACGCTTTAACCCGCCCGATCCTCTGACCCTGATATCACCTTTATATTTAATCTCTGGTTCCTTTTCAACCTTTTTGAACCATAACCTCTTTAACTCTTCTCGAGTTGGTTCAACTTCTTCTGAATCTGAATCAACTTCAGGAGCTAAGTCATGCTCCAAGTCGATCACTTTCTCGCCAGCTTCACTCTCAACCACAACTTCAGTAACAGGTTGTGTATCTATCACGAATTCGTCCACATCTGCATCAGCATCAGGTAGGACCTCTTCATCTGATTTCCAATCAGCAACCTCTTTACTGAGGATCTCCCCTTCTTCTAATTCTGACCAATCACTATCCGGGTCATCCAAACCAAGCAATGCCTCGATAGTATCAGTCTCAGCAACAGGGGACTCTTGTGTTTTACTACCAGCCTTCTCAGCTTCATTTTCATTCTTCTCTGCACCCCATTCTGAGATCTGGCTGCCACCACCTTCTGCCGCTGCACCAACACCAGACCCTGATTCTGTTCCCCAACCAACTTTCTGATTCGTTTTTTCTTCGATTTTCTTGCTCCAGTCTGACCCTGCTACTTGTGCCTCACTGGACTCTTTGTTCCACCCTCCAGATGGTTCAGTCTCTTCTTGAGGCTTTGAAGCACCTTGTCCAGATCCGCTCACACAAGAACCTTGACCAGACTCCCCCTGAGCTATAACTGCACCTTGCACTCTAGATGAAGAGCCAGGCAGCTCACCTCCTTTGGGTGCACTTGGATCATCGTCTCGGTCATTATCAGCTTTGAGTCTCAGCTCATCTTCCTTGCATCCTGGTGTCTTATCCCCCCTGAGCGACTGGCGCTTCATTTGAAAGACAGTGACCTCATTTAGCCGCACTTGATTTTCGACCTTTTCAAGTTGCTTTTCTAAATGCTCATTAATAGCCGTCAGATTTGTGACTCGAACTTCCTGGCTTGTAACCACAGCAGTCAAGGCAGTCACCATATCCATCAAGCTAGTGATCCGGCCCTCAAGATAGGTAAACTTGTCCGGATCTGAGAGAAGAGCAGCCGGGTTGGGAACAGATCGGGTGGTTGTAGATGCAACTGGTGGTTGTTGTACTGTTGATGGAGCAACAGGTGTTGGTGTAGGTGTGATAATCGTAGGAGCAGAACCACCCGCTCCAATAACCACACCAGTTGGACGCTGGCGCTTGCGTGCCTGCAACCGGAACTGTTCCGGTTCAGATTCATCATCGGAGTCCTCGGGAACATATTCATCATCAACCTGAACCTTTCGCTTGCCCTTTTCCTTCTCCCGGGCGGCTTTAGGGTCAATCAACACCCCCTTGGACCCATGAAACCCAATCATAGGGCGGTCCTCGTCATCATCATCATCATTACCATCCTCATCATCATCACCATCATCATCATCATCTGCATCAGATTCTGTAGCCTCAGAATCAAGAGCTGCATCCTTATCAGCTTCAACAGCAGGTGGAGACCATGTGTCTCGGGCTACAGAATAGTCATCAATATCCTTGAAGAGATCATCAAAGGTGGGCTCAGAACTGGGTCTTGCTTCGCCCTGAAGAACTTCCCGAACTAACTCAGCAGCAACATTAGCGTCAACACGCTCTCCCTCAGCAGGATGCTCTATCTGGTGCAGGAGTTTTTCAACTACCTCCTGCTGTGGCTCATTAGCAGCCATCTCAGCATGGGCCGGTGCCGGCGCTGGTTCTTGAGCTTGAACCTCAGCAGCTGCTTGGGGCACAGGCACATCCAACCAGCCATTATCTGGTGGAGCCTGATAGTTTGCATCAATAATTGCCCCAAACAAAGGCACATCTTGTGGCCTATCAGCAACTGCACGTCTCTTGTTGTGGCTGAGACAGTGCCCAAAGATCTTCTTGTCGACCGGCATCAAATGAACCACCGGGTCGATAGCTGGAAGATTCGGAAGAAGAGCGTTTATCACCATCATGACAAAACGGGGGTACAGAATAGAGTGCTCCTTCACACTCCCCTTAATCTGCTGAACCATTTCATCGAAAAAGTACTGCAGAAGCTGTAGGGTTTGTTGTAGACAAGGGAAATCATCCCAGACTGCAGCTTATGGTTCATGGTATCAAAACCCGCCTTCTTTGGCCCGAATGACACCAGCAGGATGTGCATAAGATAGCGCCACTGGCCGTATACCAGACTCTTGGTGTATTGGGTGTGGACAACATCTCCCACATAGCCCATGCGTTGAAACGCGCCAGCACGCATATCAAGAGAGAAAGAAGTTGGGCCACTTTCCTGTTCTTCAGTTCCCAGATGCAGAACCTGCCTCAGAAGGTCGGCATAAAACTCTATATCGACCCCATTGACAGTAGCCCTTATGACCGGAGGCTGAGGCTCACAATCATGAATTGTCGTAGCCCAAAATTGGCTAAGATATGGAAAATATAGCGTTGGCGAGTGAGTAAGAGCATAAAACACCCGTGAGCGCATGAGAAACTCCAGCATGCCTCGAAACGGTGCGGTCGCCGGGTTGGCAAGATCAAAAGAAACTGCCACATTGTGCTTGTTGTGAAACTCACGCACAAGATCAGCCATTTCTGCAAAACAAACACAAACACGCCAAAAGTAAAGAATAATAATGTTAGTCATAAGACATAATTAACTTCGAACCCTGCAAACAAGATTCTATGATTAAAACAAGTCTTAAAAAAAAATTTCAAAGTTCAAACGATAGTAGGTTCGTACGAACTTACTGCCCTTGTAGGTTCGTACGAACTTACTGTTTGACCAAGTCAAACTTAAGTTCGTACGAACTTACATTGGCTAGGTTCGTACGAACCTATAGGTTCGTACGAACATGTAAGTTCGAACATATGAACAACAAACCAAAGTTCAAAAATTTTGTTAAGTAAAGTGCAATCAAGCACTTGGAAAAGGTGCGCCTATATGTGTATAAAATATTGCAACACAACCACAACACATAAAACCATTTATACAACTAAAATTTTGATTTTTAAGTTTGTTTTGCTAAAACCTAACTTAAATCCGAATGTATAGGTGTTTATTTGTTCAAATCATGAATAAATGACTTACAAAGATGCGGTTTATGTTAAGGGTGAAGATTACCGGTTTGGAATTGCAAGACAACGTCCAAAAAATTGAATTTAATTCAAAAAATGACAACAGCGGGTATGTTCGTATGTAGGTTCGAAGGGTCACAGTATGTTCGTACGAACTTAGGGTTTTTGAAAATGTGAGTTTGACTAACATTGACCCCCTTTTATACCACCAGTAGGTTCGTACGAACCTATATGTTCGTACGAACATATCCTTCGAACATACCTTCTAAGTTCGTACGAACTTAGAATTTTAAAATTAAAAAGTTTAACTTTTTCTATTTTAAAACGAAAAGCAATGATCTAAATACTTAGGCATTCAATTGAGCAAGGTTTGAGCAATTATACGAACAAAATGTAAATAATACCCAAAAAACAAAGAACAATTATTCATTTATTTATTTAAAAACTTAAAAATAACATAAAAGGTAAAAATGCGAATATGAAATTGTTCATAATTTCTTTTAAAAAGTACAATCTTTTTGCGAGTGTCACTGATACAAAGATCGAATTAGCCATGATGAGAGCAATACACATTTAGGAATTTTCATTTATTCCTTTGATTATTATTGTTGTAAGTTATAGAACACAACGATTATCAGTATTGTTTTCCACTTAAGCATTCGATATTCAGAATTCTCAAGTACATATAAGATTATTGTTCACGATCTCTTGCGAATCGTACATTTAATATACCCTTAGGATCCAGACAGTCATGAATAGCATGTAAAGGATATTTTTCATTTTTATTTCATCTTTAAAGTCAAGTCTGTTTGCTTTATCAGCAATGTATATAGGTACATGTTTCAATTTAAAGACAAGACTATGGTTAGAAACAAACAAATCTAAAATCAAACCAGAGGTGACAGGTCTGTACTTTCGTACAACAAAGCGACATAGTTTGACTAGAGACCTTGAAAATGGTATTCTTGTTTCTCGGTCGAGTTTGTTCTAGTTTTTAGGATACACTGGCTGAATCTAGGTCAACATAGTTCTAGATGAAGCAGAAGAACCAGTCAGTGAACCCCCCAGATGATTTAATGTTGTTTTATATCCGGTAACAAGCATTCATGAACGGCCCATCTCCTAAGAATTAAGACTTAAGTCGTACATCAAAATAAAGATAGCACAAAAATCGTATTATTTTTTATAAATTAAGTACTTGAAAACCGTTATGTCACATGCCTACCAATACATCGTAAAGTGAAGCTATCAAATACGTTTGCATTTTTAGGTACATTTACTGTGAATGTTCTGCATCTTAGAGCCACACATATAAAATGTTCAAGGCATGAGTAAAAGATTCATCATTTCTTTGCAGTTAGTATAGTGACCCTCTAAATTTTTATTGGTTTTGCAAAGAGAAAAGGTAAAATAAACTAAGAAATAGAAATAAAAACATACTAAGTTCTTTAAGAAAATATTTACTCAGGATTACTCATCCCATTAAGTTGGAGTAAGAGCTCAAACCGAGACCGATCAAATGCCTTTGTATAAAGGTCAGCCAGATTGTCATCAGAAATGACCTTAACTAATTTAATCAAATGTTTTTCTGCACAGTCACGAATGAAATGATGTCTTATTTCAATGTGTTTCGTCTTACTATGCTTTACAGGATTATTAGTTATAGACATGGTTGACTGATTGTTAATCATAATAGGAGTGTTAGTGAAATTCAAACCATAGTCACGTAGCTGTTGTTGTATCCACAATACTTGTGAACAACAACTACCGGTTGCCACATACTCAGCCTCACAGGTTGAGATAGCGACCGAGGTTTGTTTCTTACATTGCCAAGAGACAATGCGACCACCCAATAACTGACAACCTCCCGTGGTAGATTTCCTATTCAGGTTATAACCTCCATATCTGAGTCAGTATAAGCAACAAAGTCAAAATTGCCTCCCGAGGGATACCAAAGACCTAACTTAGGTTTTCCCTTAAGGTAACGCAAAATTCTCTTTGCTGCTTTCATGTGTGATTCCTTAGGCGTAGATTGAAAGCGCGCACACAAACAGACTGCAAATGTTATATCTGGTCTAGAAGCTGTTAGATACATGAGAGAACTAATAATGGCCCGATATAGAGTCGGATCCACATCTTCAGTACTTTCAGAATCTGGTCCAAGATTGTGATTCAATTGAATTGGAGTACCATATGACGAGCTTTCAGTCATCTTGAAACGCGTTAGCATTTCATGAACATACTTCGTCTGATGGATGAAGAATCCATCTTTCTTTTGATCAACTTGTAATCCTAAGAAGAAATTCAATTCCCCCATCGCACTCATTTCAAATCTTCGCTTCATAACTTGTTCAAAGTCTCTGCACATTTGCTCATCGGATGATCCAAAAATGATATCATCGACATACACTTGAACAAGTAGGAAATCTTCCTTTTGCCATTTGATGAACAATGTACAGTCTATCTGCCCTCTTTTGAACCCATTTTCCAAGAGATAAGTAGATAGAGTCTCATACCAAGCTCTAGGTGCTTGATGCAGTCCATACAGAGCCTTGTCTAATTTATAGACTTGGTCTGGATGGTCCGGATCACTGAACCCTGGAGCTTGTTGAACAAACACAAGTTCCTGAACTTTACCATGTAGGAAGGCACTCTTTACATCAAGTTGATAGACTTTGATTCTTTTATGTGCAGCATATGCCAGAAACAATCGAATTGCTTCCAGCCTTGCGACAGGTGCAAACACCTCTGTATAGTCTATCCCTTCCTGCTGATTTTATCCTTGAACTACCAATCTGGCTTTGTTGCGAGTTACAACACCCTTGTCATCACGTTTGCACTTAAACACCCATTTGGTGCCTATTGCATATTCCCCTTTTGGTAGATCCACTAGCTCCCATACCTTGAGCTTCTTGAATTGATCAAGCTCCTCTTGCATAGCCTCTACCCAAGAATTATCCTTAAGAGCCATTTGTACATTTTTGGGCTCAATTTGAGAAATGAAACAACTAAACAGGCACTTATGCATGATTCCAGTATCTTGAATCGATGCATATAGACTGTTGCTTTCTGATATTTCTCTGCGAGTCTTTACTCTAGAACTCGGATCACCAAGGATATTATCAATCGGATGATACTTGTTCACACGAGTTGAGACTATAGAGTCAACCGGTAAGTCAGATCCTAGATTTGATCCAATCTCCCTTTGAGGTGATACTTCATCCTCTGCATTTTCATGCATAGGATCTGTAACCTTTGAGGAAGATGGAATGTCATTCAGATTTGAATCACTATCCGCAATAGGATCGACAGTAGTTTCTTTCCTTTTATCATTTACATCTTTCCGAACTTGGAATGCTAGATCTTGGTGCAAACGCATTGATTTCACCATCATCTAGCACAACATGTTCTAGCCTCAAGGTGTCAGCTTCACTTAAGAACGGAAGATTGAATGATTTGAAGACAACATTATAGTCAAATAACCATTCTGGTCCAGTTTGTACAGCTGGAGTATAGGATGTGACTTGTATATTATATACAATCTCAACTCTGCCAGTTGCCTTATTATAGACCCTTTTGTTTGGAGATCCAGCTTCATAACCTAGGAATAATCCTTCGTCAGCTTTCTCACCAAATTTTGATTGATGTTTGGTTTTTAATAAGGTACATTGAACATCGAAGGGTTCAAGACCAGTCAGGTTTGGTTTTCGACCATTAAGGAGCTCATAACACGTTTTGTTATGCTTCTTGACGGTTAAAACTCTATTGAGCACATGACAAGCTGTATTCACTGCTTCTCCCCAAAAAATGACAGGTAGTTTTGAATCAGCCAGCATTGTTCTTGCTGCTTCAATCAAGGTACGGTTTTTCCTTTCAGCGACACCATTTTGTTGTGGCTCATAAGGTGCACTGAACTGGTGTTTAATTCCTTTACTTAAGCAAAAGACATTCAATACCGAGTTCTTGAACTCTAAGCCATTGTCGCTTCGTATCTTTTTGACTCCTCGACCAAATTGATGTCCAATCTGGGTAAAGAATGTCATCAGCATTTCTGCTGTCTTATCCTTTGATGCCAGAAAGAATACCCATGAAAAACGAGAAAAGTCATCAGTGATAACTAGACAGTAATGTTTACCACCTATACTCCTTGCGTTCACAGGACCAAATAGATCCATATGAAGAAGATCAAAGGTTGAGGCAATGGAATTTTGAGATTTTGACTGATGAGGCTTCTTGTGTTGTTTGCCTTTTTGACAAGGCACACATTTATCCTATAGACCAAAACTCTGTACTGGAACACCTAGCACTAGTCCATTCTTGACTATATAGTTCATCTTTCTAAAGTGTAAGTGTGCCATTTTCCGGTGCCACAACTGTGAATCGAACTCAGATGCGGTGGATATAAGACATGTCGACTCCGGGAAGGATTCAGTAACACTCATGTCCAACACATAAGTATCATTCCTTCTGGGAGCCCTCATGATTATCCATTCATCCGGAATGACAAAACCAGGTTTTAAAATGAGTGCATCTCTATCCGTAAAATGGACAGGATGTCCTTTGTCACAGATCTGAGATACACTCATCAGGTTGTGCTTCAGCTCTTCAACATATTTGACTTGCTCTAGCTTAAATTTTCCATTTGTTATTGTACCAAATCCTGTGATTTGTCCACCTTTTTCACCAGCGAAGTTCACATATCCTCCCTTCTTGTGTATGAAATCCACAAGAAGCTGCCTTTCCCCCGTCATGTGCCTTGAGCAACCGCTATCCACATACCACCAGTTGGCAGCACGTCTGATTAAGTCCTGCACACATAATAGAAAAGATTAGTCATCAAGGGGGACCCAAGCCGTGACGGTCTTGGGTCTGCTATTCTCATCCACGAATGTAAATTCCTTTAAGTATCCATTACTCTTTGGCTTAGAGGTGGATGCTTTGAGAGTCGCATTCGTTTGAGTATGGGAGGAACTACTACTAGACTTTCTTTCCGGAGACTTCTGAAAAAGTCTCGGATTTACTGGTCTGGGGTTGGACGTAGATCTTAACACGTTGGGGTAGTTATAATTCGAATTGTGATAATTCCTATTATTACTATTTGTGTTAGAAAAATAATTATATGGAGTATTAAATCTCTGTGGAGTTCTAGACCTGGATGACTGTCCATGGAACCCTTCTCTTGAAGGAGTATTGTTCCTAGACACATCATTTGTCGTGAACTTAACAGATTTCTTAACAGGTCGAGTTTTCTGAGTGCTTAATGTTCTCTTATAACCCAAACCAATTCTTCCAGAGGAGCTAGCTTCATGTGTATTCATTGTTTTAGAGAACCAGCTAGCCACTCTATCACTTACACAAGTCGTATCAGGAACAAGAGTTTTATTCTCCGGAGACGAAACAGATTTTTCAGGTGATTGGTCCTTTTTCACCTGAGTCTTTCTACTTTTGCCCTTTGTTGGACAAATACTTGCAACGTGTCCCTTTTCATGGCACACGAAACAAGAACGCTTCACTAAGGCCTTTTTCGGGGCCTTCTGAACTGTTGATTTATCTAACTTTGGCAAACTTGGAAGTATGATAGTTTCCACCTGTTTACCCTTTTCTTTTTCAGATCTGGGTAAAACAGATTCAGTTGTGGTCTGTACCTTCTCTGTGACACTCTCCTTTTCACATTCATCCACTGGTATAGTATTTAATTTTAGTTTAGAGATGGATGACATTAAAGTGTCAGAAGATGTTGATTCAGTCACAGTAGTAACCTCAGCTTCCTCAGATCTCACAAATTGAATGAAACCAGGAATGGTTGAGTAAACTACAGAATCACTAGCAGGTAACTGCTCAGATTCATCAGGTGAAGAAGTATAGTTATGATTAAAAGGAGGAGGGGACTCAGTATACCCCATTCCTCGAAGGTCTCTTGGCTGTTTCTGTGAGCTTAACATATTATCCAAAGTTTCGATTGAGAATTTTCTTAATTCAAGTTTTTTATTTAATTCTGCAATCCTAACTTTTGCATCAGCAAGCTCCTTTTCCTTTTTAGAGGACTGTTTTGTTATATCAAGAACATGTTCATGAGCCAAGTCAATAATCTGACTTTGCTCATTAACCCTTTCTTTCAACACCCTTAAGTCCTCTTTGTCAGCCTTGACCTTATTCAAAAGCTCAGCATTTCTTTGTTTTAGAATAGCATTTTCCTCTTTTACAGAGCTTAGCTGAGCTGATATCGAGTTGGATGACTCGATTAATTCCTCAGCTTGTACCTGAAAATTAGTACATAATACACAGGCTTTAACAACTAAGTCTAAATTAAGAAATACCTTTTGCTTTTCAGCATCCAGATTGGCCATGTAGGCGATAAAGTCTTCTGAGCTCATGTTTTCAGTGGACTTCAATTTTACCTCTCTGGTCTCTTAAGCAGGTGCATCTATCTCCATCTCTGTAGCTACTTCCTTTTCTGTATCAGATTCAGCATTGCTTTCCTCCTTTTCTTCAGTGATGGAGGCCATGAATGCTTGTGATTCCTCAGACTTTGAACTCCAATCATATGCTCCATCTTGAGTTTGAACCACCAGAGCTCTTGAAGTATGCATACTTCCTGAGGTCTGATTGTTCTCAGAGGAACCTTGACTGTGGTATCTTGATCCGTTCTGACCTAAATTTTGATCTCTCTTCGGTCTCTGACATTCTCTAGTAAAGTGCCCAAAACCATCACAGTTATAGCACTTCACTTTAGACTTGTCGAATCCCACTTTGCTACTCATGAATTTTCTCCCGGTTCTGTTCATAAATCGTTGGGCTCTTCTTGCAATCATGGCCATTTGCCACTGCAAGTCCATTTCTTCTAGGTCATCTTGATCCAATTGGTCATAATCTTCGTTGATTAGTTCAGGATCAGTGATTTTTCCCTTAATGAAGTTCTCACGGGATGCAATGAAAGAGGCAAGCATGGCTATTTCCTCTTCTGCAGACTTCATGCTCATGGGCATTGATTTAAAACCGCTTGAGGTTCCAGATTTCGGTTTTCTATCGACCCCTTGATCATCTGACGAAGTAATATGACAGACATTGCTATCAGAACTTCTGATAACCGAGTCTGTTTCATCTTCGACAGTATAAAAAGCTGCAACACCACTACTTGTAGATGCAGTGGAATCAGTTCGTTTACCATGGTAAACGCTGGGATCCTGAACCTGATCAGATCCCGTCTCTTTCCTCCGCATGTTTAAGTCATACACACGCAGCTTTCCAATCACATCATCGAGAGTCAGAGCGTCATACCCTGTACTCTCCTTGATCATCAGAGTATAAATGTCCCATTTTGGTGGGAGTGATTCAAGGAGCTTATTGCTCTTGACAGTGTCGGTGAAGGATAGACCATTGTTGTCTAGTTCAGTCATAAGATGATAGTATCTGGTGATAATTTCTTCTAATAACTCTCCCTTCATATGTTTGAAGACATAGAACTGTTTGGTCAGTAAATCAGCTCTACTCTCTTTGATCTTATCGTTTCCATCAAACCGCTTTTCTAACGCTTCCCAAAGCTCTTTTGAGAATTGGTATCGTTTAAAAGTATGCTTGATCTCCTGAGGGAGACACATAGTAATTGCTGACAAAGCTTTATTCTCAGCCTCGTACATCTTTTTGTCTTCATCTTTCATGACAGAATATGTACAGAACTTAGTCTTTCCCTCAAATTCGTAAGTGGGTAAGTCATACCCATCTTTAATGCATATCCACATGCGGATATCGTGAAATCTCGCAAATGATTCAAATCGATCTCTCCACCAAAAGTAGTCCTCTCATTTGAGGAGCTTAGGTGGTGAGGCTGACTTACCAACCTCGTGATCCATTTCTAACAGTTTATTGAGATTTGTCATCACTAGAAACAGTCAAACCAAGTCAAAAGTGTAAAAACAGAAAAGTCAACAGAAGTCAACAGCCCTAGGTTCGTACGAACTTAGATTACTTCGAACTTATAGGTTCGAAAACTATCTAGGTTCGAATGGTCAACCTTCTGGTCAAACTTGACAGAAAATTCAAACGTTCGAACTTATAGGTTCGTTCGAACTTATAGGTTCGTATGATATTTTGGGTAAGTTCGTACGTAACTTTCTGACTTGTACGAACTTGCTGTTCAACACCCAAAATCGAACAAAAACTTAGATCTACAGAGATTCAACCGATGAATTCGAATGAAACTTGATAGATAAGAACCACAAGAGCTTAAGGAATCCAAAAGTACAACTTTTATCAACTTAAACACTCAAAATCTTGTTTTCTTTGAGATTAAAGCAATCCCGAACCCAACAATGACTTGTTTAAGCTCTGATACCAATTGAAAGTCCCTTTGCACGGATCCAAACGGGATTACAATGTGTATTAGATTGCGGAATGGTATAATACACAATAACCAACAACAAAACAAGTAAATGCAAGTGTTAAGTGTATAAGTTCGTAGGTATTCGAAGATAGCACTGTATGTTCGAATATATCTGATTCCAAAAGCCCCTTAATGAAATATTACAACTTAGTTTTATACTCAGTAAGTTCGTACGAACTTACTGGTCCTAGGTTCGTACGAACTTCCTAGGTTCGTACGAACATATAGGTTCGTACGAACTTACAAACTAAAAACTAAAAAGGCTAAGTTAATAAACACTTTACATTATTAACTACAAATCTAATAACAAAACTAACTATTACAAAATAAGAGCTGTTGTCACCAAACGTGCACCAACAAATATTAAGTAAGCTCGATTAAGCTCGCGAGCTTTACGAGTCGGGTATTATATACTCGAGATCGGCTCGGTAACATACTCGGGTAGCTCGAGCTCGAGCTCGACTCGACTTATCCCGAGTCGATTTCGAGTATTTTTCGAGTCGATCTCGAGTAACTCACGAGTTGTATCGTATCGTTTACACCCCTACTCATGAACTAGCCTAAAATTATCCATAATCTCCTTTAAAATCAACAACAATGATCTCTATAGATGTAATAGCATTAGAGAAAGATAACCCACTATTTATTTCATCCAAAAATCTTCACCCAACCCATTAAATCCTTATAATCACCATATTCTTCCATTTTTAGGTTAAAACCACAAGAATTAAGGATTTACTTTTAGTTTAGATGAAGATTATAGCTAACTTTCTACTTCTAGGGCACGAATTGGTGATTGAAATTTATTTTTTTCCATCTTTGTTTGTCCTCGTAGCTCTCTACCTCTATGCAAGTATCAAGGAACCAATTTTGTGTGTGTATATTTATCTTACTCATTTAGCTTAATAATAGATTTAATAGATATTTACAACTCTAGTCCTTCTAGTTTCGGCCATTTAGACACTTGTCACTTAAACTAGTGCACCCGACATTTATATTTATACGGCTTAAATACTTCACAACCCATATAATAAGTATGATTATATAACAAATTTTAAAATAATATATATATGAATATAATAATAATACCTTATGTTTCGGGGTGTTACAGTAATGCATAAGCGCCCTGTGCACTTGCCACGTGTCCAATTTTGTTGGCTTATTATGCTATGATCGCCCTTGGCCAACAAATGATATTGTTTTTTTCTTCTTTTCAATTAAGTTAAGGTTTGAACGGTGTTAAACAATTAATTAGTATTTGACTTTTGTAATTAATGCTACTAATACCCATAGTCCATGATCGCTTTAGGCGCCAAATAAGTTGTGAATGATTGGATTAGTTTGTCAAAAGGTTAAGTTAAATAATTAGTTTATTAATTAGCTTTGGTTAAAAGATATAATTAATAATTTTTCCTTTATTTAAAATCTCGAGACTTTCAACCATAAGTTTTGTTAAATAACATACAACTTCTGAACCTTGAACTTTTTATCTATCTAAAAAATTATTTTCATAGTTCTAATGGACATTTTCTACATACTATCATTGTCGGATATTTTTTTTTAATTTATTTATACATATTACAATTACGAATATTTTAGTGAGTGGTTTGACATATACTCATTAATACTTGCATTAGTTCGAACATATTTGCTTCTAAGACCATTCCCAATGGCTGACACGTCAGTAGCGTGTCAGTTGAGACACGTCAACGCCACATCAGCACCTCCCAAACTGACACAAAACTGACACACAACAGACACACCTCTGCCAACCCTGACGTGTCACTTTGATTTCTAGGCCCCACACACATTTAAATAAAACAATATAATTAAATTAAAAACCTTACATTAATTATTAAAAATAAACATTACATTACATTAATTAAAATTAAATATTACAATAATTAACTAAAATTAAACATTACATTAATTAATTTAAACTAAAGATTACATCAATTAATTAAAACTAAACATTACGATAATTAAACCTAAACATTACGTTACTTAAAATAAGAAACTACATTTAAATAACTAAGCTACTCTTCATCTTCATCTTCATCGAAAGTAGTGAATCCGTATGGTTGCGCATCTTCACCAAACATCGTTTTAAAATCCTCATTATACTTGGCTACGACCTTATCCCGAGCTTCTTCAAGTAGTTTCAATTCCTTTTTTCGTATTTTAGTAGGTATTGGTTTTAGGAGAAATTTCCAAGCTTTCGACACCAATTTTTGCTTCGCGGTCTCCTTAATCGTTGCCAACGTTTCTTGTTGCATACGCGATGATTCCTGAATTGATGTCCGAGTCTCGTCGGTCGAATGCCTTGACGATGTAGCATCCGATAATCCTGAACTTCTTTGACTTTTTCGACTAGTTGTACGACCCGGTGGACGACGAATATGGTCGGTTTGGAATAGCCTTTGCATATTGCTCGTTAGCGGGTCACTTTCGTATGCATTCAGGCCGGAATAGTCCTCGTCAAGATTTATTGGTGTCGATTCTTCGCGGGTGACTCGTTTCTTTTTGGCGACACCGGAATCATCATAGAACTTCGGGATATCTTTTAGTACGAGCCACGCTTGCTCGTAAATGAAGTTTCGACCGGTTTGTTGCTTGAACTGGTCACGGCTCGCCCTGAAAATGTCTTCGTCTCAAACTCCACTTGCACGAGGTTCGTTATATTTTTTGAAGATTCCCGTGAATATCTTGACGTAGGTTCGAATCTTGTTCCATTTCCCGGTTAGTTGATCTTTATTGCGTTTCTCGTCGACTAACGAATTAAAGGCCCGTTGGATTTGCTTCCAAAAACTAGCTTCCATTTGCGAGTTTCCTTGAATAGAATTTTGAGAAGCGTCAACCCATTGTTCCGCCAATATTCTACATTCGACGTCGGTCCATTTGACTTGTTTTCTTTTTTGTTTCCGGTCGACTTGGACCTCGTTTTCGCCTTCCGCGTGTTCGCTTTCATGTGGTGGTGTTTCTATGTTTTGGTATTGACGTTGTGAAAGTGGTGTTTGTTGGTATTGTGAAAATTGTTGGGGTGGGTATTGTGAAAATTGTTGGATTGTTGGATTGTTGGGGTGGGTATTGTGAAAATTGTTGGGGTCGGAATTGTGGAAATTGTTGGTTTTGGTATTTTGAGTATTGTTGGAATGGAAATTGTTGGTTTTGATTATGTGAGAATTGTTGGAATGGAAATTGTTGGTTTTGGTATTGAGAAAAACCGAAGTTACTTGGCGAATTACTAGATTGACCCGCCGAAGACGAAAATGCCGGTGAATTAGGAGGATATGTTTCCGTGTTGAGTAAGTGTTGGTGCACGTTTGGTGACAACAGCCCTTATTTTGTAATAGTTAGTTTTGTTATTAGTTTTGTAGTTAATAATGTAATTTGTTTATTAACTTAGCCTTTTTAGTATTAAGTTTGTATGTTCGTACGAACCTATATGTTCGTACGAACCTAGGAAGTTCGTACGAACATGTAAGTTCGTACGAACCTAGGACCAGTAAGTTCGTACGAACTTACTGGGTATAAAAACTAAGTTGTAATATTTCATGTAAAAGCTTTTGGAAATCAGTTATATTCGAACATACAGTGCTATCTTCGAATACCTACGAACTTATACACTAAAACACTTGCATTTCACTTGTTTTATTGTTGTTTGTTGTGTATTATACCTTTCCGCAAACTAATACACGTTGCAATCCCGTTTGGATCCGTTCAAAGGGACTTTCAATTGGTATCAGAGCTTCAACAAGTCTTTGTTGGGTTCGGGATTGATAAAACACAAAGAAAACAAGATTTGAGAGTGTTTTGGAAGATAAAAGTTGTACTTTCGGCTTCCTTTTGTGTTCTAGAACCAAGTTGTACAAGTTCTAACCATTTTCCACGGTTAAATCTTCCTAGATCTGAGTTTTTGCTCAGATTTGAGTTTGAACAGCAAGTTCGTACGGACAAGAAAGTGTCGTACGAACCTACCCAGAATAGCATTCGAACCTATAGGTTCGTACGAACCTAGTAAGTTCGAATATTTGAATTTTGGTTCTAAGTTCGTACGAACCTAGGGGTTGACCAGAGTGTTGACTTCTTCGAACCTAGATAGTTTTCGAACCTAGTAGGTTCGAATAAATTCTAAGTTCGTACGAACCTAGTTATTAAAAAAAAAAAAAAAAAAAAAAAAAAAAAAAAAAAGGAGGTTTTTTGGTGGGAAATCTGTGTTCTTCTACAAACATCTATCGACTTTTTGACAAGATGACTAATTTAAACAAAATGATTGAAATGGATCATGAGGTTGGTAAATCCGCCTCACCACCAAAACTTCTTAAGGGAGAGGATTACTTTTGGTGGAGAGATCGATTTGAATCTTTTGCCAAGTTTCATGATGTCAGAATGTGGATATGTATCAAAGATGGATATGATACACCGACATATGAATATGAGGGTAAACAAAAGTTATGTACTTACTCTATGATGAAAGATGAAGACAAGAAGATGTATGAGGCTGAAAACAAGGCCTTGTCTGCGATCACTATGTGTCTTCCACAAGAAATCAAACACACTTTTAAACGTTACCAATTCGCGAAAGAGCTTTGGTTAGCGTTAGAAAAGAGGTTTGATGGGAATGACAAGATCAAGGAAAGCAGAGCAGACTTGATTACCAAACAGTTTTATGTCTTCAAGTATATGAAAGGCGAGTCACTAGAGGAGATTATCACTAGATATTACCATCTAATGACTGAACTGGATAACAGTGGACTTTCATTCACTGAAACTGTGAGATGTAACAAACTCCTTGAAGCTTTGCCTTCAAAATGGGACATATACACCTTAATGATCAAGGAGAGTGCTGACTACAAGACTCTGACTCTCGATGATGTTATAGGGAAGTTGCGAGTTTATGACTTAAACATGCAGCGAAAAGAGACCGGATCTGATCAGGTTCAGGATCCGAGTGTTTACCATGGTAAACGATCTGATTCCGCTGTATCTACTAGTACAGGTGGAGTTGCAGCCTTCTATACTAACGAGGCTGAAACGGACTCGGCTATTCGAAATTCGGGTAGCAATGTCTGTTATATGGCATCATCTGAGGAATCAGGGATTGATAGAAAACCAAACACTGGGACATCAAGCGGTTTTAAATCAATGCCCATGAGCAAGAAATCAGCTGAAGAGGAAGTAGCCCTACTTGCCTCTTTTGTTGCTTCTCGTGAGAATTTCATTAAGGGCAAAATCACTGATCCTGAGCTAATAAATGAAGATTATGATCAATTGGATCAAGATGATCTTGAGGAAATGGACTTGCAATGGCAAATGGCCATGATTGCAAGAAGAGCTCAGAGATTCATGAATAGAACTGGGAGGAAGTTCGTAAGCAGCAAACTAGGCTTTGATAAATCCAAAGTTAAATGCTATAACTGTGATGGTTTCGGGCATTTCGCTAGGGAATGTCAAAGACCTAAAAGGGATCAAACTCCTAGTCAGAATGATCAGAGACAATACAGTCAAGGCTCTTTTGGAAACAACCAGAACTCAGGAGGTAATCAGACCTCGAGAGCTCTGGTAGTTCAATCTCAAGAAGGAGCATATGACTGGAGCTCAAAATCTGAGGAACCACAAGCATTTATGGCCTCCATTACTGAAGAAAAGGAGGAAAGCAATGCAGGATCTGATTCAGATAAGGACACTGCAACAGATATGGAGATTGAGGAGCCTGCAGCTAAGACAGAAATCAAACTGCTGAAATCAACTGAGGATATGAGCTCACAGGACTTCATTGCATACATGGCAAATCTGGATGCCGAAAAGCAAAAGGTAGTACTCAGTCTTGATATGGTTGTTAAAGCATGTGTTCTTTGTACTAGTTTTCAGGAACAGGCTGAGAAGTTAGTAGAATCATCTGATATGATTACATCTCAGTTAAAATCTCTAAAAGAAGAAAACACTAGGCTAAATATCAGAAACTCTGAATTACTTAGTAAAGCAAAATCTGATAAAGAAGACATAAAATATTTAAAAGAAAAGTTAAATGAGCAAAGTGTAAGAAATGACTTGGCTCATGAACATATTTTAGATTTAACAAAACTGTCTTCTGATAAAGAAAAAGAGTTAGCTGATGCTAAGGTTAGAATAGTTGATCTTAACAGGAAACTAGAGTTAAGAAAATTTTCTATTGAAACCCTAGACAATATGCTTAGTGTTGGAAAACAGCCTGGTGATCACAGGGGAATGGGTTATACAGAAAGCCCTCCTCCCTTTAACCACAACTACTCTTTTATTTCTGATGACACTGAGATGTCAACTGCTGATGATTCTGCTAAACAACCAGCCGTTCCTGGTCTAACACAATTCGTTAGGCCTGCGAAAGCTGAAACTAGTACTGAACCTGAATCAACATCTACTGACATTTCTATACCATTTAAAATAAAAATGAATTTTGTAAAAGAGAATATGGTTGAACAAGGAAATGTCAAAGAAAAGGTAGAGAATAGAGTTGATCTTGATTTACCCAAGCCTGAAAATGAAAATATACTTAATAAGGGTAAAAAGGTTATGATTGAATTCTCTTCAAGTTTGCCTGAATTGGACAGGCTAGCGATTCAAAAGGCCCCTAAAAAGGCGTTAGTGAAACGTTCATGTTTCACATGCCATCAAAAAGGGCATGTTGCAAGTATTTGTCCAAACAAGGGCAAAATTGGAAAATCACAGGTGAAGAAAGACCAATCACCTGTAAAAACAAATTTGACTCAGGAAAGGAAAAATACATCTCCTGAGAAAATAAGTTTAAAACAAAGAACTGCTAGTGTTTTCACACGAATGAATAACTTAAATGAAAATGCAAGCACTTCTGGGAGAATTGGGTTGGGATTTAAGAGAACACCAAGTTCTCAGAAAATTCAACCCTCATTAAAATCTGTTAAGTTTTCGACTCATGATAGTTCTAGGAGCACCACCTCTTCTGGAGATAGTTCTCATGGACAGTCTTCAAGGTCTAAGACTCCACAGAGATTTCAAACTCCTAACAACCGTTTTAACAACCCTAATAGTAATAATAGGAATTATCAAAATTCTAGTTATAACTATCCTACTATGGTTAGATCTACATCAAACCCTAGGCCTGTCAACCCGAGACTTTTTCAAAAGTCTCATGAGCGAAAGCCTAGTGGTAGCTCCTCCCATTCTCACACGAATGCGATTCCCAAAGCATCTAGCTCTACTTATAAGAGCAATGGATACTTGCAGGAGTTTACATTCGTAGATGAAAATGGTAAATCCAAGTCCGTCGTGGCTTGGGTTCCCCTTAACGACTAACTGTTTTCAATTTATGTGCAGGAGTTGACCAGAAGAGCTATTAACTGGTGGTATGTTGATAGTGGTTGCTCCAGGCATATGACGGGGGAAAGACAGCTTCTTGTGGACTTCATACACAAGAAAGGAGGATACGTGAATTTCGCTGGATCTAAAGGTGGGCTAATAACAGGATTAGGTAAAGTAACGAATGGGAAGATTATGCTAGAGCAAGTCAACTATGTTGAGGAGCTAAAGCACAATCTTATGAGTGTATCTCAGATTTGTGATAAAGGACATCCTGTCCATTTCACGGATAGAGAAGCACTTATATTAAAACCGGGATTTGTCATTCCAGAAGAATGGATAATCATGAGGGCTCCTAGAAAGAATGACACTTATGTAATGGACATGAGTGTTTCTGAAACAGTGCAGGAGTCAACATGTCTTATATCCAAGGCATCTGAGAATGATTCTCAGCTGTGGCATCGGAAAATGGCTCACCTGCACTTTAGAAAGATGAACTACATTGTTAGAAATGGACTAGTGCTAGGTGTACCAATGCAGAGGTTTGGACTAGAGGACAAATGTGTGCCATGTCAGAAAGGAAAACAGCACAAGAATCCTCATAAGTCAAAATCTCAAAATTCCAATGCCTCAATTTTTGATCTTCTTCACATGGATTTATTTGGTCCTGTGAATGCAAGGAGTATAGGCGGTAAACACTACTGCCTAGTCGTCACTGATGACTTCTCGCGTTTCTCATGGGTATTCTTTTTGGGAACAAAGGATGAGACGGCTGAATTGCTGATGAATTTCTTTACCCAGATTAAACATCAATATGGACGAGGAGTCAGAAAGATTAGAAGCGACAATGGCCTAGAGTTCAAAAACTCGGTGATGAACGTCTTTTGCTTAAGCAAGGGAATTCAGCATCAGTTTAGTGCACCCTATGAGCCACAACAAAATGGTGTCGCTGAACGAAAGAATAGAACCTTAATTGAAGCAGCAAGAACTATGCTGGCTGATTCAAAGCTTCCCGTCATTTTCTGGGGAGAAGCAGTGAATACAGCCTGTCATGTACTTAATCGGGTTTTAATCGTGAAAAAGCATAACAAAACGTGTTATGAGCTTCTAAACGGTCGAAAACCAAATCTTACTGGTCTAGAACCCTTCGGTGTTCAGTGTACCTTATTAAAGACTAAAAATCAACCAAAATTTGGTGAAAAGGCTGACGAGGGATTTTTCCTAGGTTATGAAGCCGGATCTCCAAACAAAAGAGTCTATAATAAGACATCTGAAAGAGTTGAGATTGTATATAACATACAAGTCACATCTTATACTCCAGCTATACAAACAGGACCAGTTTGGTTATTTAATTATGACGCTGTTTTCAAGTCATTTAATCTTCCGATCCTAAGTGAAGATGACACTTTAGGATTAGAACATGTTATACTAGATGATAGTGAAAATAATATATTTGCACCAAGATCTAGTGTTCCAAGTTCAGAAGATGCAAATGATAAAGGGAAAGAAGCAATGGTTGATCCGGTTTTAGACTTTGATCCCACATCAATCGATATTCCTTCTTCATCTGAAGTTACCAATTCTGTGCAAGAAACTGCTACAGAAGAAGCAACACCAGAGGGGGAGATTGGATCAAATCTAGGATCTGACCTACCGGTTGATTCTACGATCTCGACTCGTCTGAATAAGTATCATCCAACTGATAATATCATTGGTGATCCGAGCTCTCGAGTAAAAACTCGTAGAGAGATATCTGACAGCTCCAGTCTATATGTATCGATTCAAGACACAGGGATCATGCATAAGTGTCTGTACAGTTGTTTTATATCTCAAATAGAGCCGAAAAATGTTCAAATGGCTCTCAAGGATAACTCCTGGGTAGAAGCAATGCAAGAGGAACTTGCTCAATTCAAAAAGCTCAAAGTTTGGGAGCTAGTTGATCTGCCCAAAGGAGAATATGCAATAGGCACCAGATGGGTGTTTAAATGCAAACGTGATGATAAAGGAATCGTAATTCGAAACAAGGCGAGGCTAGTAGTTCAAGGATTTAACCAACAGGAAGGGATAGACTACACTGAGGTGTTTGCACCAGTAGCAAGGTTAGAAGCAATTCGATTGTTTCTAGCATATGCTGCACATAAAAGAATTAAAGTCTATCAACTCGATGTTAAAAGTGCCTTTCTTTATGGAAAAGTTCAGGAACTAGTTTTTGTTCAACAAGCTCCAGGGTTCAGTGATCCAGACCATCCAGACCGAGTCTATAAATTAGATAAGGCCTTGTATGGACTGCATCAAGCACCAAGGGCTTGGTATGAAACACTATCTACCTATCTCTTGGAAAATGGGTTCAAGAGAGGACAGATAGATAGTACTTTGTTCGTTAAGTGGAAAAAGGATGATTTCCTACTTGTACAAGTCTATGTCGATGACATTATATTTGGGTCATCTGACGAGAATATGTGCAGAGACTTTGAACAAGTGATGAAGAGGAGATTCGAAATGAGTGCCATGGGTGAGTTGAACTTCTTCTTAGGATTACAAGTTGATCAAAAGAAGGAGGGATTCTTCATTCATCAGACAAAATATGTGCATGAAATGTTATCTCGTTTCAATATGCACGATAGCTCGTTTTATGGCACTCCAATTCAACTAAATCATGGTCTCGGACCAGATACTGAGAGTACTGAAGATGTGGATCCGACTCACTATCGGGCCATTATTGGTTCTCTCATGTATTTGACGGCTTCAAGACCAGACATAATGTTTGCAGTATGTCTGTGTGCTCGTTTTCAATCAAATCCTAAAGAGTCACACATGAAGGCAGCAAAGAGAATTCTGCGATATCTAAAGGGAAAACCGAAGTTAGGTCTTTGGTATCCCTCTGGAGGCAATTTTGACTTTGTAGCCTACACCGACTCAGATTATGGCGGTTGCAACTTGAACAGGAAATCAACCACTGGTGGTTGTCAATTACTAGGTGGTCGCATTGTCTCATGGCAATGTAAGAAGCAAACTACGGTCGCTATCTCAACCTGTGAGGCTGAGTATGTAGCAGCAGGTAGTTGTTGTTCACAAGTGTTGTGGATACAACAACAGCTGCGTGACTATGGTGTGAACTTCACAAATACCCCTATTATGATAGATAACCAATCAACCATGTCCATAACTAATAATCCTGTTAAGCATAGTAAGACGAAACATATTGACATTAGACATCATTTTATTCGTGACTGTGCTGAAAAACATTTGATTAAATTAGTTAAGGTCCCCACTGATGACAATCTAGCCGACCTTTATACAAAGGCATTTGATCGGTCTCGGTTTGACCTCTTACTCCAACTTAATGGGATGAAAAATCCTGAGTAAATATTTCCATAAAGAACTTAGTATGTTTCTATTTCTATTTCTTAGTTTATTTTACCTTTTATCTTTGCAAAACCAATAAAAATTTTGAGGGTCACTGTACTAATTGCAAAGAAATGATGAATCTTTTACCCATGCCTAGAACATTTCATATGTGTGGCTCTAAGATGCAGAACATTCACAGTAAATGTACCTAAAAATGCATACGTATTTGATAGCTTCACTTTACGATGTATTGGTAGGCATGCGACATAACGGTTTTCAAGTACTTAATTTATAATAAATAATACGATTTTTGTGCTATCTTTATTTTGATGTACGACTTAAGTCTTAATTCTTAGGAGATGGGCCGTTCATGAATGCTTGTTACCGGATATAAAACAACATTAAATCATCTGGGGGGTTCACTGACTGGTTCTTCTGCTTCATCTAGAACTATGTTGACCTAGATTCAGCCAGTGTATCCTAAAAACTAGAACAAACTCGACCGCGAAACAAGAATACCGTTTTCAAGGTCTCTAGTCAAACTATGTCGCTTTGTTGTACGAAAGTACAGACCTGTCACCTCTGGTTTGATTTTAGATTTGTTTGTTTCTAACCATAGTCTTGTCTTTAAATTGAAACATGTACCTATGTACATTGCTGATAAAGCAAACAGACTTGACTTTAAAGATGAAATAAAAATGCAAAATATCCGTTACATGTTGTTCATGACTGTCTAGATCTTCAGGGTATATCAAATGTAAGATTCGCCAGAGATCGTGAACAATAATCTTATATGTACTTGAGAATTCTGAATATCGAATGCTTAAGTGGAAAACAATACTGATAATCGTTGTGTTCTATTACTTACAACAACAATAATCAAAGGAATAAATGAAAATTTCTAACTGTGTATTGCTCTCATCATGGCTAATTCGATCTTTGTATCAGTGACTCTCTCAAAAATATTGTACTTTTCAAAATATGAACAATTTCATATTTGCAAGTTTTATTTTATGTTATGTTATTTTTTAAGTGTTTTAAATAAATAAATGAATAAAAGTTATTTGTCTTTGGGAAATGTTTACATTGTGTTTGTTTAAATTGTTCAAACCTTGCTCAAGTGAATGCCTAAGTATTTAGATCATTGCCTTTATTTTTAAAATAGAAAAAGTTAAACTTTTTAATTTTAAAATTCTAAGTTCGTACGAACTTAGAAGGTAAGTTCGAAGGATATGTTCGTACGAACATATAGGTTCGTACGAACCTACTTGGGGTATAAAATGGTCAACCTCAGTCAAACCCTTCACATTTTCAGAAACCCTAAGTTCGTACGAACCTACTGGAGCCTTCGAACCTACATACGAACATACCTGCGGTTTCAATTTTTCGAATTAACAATCACTTTGGGACTGTGTTTTTGTGTTATTGCCCGATAATCTTCATCACTATCATATTCCTAATTTCAGTAAGTGATTTTTTCATGATTTAACACGCTAAACCTCAACACATTCGGATTGAAGTTAGGTTTTGTGAAAAACAAACTTAAAATCAAAATTGTGTCACTTTAAGTGATTAAAATTGGTGTGTTATGGTTCCTTATGCTGAAACGAACCTAGGCGCCACTTTTTCCATGATCAGATTGCATTTTTGAGCGAAAATTTTTTGAACTTAGTTTATCAGTTCATCTGTTCGAACTTACTAAGTTCGTACGAACCTATAGGTTCGTACGAACCTAGCCAATGTAAGTTCGTACGAACTTAAGTTTGACTTGGTCAAACAGTAAGTTCGTACGAACCTACAAGGGCAGTAAGTTCGTACGAACTTATAAGTTCGTACGAACCTACTATGGTTTGCACTTTGAAATTTTTCTTAAGACTTGTTTTAATCGTAGAATCTTGTTTGCAGGGTTCTAAATTAATTATGTCTTATGACTAACGTTATTATTCTTTACTTTTGGCGTGTTTGTGTTTGTTTTGCAGAAATGGCTGATCTTGTGCGTGAGTTTCACAACAAGCACAATGTAGCAGTTTCTTTTGATCTTGCCAACCCGGCGACCGCACCGTTTCGAGGCATGCTGGAGTTTCTCATGCGCTCACGGGTGTTCTATGCTCTTACTCACTCGCCAACGCTATATTTTCCATACCTTAGCCAATTTTGGGCTACGGCAATTCATGATTGTGAGCCTCAGCCTCCGGTCATAAGGGCTACTGTCAACGGGGTCAATATAGAGTTTTCTGCCGACCTTCTGAGGCAGGTTCTGCATCTGGGAACTGAAGAACAGGAAAATGGCCCAACTTCTTTCTCTCTTGATATGCGTGCTGGCGCGTTTCAACGCATGGGCTATGTGGGAGATGTTGTCCACACCCAATACACCAAGAGTCTCGTATACGGCCAGTGGCGCTATCTGATGCATATTCTACTGGTTTCTTTTGGACCAAAGAAGGCAGGGTTCGATACAATGAACCATAAGCTACAGTCTGGGATGATTTCACTTGTTTACAACAAGCCCTACTGTTTCAGTCAGTACTTCTTTGATGAGATGGTTCAGCAAATAAAGGGGAGTGTGAAGGAGCACTTTATTCTCTATCCTCGTTTTGTCATGATGCTGCTCAATGCTCTAATTCCCAATCTTCCAGCTATCGACCCGGTGGTTCATTTGATGCCGGTCGACAAGAAGATCTTTGGGCACTGTCTCAGCCACAACAAGAGACGTGCAGTTGCTGATAGGCCACAAGATGTGCCTTTGTTTGGGGCAATTATTGATGCAAACTATCAGGCTCCACCAGATGATGGCTGGTTGGATGTGCCTGTGCCCCAGGCAGCTGTTGAGGTTCAAGCTCAAGAACCAGACCCGGCACCAGCTCGAGCTGAGGTGGCTGCTGATGAGCCACAACAGGAGATTGTTGAAGAACTCCTGCACCAGATAGAGCACCCTGCTGAGGGAGAGCGTGTTGACGCTGATGTTGCTGCTGAGTTGGTTAGGGAAGTTCTTCAGGGCGAAGCAGGGCCCAGTTCTGAGCCCACTTTTGATGATATCTTCAAGGATATTGATGACTATTCTGTAGCCCGAGACACATGGTCTCCACCTGCTGCCGAAGCTGATAAGGATGCAACTCTTGATTCTGAGGCTACAGAATCTGATGCAGATGATGATGGTGATGATGATGATGATGGTAATGATGATGATGATGACGAGGACCGCCCTATGATTGGGTTTCATGGGTCCAAGGGGGTGTTGATTGACCCTAAGGCCGCCCGTGAGAAGGAAAAGGGCAAGCGAAAGGTTCAGTTTGATGATGAATATGTTCCTGAGGACTCCGATGATGAATCAGAACCGGAACAGTTCCGGTTGCAGGCACGCAAGCGCCAGCGTCCAACTAGTGTGGTTATTGGAGCGGGTGGTTCTGCTCCTACGATTATCACACCTACACCACCACCCGTTGCTCCATCAACAGTACAACAACCACCAGTTGCATCTACAACCACACCACCCACACCTTCTACTGCTCCACCTACTACTCAACCCACCCGATCTATTCCCAACCCGGCCGCTCTTCTCTCAGATCCGGATAAGTTTACCTATCTTGAGGGCCGGATCACTAGCTTGATGGATATGGTGACTGCCTTGACTGCTGTGGTTACAAGCCAGGAAGTTCGCATCACAAATCTGACGGCTATTAATGAGCGCTTAGTAAAGCAACTTGAAAAGGTAGAAGATCAAGTACGGCTCAATGAGGTCACTGTCTTCCAAATGAAGCGCCAGTCGCTCAGGGGGGATAAGACACCAGGATGCAAGGAAGATGAGCTGAGACTCAAAGCTGATAATGACCGTGACGATGATCCAAGTGCACCCAAAGGAGGTGAGCTGCCTGGCTCTTCATCTAGAGTGCAAGGTGCAGTTATAGCTCAGGGGGAGTCTGGTCAAGGTTCTGGTGTGAGCGGATCTGGATAAGGTGCTTCAAAGCCTCAAGAAGAGACTGAACCATCTGGAGGATGGAACAAAGAGTCCAGTGAGGCACAAGCAGAAGGGACAGACTGGAGCAAGAAAATCGAAGAAAAAACGAATCAGAAAGGTGGTTGGGGAACAGAATCAGGGTCTGGTGTTGGTGCAGCGGCAGAAGGTGGTGGCAGCAAGATCTCAGAATGGGGTACAAAGAAGAATGAAAATGAAGCTGAGAAGGCTGGTAGTAAAACACAAGAGTCCCCTGTTGCTGAGACTGATACTATCGAGGCATTGCTTGGTTTAGATGACCCGGATAGTGATTGGTCAGAATTAGAAGAAGGGGAGATCCTCAGTAAAGAGGTTGCTGATTGGAAATCAGATGAAGAGGTCCTACCTGATGCTGATGCAGATGTGGACGAATTCGTGATAGATACACAACCTGTTACTGAAGTTGTGGTGGAGAGTGAAGCTGGCAAGAAAGTAATCAACTTGGAGCATGACTTAACTCCTGAAGTTGATTTAGATTCAGAAGAAGTTGAACCAACTCGAGAAGAGTTAAAGAGGTTATGGTTTAAAAAGGTTGAAAAGGAACCAGAGATTAAATATAAAGGTGATATCAGGGTCAGAGGATCGGGCGGGTTAAAGCGTGGAATCATAAGTTGGTTTTATGACAGTGATCTTAAACTGTTCATATTAAAAAGATATGATGGGATTCAGTACTTGAAAAATAAACTGAAGACCTTTAGCTCGCTGCCGAAGATTGAATTGAAGGAGCTTGTCTGGTTAGACTTAGTAAATATTGACAATGATCCTTACGCTAGTACTTTGGAAAGAATCTTAAAACGTGAAGGAAGATCCAATAAGTTTGAAAGTCTAAAGCCAAAACCGGGTAAAAGAGTTCCAGATCTGACCAGGATTGACCCTTTCACTAACAAGCCATGGATGAAGATGGTCTATAGACCGGTCAAGTGCTTGAAAAGAGTTCCTTTGAAGAAAATGCCACAAAACATTCTTGCAAATCTTAAGTGGTGGTACGTTGACAGCAAGACGGCTGAAGCTGTGATGGAAGATGCTGAGGAAAATGTGCTGGTAAGAGTTTATGATAGTTTACATCTGGTAAACTTATCAAAGGACGATCTGATAAAGCTTCATGAAACCAAGATCTTTTATAGAGACGATTGGAGGCATGAAGGTAAGAAGTATCAGAGGGTCGTGAAGGTGTGTGTGGAAAAAGGCTTATGGGCTGAGAGTCGACAGAGTTGATCAAGAATCAAGATTCGACAGAGCCAGAAGACTGAAGACTGACCGAGCTATTGTCAAGGGGGAGTCTGTTGGTGCACGTTTGGTGACAACAACCCTTATTTTGTAATAGTTAGTTTTGTTATTAGTTTTGTAGTTAATAATGTAATTTGTTTATTAACTTAGCCTTTTTAGTATTAAGTTTGTATGTTCGTACGAACCTATATGTTCGTACGAACCTAGGAAGTTCGTACGAACATGTAAGTTCGTACGAACCTAGGACCAGTAAGTTCGTACGAACTTACTGGGTATAAAAACTAAGTTGTAATATTTCATGTAAAAGCTTTTGGAAATCAGTTATATTCGAACATACAGTGCTATCTTCGAATACCTACGAACTTATACACTAAAACACTTGCATTTCACTTGTTTTATTGTTGTTTGTTGTGTATTATACCTTTCCGCAAACTAATACACGTTGCAATCCCGTTTGGATCCGTTCAAAGGGACTTTCAGTAAGTTTTGAAAGAAATTACCGGGTCTCGGTTGGTCGTTTTTGTGTTGTTGGTTAGGCATTTTTATAAATAATAGTTGGGTGGAAACTAAGTCGTTGGAAGTAAGAATGTTTGAATTATATAAAAGGGTTGGGTGAATTGGAAGTAAGAAAATGGCATAGTAAAGTGTTTGCATTATATAGTTGGGTTAGGTGAATTGGAAATTAGAGTGTTTGAATTATATAAAAGGGGTGGGTGAATTGGAAGTAAGGAAATGGTGTAGTAAAGTGTTTGAATTATATAGTTGGGTTAGGTGAATTGGAAGTAATAGTGTTTGAATTATGTAAAAGGGTTGGGTGAATTGGAAGTAAGGAAATGGTGTATTAAAGTGTTTGAATTATATAAAAGGGTTGGGTGAAATAATGTAGTTGAAGTAAGAAAAAAATGATGAAAGTTGTGTGAGAATTGAAGGTAAGTTGTATATGTATTTATAGTGAGTTTGGGTTAGGATAAATATATTAAAAATTAAAAAAAAATTAATTTTTTGAAAAAAACGGATATAAATCCGTTGAAAAACGGATAGTTTTTTATTTTATTTTTTAATACTCCATATGGTCAAAAAGGGAAAAGAAAACATTAAATATTGTTGTGGGCCCTACCATCCTCGTCGCTTTCCTCGTCGCCAGACCAACCTAGCAAACCGACGCACGCCACCGACGCCCCACTACCAACGGTGACGGTTGGTCGACGCGCGTCGGTTGCCTAGCCGACGCACCCGTTGGTTATGGTCTAATGATCTTTGGCTCAAACTTTGACCAGTGATGCAGATGAGATCCCAACTGACTCATTTGGTATGGCTAGTAACATCGTTCATATGGTTATTGTCATTGGGAAGTTGGACCCATTTAAAAATTTTCTACGCACATTCACATTATTTACAGTCATTTAATATAAAGGGTTAGTGTGTACGAATGTAATTAACTTTGGTCGAATATTCATAGTGTGTATCTAACTTACGGATAAGGTTTTTAATGCAATTAACCTGTTAAAAAAAAACCCAATTTATCTGCAAAAGTCTAAGTGGAATCCGGTTACCAAATGTCTTGCCTATGTCAGAACCAGTGAAAAACCACAATCGGTGAGCGGCTAAGCATCAAGCTGGTCATAAAGTACATCAATTAACGACTTTTGAAAGTAAAGTGCATTAAAAACTCTACATGTAAGTTAGATACACACTATAAATATTCGACAAAAATTAAATCCATTCATATACACTCACCTCTTAATAAAATTAGCCATATACATGATTAGATAGTTATATAAATTAGCCATGTTAGATCTCAAAATTCAAATTCTAGCATGTTTTCATGAAAATACAAACATACGTCATGTTGACCTCAAATGTCATCTTCCCCATTTACTATTTATTATTAATCAAACATACAAGTTTCATCATACTTGATAAATCTAAGACACATACATTTTTCTTTCAATTCAAAATATCTTTGCAATGTCAAACGCACAAATATATCAAATTAAAAATTATTTAATAAAATAAAATAATAATACAAACTTTGCTAGTCTGAGAAATTCGCGAATTATAATCTATTTAGTTTTAATATGTAATAGTTTAGACAGTAATATATAAATATTAGGAGTTTGGTATAAATATTTGACGATTGTATTTAATACAAACATATTTCTCAAAATTTATTTTATTTGTTTATATTAATATTAAAAATTAAAATTAAATTTAGTGTATTATTTGGTGCCGAAGCAGAAGTAATATCTTGGACTAATAGGTTAACACAGCACAACAGAGACACACCGTCAGATCAAACTCTAGTGCAAATCAACGGTGAGATCAAAAGCTGAGAGCGGCCCTTCAAAATTTTCAAAAACAAAACATTCATATTCATCCCGCTGCTTTTCATTTTTCATTTTCACCAAAATCAAATCAAATTGTTTCAGAAAAGAGAGACCAAAACACTCGATCGATCCAAAAGAAGCCCCAAACTTCCCCAAATTTCTCACACACAATCACAATCTGTGTGTAAGTATGTCTGGTCGCCATGAAAAAGGGGTCAATGTCCAGGTTTTATTACGTTGCAGGTACTGCTAGGGTTCGTAATTTATATTGTAATTGTAATGTTCAAATACGTTTTGAACTTATCTGTGTAAATCTATTTGAATGATAGGCCGTTTAGTAACGATGAGTTGAAGAACAATGCACCTCAGGTGGTGACGTGTAATGAATATCAGAGGGAAGTTGCAGTCTCACAAGCAATTGCTGGGAAGCAAATTGATAGGGTTTTTACTTTTGATAAGGTAATAACACATTTCTAATTCTATATCCATTTAGGATCTTACTTATTGTTTCGATTTAATATTCACTATTATTATTTTAAATACAGTGAAGTTTAATTTCAGTTAATTGCTAGCAATATTTTTCTTTAGGGTTTTAACTTTTGGTGCTGTTTAAAATAGGTTTGTGGATGTTTTTATAGTAGTATATTTTATTTCTTGTTTAGTATAGAGCTTATAGTGAAGGTTAGTTTTTCAGAATGAAATTTGTTATCCCACTAGACCCATACTATTGCATACATTAAATGACTCGCTCTAAGTTTTCTGGGACATTTTCATAAGAAATGCTTAGATTATGAATATATTGTGAATTTTTCGCAGGTTTTTGGTCCTACTGCTCAGCAAAAAGATTTATATGAACAAGCTGTTATTCCAATTGTAAGTGAAGTTTTAGAAGGATTCAATTGCACTATATTTGCTTATGGGCAAACTGGCACAGGGAAAACTTACACCATGGAAGGAGAATGTAAGAGGGCCAAGGTATTGTTTTACTTCCTTTCAGTTTACAGTTCACGTCTCCAATTAAGTATATAGTAGTTGTTTGCTAATGCCATAATTGTTAATGCATTTGCAGAGTGGGCCAAATGGAGAGTTGCCATCGGAAGCAGGTGTAATACCAAGATCTGTGAAACAAATATTTGACACACTGGAGGGTCAGAACGCGGAGTACAGTGTTAAAGTTACATTTTTAGAGCTTTATAATGAAGAAATCACCGATTTACTTGCGCCTGAAGAAATATCAAAAATTGGTATTGAGGATAAACAGAAGAAAATATTACCTTTAATGGAAGATGGTAAAGGTGGAGTTCTTGTGAGAGGTTTAGAAGAGGAGATTGTAACGAGCGCTAATGAAATTTTCACATTACTGGAGAGGGGTTCTGCAAAACGTCGAACGGCAGAGACTTTATTAAATAAACAATCAAGGTTAAGATAATTTTTTAAGATATACTGATATTTTGATAACTCACAATCCTTACTAATAAGGCTTATTTTTATGTTTTCAGTCGGTCGCATTCGCTTTTTTCGATAACGATACACATTAAAGAGGCAACCCCAGAGGGTGAAGAGCTTATTAAATGTGGGAAGCTGAATCTGGTTGATTTAGCTGGGTCAGAAAACATTTCTCGCTCAGGTGCACGTGAGGTAATAATTCAAGAAATCTTCATTGATAATTATTTGAGTTTTTATATTCAAGTAACTGCAAAGTTTATTTCATTTAATCATTTAATCATTTATTGTTAAGTTTGTAAGTTTATTGTAATTCTTAGGGTCGTGCAAGAGAAGCTGGAGAAATCAACAAAAGTTTACTTACTCTGGGACGAGTAATAAATGCTCTAGTGGAGCATCTGGGACACATTCCTTATAGGTTATGAATATTATGGTTAATATCTTGAATCATGTTTTGATTTCCTCTTCGTTTGTCATGTATGATGTTCTTTCAGTCATTCTAATGTTTCCTAACTTCAGCAATAGTCATAGTATTTATGGAGTTGTATTATATGCTTTCTCTGTCATATATGGCTCATAGTAAATGCTATATTTCTGAAATTTGCTAATACAAATTTCAGGGATAGCAAACTGACTCGTTTACTTCGTGACTCATTGGGTGGAAGGACCAAAACATGTATCATTGCCACTGTATCACCAGCTGTTCATTGTCTTGAGGAGACCTTAAGCACGTTAGATTATGCTCACAGGGCAAAGAATATAAAGAACAAGCCAGAGGTATACCCACTGTGTACACATTAGTTGGCTATTCTTATTTTTTCATTATATCTGTCGATTGATCATTTCATCTTCCTTAATGTACTTGGTCTACATGATTTATGTTTTATTTCAAACAGTGAAATTTAATTACAGTCTTATTGGCCTTGGATCTAGTCAGAATAGCAACTTACAATCATATAAGTTATGATGTTGTCTTGTATTGCCAACTTATACTGCTGTTTTTCTCGTGTTTTTGGTACTTCGTTGATAAATGATGTACGCATTTTTTTGTTGACTTTGTATATATGTAGGTCAATCAGAAGATGATGAAAACAACTCTAATTAAGGATCTGTATGGTGAAATTGAAAGACTTAAAGCTGGTAAGCAACTGTCTTGTTTACAGATGCCTTTGAGATCTGCAATTTGAATTGATTTCAAACAGTATGTGTAATTGTGTCTTTGATAATTGTCTCTTCCAGAGGTTTATGCTTCACGTGAGAAAAGTGGAGTATATCTACCAAAAGAGCGATATTACCAAGAGGAAATGGAACGAAAGGTACTGAAATTCTTTGTTTTCACATTATCATTGGGATATACAAAATATTTTGCATCATAATATTCTTATAAGATCATGGAGCTGCTATAATTATGTGTTTCCAGTTTGTTCCATTTTCGTTTATACCATAAACTTGTGATAAACTTTTTTGTGGTTCACATCACTGATCACTCACACCTATTCGTATGATACATATTTTTTTTTTGTTTAGTCAATGGCAGATCAAATTGAGCAAATGGGAATAAAGATAGAGAACCAACAAAAAGTATGATTTCTACTGTTTATACTGGTTCAGCAATCTTTATCATTAATTTTCTGTGTATGCACTTTCTTTTTCTTACTTGTTTGTTTCTTTTACAGCAATATGAGGAATTACAAACTCAATTTTATGCCCGGGTAGAAGAGTGCTCTGATTTAAGCAACAAACTTGAGACGACACAGGTATATAAAGACTTGTTATCAACTGGATATTATTATAGTAATATCTTCAATAAATGACATTAATTCCTTTCTTTCTTATCTACATATATTTTTTTATCTTTTGTAGACCAATTTAAACCAAACCAATAAGGTGTTGGCTGATACTGAGGAAACATTAAGAAAATGTCAATATGCACTCAAGGAGCGGGATTTTGTCATTAATGAACAGAAAAGAGCAGGTATATATATGTGACTTTTTTTCTGTTATTATTATTATTTTTTTTTTTTTGGTGTCAATAGTTTTGGTAACTTTGCGTTTTTAATCGCCTTTTACACAGAAAATGCTTTGGCTCATCAAGCATGTGTTCTCCGGTCTGACTTAGAGAATTCTCTTAAAGACAATGCATCATTGTTTATGAAGATTGGTATGCATTCTTACTTATATATACATATATACATAAATATATATAATAGCATATATACCTACTCACACAAGCACAAGCTCTATTTAATGTGAACTTCTGTTTGGACATCTGACTATTATCTTTTCACTTTTATTCAGCAAGAGAGGATGAATTGAATGCTGGTAATAGGTCGGTTGTAAATAAGTTTGAAGCTGAGCTGGCACAAGATGTTGGCTCTCTTTGTAACATGGTGGCTGCATCTGTATCTCAGCAAAATGAACAACTTCAATGCATTGAGAAGTTTTGTGACACTTTCATTAACATTAATGAAAAGGTACTGCTTGATTTGTGGCACCAGATATACAAAGCGTGTCTACAACATAGTAGTACTTTAACTGCTTATATGATTATGATACATACAGGCCATCACTGACTTAAAGAAAAGGATTTCTGCATCGAGAAATTTGTATGTTTCTCACATTGAGGACATGGAAAATGTTGTACGTTTGCACAAAGCAAGTGCTAATGGAAGTTTAGAAGATATATATGTCAAGGCTTCTTCTAATGCTAGTACTGTAGAAGAAGTAAGTGCAACTAGTTGTTAGCATCAATCTTGTTTATATATTTATTATATATTTAATTAGTACTTAATTAGTTTATTTGGACTATACTTTTTATATTAGCTATTGGCAGAAGAAGCTGCAAAAGGACAATCCATATTTGATGAGCTTCAGGGCTCTTTATCAGCACAGCAAGGAGAGGTTGTACTTTTTGCCAGAGAGCTTCGACAGGTTTGTTTTCTTTTGTTTACATTACAGTTTAATGTCATCTGGACTTTTTAATCTGTTCTTTTTATATTAAACGGCGTTTCGGATGTTTATATTGTTTTTAGAGATTTAATGTCAGCATTGATCATACAACAAATATATCCGAGTTCATCAATGGTATATTTGATAAGCTGAAGGAAGAATCCAAAGAGTTAGGAAGTCATGCTAATCAAGTTGACAAGATACAAACAAAGAATATTGATGAATTTCAGAAGGCATATGAGGTAGGTTCAAGCTAAATAATAAATATGAATTTAATAACCATCATTTCCAACTTATATCTATATAAATTCCTGCAGGAGCAATCGAAATCTGATGCCCAAAAGCTTATTGCTGATGTCACAAGTTTAGTCTCCAGTCATATCAGTCGTCAAAAAGAGATGGTCGATGCACGTTTAGCTGGCATCCGGGAAACAGCTATTGGAAGTAAGACAAAGTTGGATGAACATGTTTCTTCAATCGATGGAATCACAACAGATGCCAAAAGAAAATGGCAAGAGTTCTCTATGCAAGCAGAAAATGATGCAAAAGATAATGCTGAATTTTCTGCTGCTAAACACTGCCGAGTAGAGTTATTGCTACAAAAATGGTAAGCGGGAAATTTCTTGAAATCTTCTCAAATTTGATGTTTTCTAGAAGAGCTTATCGTGTTGATGCTATTTTTATGTAACTTTGACCTCCAGTGTTGATACTACTGATATGGCATTGAATCATTCCAAAAAGACACATGAGTCCGTGAATGACATGAGTAAAATTCATGTCTCAGCAATTGAGGAACTTGTCAGGTGAGTTATGGGCAATTCTCTCATCGTTTTCTAGTGTTCAAACTACAAAAGAGATGAAAATGATCCAATTTTTTAATGTGTAGTTTCTTAACTTTCATATACAAGGTGTAATTAAATGTTTTTCTTTTGATCTGGTCACCGCAGAGGTGCTTGTGAGAGCAATGAGCATCATGCTATGGAAATTGGTTCTGCACGAAAAACTGCTGAAGAGGATGTTTTAAGAACGAGTGAGGAAATGGTTAAGCACGTAGAGGGTAATTTTTAGAAACTTTTATGATTACTTTTTCAGAGAGATGATAAATTTCATAGTAATGTTAACACTGCAAAAAAACATGTCATTGATAAGTGTTTTGTGTGAAATTTATCATAGGTACATCACAAGAAGAGCGTGAGGCTGTTAGTGGGGTCTTAGGAACCACAAAAGCTCAAGCCATGATCCTTGAAAAATTACAAGAGGATCACTCCACTAAATCTTGTGCAATAGAGCAGACAGCTCGTGATACTTTCCAGCAGAAATATATGGTAAGATTATTAAGGATCATTTCTCGACTTTTGATACTCATACATAATGATATCGGGGGATAATGGAATGTTTTTTTTTCTGTGCAGGATTATGAAGCATCTGGAAATACACCTGTAAGATGTGACACAGATGTTCCAAGTAAGGTGACTATAGAGTCACTTAGAGCTATGCCAATGGAGACCCTTGTGGAAGAATTCAGGGAAAATCACTCGCGTGAATCATTTGAAGTAAAGGAAACAAAGATCTCTCCTACTTCACGGTCACCTCTTGCGGAAATCAACTAAACAGCATAATGATTTAATTAATGTGTTTGGCTCATTTGTACTTGTTACTCTGTATATTTCAAACATGACGAGATAGGGTGATAGGTGGATGAATTTACATAATCCCTGCTTGGGATTTTATGTTCTTTAATGATCAATGTAGTGGAGACGGGTTCTTTGGTGTATTTTGTTTGCTCTAGATCTTGCTGTTTCGAGTATTATGTAATCTAAGATTTTCATCTACTTAAAAGAGAGAATTGGAATTATCTGTTTTTTGTGTGATCGGATAATGCAACCTTCCTTATTTCTTGATTGTTGGATCTCGTGTCAAGTTTTAGTTTCAGTCTAGCATGATTAACACCCTCGAAGTTATTGAAATTCCCAACTGCTTGAGGAAAAGTAGAGAGAATGACATTGTTTCTTGTATTTTTTTCAAACGCCATAGGTTCATCAAGTTAAGTATTTCTTAATCGTTTCACAATATAAAGAGCACAAAAGACTATTGATTCCCAAAAACTTGCGTACTATAGAGGATTAAAGGTAGTATCAATTACCCCAAAGCCTTTAAAAGTTAACTTGTAATTTTGATAAGCCTATAAATATCTTTTTTACGTAACACCCAAAAGTGTTATTAAAAGGATTTTTTTAATTGTAACTAAGGGTGGCAAAACGGACGGGTGAACGGGTTAAAACGGGCTCGAGTATAAATGGGTTCGGGTCTAAATGGACTCGGGTCTAAACGGGCTCAGGTCTAAACGGGCTCGGGTCTAACGGGCTCGAGTTTAAATGGACAAATAAAAAAAAAAATGACAAAAACGAAAAAGCGAAAAACCGAAGAGAAAAAAACTTATAGTTGACAAAAAACAACAAATACGAAAAACGTAAAAGACGAAAAAACGTTTAACAACGAAAACGACAAAAACGAAATATGTTTAAAAACGAAGAAACGTTTAAAAACATAAAACGGAAAAAACGAATAACAAAAACGACAAAAATGAAAAAGACGTTTAAAACGAAAAAACAAAAAATATTTAAAACGAAAAAACATTTAAAAACTAAAAAAAAAAAGGTTTGAAAAATTATTTGTAACTTTAGGGCTACGACTAAAGGTAACTTCCCATCAATTTTGATTAAATTAATAATAGAAAATAATTTGGAATCACCCACCTCCTTTTCTCATCTCAATTGATTGCAATTTTTATTTTCTCCTTTTTTCCCCCTTTAATAAAAACTAAATAATTCAAAATAACTCCCCACTTTTCCCATAAAAAAAATTAAAACAATTCTAAATAATTGTACGATTTTGAAATTAGGACAACTTCAAATCAAGATAAATTTGGTTGATTTTGCAAAAGGTAAAATATCTTTCTTATTTCGATCTGTTGATTATTTTTTTTTATTGATTTATGTATGTTTAGTGTAAGTTTCATTTTCTTTATACAATTGGGTTTAGTAGAAGTGTCTAGTTTTTGAGTTTCAATTGTAGGCCAAATTGTTCATGGTGTGCTAGTCAAATTAATTTGTTAATTGAATGTTTTTATAAATGCAGATTATTGACGTGAAAATTCTTGGGGCACTCCCATTCGTCCCGTCAGTTGTTCGTCGGTTTCAGCTGACAGAACTGACACCGATGTCACTATCTCGTCGGTTCGGCTGTCGGTTTGAAATCTTCGGATTTCCAACGGTCCAAACTCGTTTTTATTTATTTATTTATTTATTTTTGTTTGTTTCCTTGTGCCAACGGACGAAAAATTCAAAAATGAGGGGGGGGGGGGTGGGGGGAGCAAAACCATTGATTTTATACACATTTACTATTATATATACACGCACATCTATCTACTATAATTCACACTAAAAACAACTACTTCTATTCTCTCTATAATTCATACAACTACACAATCATTTCATACACAAACTACACACCACAACACCCATTTCATACACAAAAACTACACAAACCACATCCATTTCTTACACAAAAATGTCTAACAACCAAAACCAAAAACCATCTTCATCAAATATATCCCAAGATATGTGGAACAATTTGATAAATACTCAAATCCCACACACAAGTTCACAATCGAGTTCATCATCCGCTCACTCAAACTTTCAAACACCCTTTCAAACGTCTCCACAATTCGGGTTTGTACAATATGTACCACTTACAAACCCTTACTCTCAAGGTTAGTACCAAAACCAACAATTCCAACAATTCCGACAATACCAACATACACAACAAACACAACAATATTCACAAACCTCAGACCTACCAAATCCAAACTTCACAAACGAATACCAACAACCTAAAATCCCCGTTAGCAACCCCGAAGTTGAAGAAATTTTCGACGAAGTTGAAGTTGACAAAAAACAAATAAGAAAACAAGTTCGGTGGACCGACGAGGAGGCGTGAATTTTATCTGAACGGTGGATACATTGTTCGGAAAATGGTGTACAAGGAAACTCGCAAACCGACGCCAGTTTTTGGAAACAAATTCGAGAAGACTATAATTCGTTAGTTGGCGAAAAACGCAATCTTAATCAACTCACGGGGAAATGGAACAAGATTGCACCCGATGTAAAAAAATTCAACGCACTCTACAAGAACTATTCCGAGCTTCATCCTCAAAGCGGTTCGCGAGATGAAGACGTATTAGAAGCCGCCCGAAAGCACTTTAAGCAACAAAACAATAACCGTAAATTCATTTACGAGCAATGTTGGAATGTACTAAAACATTACCCGAAATTTTTTATGGAGCCCGGGGTAATGAGCAACAAACGTACATTTCAAACCGACCAAGAAACCGTCAATCTAGAAGTGGATGACTCACAACCGATCAACGCAAGTCTACAAAGTAACATGCAAAGGTTGTTCCATGACGACCCAATACACCGTCCACCCGGTGACAAGTCTCAAAAAAGTTCGGGTTCATCGGACGCGGCTACTTCATCAAGAAGTTTAAAAGACGAAAAGTTTGAAGCCCTTGAAGAAGTTAAAAGGACCGCTCGCCTCCAACAAACCGCAATAAAAACAATCACAGAAAATTCGACAAAGAAGTTAGCTTTCAAAGCTTTGAGTTTGCTTTATAAAAAAATACCAAAGCGTGCTTCAAAAAAGGAACTAAAAATGATTAAAGCCGCTCGAAAAGATGTGATAAACACGTATGGTTCAATATTTAATGCGAACGATTCGAACGAAGACGAAGACGAACACGAAGCCGATGCCGAAGACGAAGAATCGAGTTCCAATTAGATTATGTTTTAATTATTTAGTGTGTTTTTTATTATTGTAATGTTTTTTAGTTTTTTAGGAAATGTAATGTTTTTTTTCTTAGGAATTGTAATGTTTTTTTTTTTTTTTTTTTAGGAAATGTAATTTTTTTTTAATTAATGTAATGTTTTATTTTAATGAAATGTGTTTTATTTAAATTATTGTGTTTTAAATAATTAAATAATGAAAAAAAAAACTGACCATCACTGATGGCAGTGGGCAGTCAGTTGTTAGTCAGTTTCAGTCAATTTTGGAAAAAGCTAACGTGGCGTTGAGTTGGCAAAAACTGACCAGTCGATTTCAGTCACGAATGGGAATGACCTTAACTTGATGTTCCTTAAATGCGTACTATAGACATATATTTTCTAAGCCTAACTTGCAAGACTACTACATAGTACTGTGTAAATTGAATATAGTTGACATTACATGCACTCGTATTACAATTCGGGTTAGCTAATTGAACAATGGTATCTTTGAGTCATCCTCCGAGTAAATGTTAGTCATCTCTTAATTGTTTAAATAATATGAGTTTGATCACTATTTTTATAAATGGTTAACACTTTATAAAATCAAAGTTATTTTATAAACTTTGTAAAATGTTTATAAAACTTTAAAAAGTATTAAAGGGTTTTTATAAAATTAAATGGTTGGAAATAATCTTTTGAAAACTTTCAACATTTGTACTTTATTATCCAATGTAAGTTACTTTATTATCCAATGTATATGTACTTCTTTGTTTACTAGATGTGTTTAACTTTTTAACCATTAAGTAAAGGGAAATATCTTGGTAACTGATTTATAGAGTTTGAATTTATGAAATTGTTTTTTAATTTGATTTCAAAGGAATTTATTTTTAAACGATTTTGGACGGACCAACCACGGCTAGACCACTATCGTACCATGGATCGACCGTGGTTGTAACATGTTTTTTCTTGAACTTTGAAAAGTTTGACTATAAATATCTAGCTCATTTCTAACTTAAAGGTTATCCTCTTTAACTTCAAAGTTACAGATTTCTTTCAACTAAAAAGTGATCTAGTGCTCATAACGTTTATCACTAAGTGTATTTGAGAGATTAAACTTATAGTTAAAGAGTTGATTTATGTTTTGAGGTGATTGAGTTGTAATCATTTGTGCCACTACATTGTTGTTGTAACTTGTTGTAAGAGATCTTCAAGAGTGTGTATGAGGAAGATTGATAATGTGTAAAAAGTCATTTTTTTACATACGTTATCTTCCCTATTTTAACATAATAATTGACATTATTGCGAAAATACAACATTTATCTACCACATTTTTTCAACAAGGTTAAAATGTAGATTAAGCTTCAAGAATCACCAAAAACGGGTGAATAATGTGTAAAATAGAGAAGATTGACTCACATTTTAATTATCTATTTAATAAAATTAAGGAAATTATACTTAATAAAACTTAAATTATCAATTAGGTGATTACAATCATGTGGGTTTAAGAATCGCATAAATGGATAAGGAACGAAGAAGTTAGAGCATAAACAAGAAACGAAGATCAATGATCTCACACATACGACCACAAGCAAGTGTATATGGCCATGTAACAGACCGTATACGGCTAAAAACAAGCCATATATCGGTAGACGGCCAAACCAACCGTATACGACCATGTTTTGACCGTATACAACCATGTTCATCCGTATACGGCCATGTGCAAGCCGTATACGGCTAGTTTCACCCGTATATGCGTAAAGCTTGCATCTTGATATGTTTGGATCAATACGGTGGTGTTTTCGATGGTCTTTGTACGGTTTGACTTGCAAATACGGGCAAAACACTTCCTCTATAAATACTAACCTCCATTAACTCATTCAATACACCTCAATTTCAATTTCTTTTTCATTTCTTCTCTCTAGTTACTTATCTATCTAAATATTAGATTAGATTAGCTTAATTATTAGTTAGTTAGTGGAGAAGCATTGTAATATATTGGAAGAGCTCTCGGAGTCTCGAGTTGTAATTCAAGAATGTTTCGGCTACGTCCTAATCTGGTTATCCTTTTCTTTTACTTATTTAATTAAAATGTTTGTTATTATCATTTTGATTATGTTAGACTTAGGACTTTCCATTATTAGTGCCTAGCTACTTCGCGTGTTTGTTGTGATGTAGTTAACTATATAAATATAGAATGGCGTTACTTTTAATATTTAATTGGAAACTTAATGTTTTGAATTTGCTTTCTATCTATGATTTCAAACCTCATTTTCAACTATCACCTTTCCACCAATTAACTTGATTAAAATCTTTTTACTGAGACATCAAGCAAAAGCAATTAATTATATGTGTCAAAACTATAGTCAAAGTAGGAAGCCATGAAAATATTGTTAAGTAATAGAGTACACGGTGAGTTACTATATGATGTTTTTGAACATGATCAAGGTTTGAAGCTGTGGTAATATTATAAGTGAAGTACATTGTGGATTACTAAGTGATTATTTGGTAGTTTTAATCAAAGGATGGTTTAAATCATAAATGAAATTTTAAAGTGTTAAAATAGAACTAGTTTATGAATCTAAAAAGGAAGACGAAGAATCATTACGTGTTCTAGTTTGTCTATCACCTTTAGATTCTGTCAAAGTCTTTTTTCTTAAATGATTGTTAGATTAGATATTCTCGTGGTGTTAAGAATGGACGGGCTATGTGATGTGTATTAATCTAGTTATAAAATTAGTAAAACAATATCAAAGCAACTATTACACAACTAGGCAAGTATACCTAATCGAATAGTTGTATAGCAGTGATAAGTCTACCGAGTAGTCTCTCATAGGAACAATTTATATGTATTTTAAGAATTATTTATCTAATCTATAGTTAAGGTATAAGGATTGTGCCTCTTAACGACAGGTAGTCAAAGGATATTTAAATAAAAACAACTAAATTGATAATTAAATCAAGTGATAGAAGTATGTTCATCTAGACTTGTTCCCCCTAGAGTTGGATAATAAATAAACATATATTTTACATATAGGAGTTAACTTCACAGAAACCTTCAAGAATCTGTCTGTTCACCAAATTTCATAATTACTCCCCCTGAACATCAGGTTTCCTTTTCAACTCTACTTGTTGGGTCAGAGACCTCACAAAATGTAATTTATAGATGACAAAATTACTTAAGTGTTTTTGTAGTTCACTGCATCAGCTAGCAGTGAACAAGTTAGAGTAGAAAAGAAACTGTTGCTGATTAGTTTGATCAGCAAACAATAAATCACTTAGAATATTCTAAGTCTACTCTAAACACTGCATATGTTGGCAGTGATTCTCTAGTAACTTGAAGTACTCTTAAAGACTTCATCACTCGCTGATGAACACTTCACCTTCAGAGTTACTAAGGCTGTCGCTGAAAAGTATCTGCTGAAGTCAGACTGAAGACAGAGACAGAGAGACAGAGAGCAGTTCAATGATGTGGAAAACATCACTGCTCTATTAACCAGCGGTCCATGCCTTATCCCAGGAAGTACAATAGGTCTGACAAATACCTATTGTACAATAGAAGGTCAACTTATGCAGCACACTAGAAAGCGTGCATATCTTTTCAAAGATATGTACGAACACTTATTGTATAATTGCATTAAATACCTTGTACCTTCTTCTGTAACCTAGGATTAAAGTGTAAGGTCTCTAGATCTTGGTTAGCGATAACGGATTATCTTTTAGGTATTGAGGTGCGGAATCCCTCAATACTTAAGGTTTATTGCTTATATAACTTTGCAATTAATTAACAAGCTTCGTTTTGATATTAACTAGTGTTAAACAATCAAAACCGAGCCTATTCAATAAATGCTTTTATATCTGCACAGATTTCGAGGAGAGAATACTTAAAATATTTGGTGTGTGTGTATATCGCACGGATTTCTAGGTCTCACCCAATAATGAGCAGCATTAAAATATTTATATCTGGTTCAACTCGCAGGCCATGGGCTTTGCGAGTTGACTCAACTCGCAGCCCATGGGCCTGCGAGTCCAGATGATTGCGAGCCCAGATCTCAACTCGCAGGTAAGACCTGCGAGTCCAGATATCAGCGAGCCCAGATCTCAACTCGCAGCTGAGAGCTGCGAGTCCAGATGGTTGCGAGATGAGATCTCAACTCGCAGGTCAAACCTGCGAGTTGACTTCTCAATTCGCGAATTTTGACTTTAACTTGAAATCGATACTTGTTCAATAACATTTAACAAATAATAATAACAAGTTAATATCATATATTTACGAGTCTAAACCAATTTATACACGTTTGACAATAAATACACTAGTCCTATTACAAGCTAGATCTGTTGTCACAATAATATGTCCCAACAGACTCCCCCTTGACAATAGCTCTAGCGTCGTTATCTTCAACTTTGTCCTTGGTCTTCACTTGTAAATTCTACTGCCCATATGAATCTTCATTCTAACACAAGTCTTCACCATTAATTGATAATCTCTTGCAAGATCACCCCATGCTTCAGTCGTCAGGATCCTATTTTCGTTTAACTTCAATAGGTCCTTCTTCGACAGATTCATCAGGTGTCGATGGTCATAGACTGTCAGAATTACTCTTTCTCCTCCTTCAACTTCATCATCAGCTTCAACCATGACAGCTTCACCAGTCTCAGAATCCACGTGCCAATTCAGAAGATTTCCCAGAATATTCTGTGGCATAGGTTTTAGTGGTATCTGCTGTATGCACTTGACAGCTGGATAAGTTTTCTTCCTTAATCTTCGGCCAGTTCTCTGACTTCGTTCCTTTAATTTGATCGTCTTTCCGACTCTTGGCTTAATCTTCTCAAACTTCATTGATCTACCCTCAGTCCGAATGATTCTCTCAACGTACGTTGCGTAGGGATCATTACTGGGATTTATCAGTTCTAAGCGTGCCAAGTCTCGAACTTCAAATCGAGGAAGCGAACTGAATACTTTAAGCTTCTTATCGAAATATTGAACTCCGTCAAATCTTTTGATAGCGAAAAGTTTCAAGTCAGAATCAAAATACCAGCCGATGATCCCCTTCCTTGGAGCTTTCTTTCCAGTTATATCTACTTCAGACATCCCAACCTTTTGCTTTCTCCTTTTCAGAGGTCTAAACATGGGATTATTTCTGAGTTTCTCTGGAAGGTCATCTTCTGATTCAGAACTGGTTGAGTCATCTAGACTTTCATCTAACTCAACAACCCTTTCTCCATCTTCTTCCTTGATGACCACTTTAGTTTTAGATGGGCTTACAATGTGTTCAACAACATCAGCGTCAAGATCTACACATTCGTCTGCCCCATCATTAACAATGAAAGTCCAATCTTCAGGAGGTACAAACTCTCCTTCTTCAAGGTCAAAGTCAATGTCCTCATCTAATTCATCTGGCATGTTGCCTTCAGAATCTGATAAGTTCAACATTTCATGACCTATAGAAATACATACACAAATAGATTAATATCATAAGTTCTTTCATTGATATCCCTGAATCAATCTAAGATTTTTCTTATTAATCCCTTTGTGTATTTGAAATATATTATATATACTTATTCAAATCTTTCATCGATTATGATAATCGATCTAAAATTTGAATAAGTCTTATAATATGCGAACATCATATATTATATGATCCTATAACTCTTTTATCGATCATAGTCAATCTAGAATTACAAAAGACTTATAATATACGAACATTCATAATTGTAACATTTTAAACATTCAAGTTCAGACATCTTAATTACAAAATGATTCAAAGTTACAATGTATTAATAATTACACTCAATCTATATTAATACAAGTGTCACCTTCTTCAGCTCCACCCTTTGCAGTACCAGCACCAGCTCCACTACCACTTGCTTCAGCAGACTCCCCCTGAAGTGTAGTCTGCTGACCAGTCATTACAAGACCAGCCAGCTCACTTTCCTTTTCAGCTGAGGGATCATTGTCTTCATCATCCTTCTTCTTCTTTGCCAGCTCATCCTCTTTACACACTTCTTCATAAGCAGCCCTCTCCCCCTGAGTTGGCTGGTTCTGTTCGAGGAAAGTAATCCGTCGAGACAAGCGGTCAATTTGTCTTTGCTCCTCAGCTACATCATCTACCAGTGTAGTGTTGGTCTTGAGTAGTAGTGAGTAAGCATCATTCTGAGCAGTGACATTGTCTGACAGTTGCAGAATCTGTGTGGCAAAGGTGTTAGCAACAAGTTGCAACTCTCGAACCTTAGACTCTAAGCTCATAATGCGTTCAGTATCAGTCTTTGGTGAGGTTGAAGGAATAGCAGCTGTGGTTGATGGAGGTGTCGGAGCAGGCGGTTGCATTTTCTTTGCTATCTCAGTAGCAACATCTGTTAAAAGACGTGCGGCAACCCTGCTAGACTTGGTGGTTGGGTGCGAGGACGGGCGAACCAAAGCAGCAATCATTTCAGCCTCTGAGGGCGTAGAACTTGATTGTAGATGAGCTGCAGAGGTTGAAGCTGTTTGTCTGAGCAGCTTGCGAGGTCGAGTAATAAGCACCTCCTCCTCTTCATCTTCATCCTCATCTTCTTCGACAAGAACAAAATCAGGATCCTGATCAACGGCTTTTCTTTTTAACTTCAATGCCGGATCCATAATCAATTTTGATCCTTGACGAATCATCCCTTCAGGGATACCGGAGACAAACCCTGGTGGTCCAGTCTCATCATCATCATCAGAAGCAGATTCAGAAACCGAAGTAGTTTCTCCATCTCTTCCGGATGGACCGGCAGCCTCTGGTGCCTCAGTGGTGGGTTCTGCAACCCTTGGTGCTTCAGCAACATACTGATCCACATCTTGCATGATGGGATCATTGGCATCATCAGTATCAGCCAGTACTTGTTGCACCACTTCGGCTGCAACATCAGCATTAATCTCTTGCCCAGATTGATGCACCTGAATCAAAACCTCCTCGATCAGTTCTTGTGGCTCAGGGGCACCCTCTGCCACATCAACATCCAGCCAACCATGATTTGGTGGCGTCACATAATCTGGATTAAGCAAAAATCCAAACAACTCTGTCAGCTGTGGTTGCATCTCGAATCTGCGAGAGGTTTGCATAAACATCGCATTATATGCCCTTAACCCAATGGTATCAACCTTCAGATCCGCTTGAAAAACCGGCAGATCAGGGATAGAGGCCCTAATAATCAGCATGCAAAATCGAGGATAGATCATAAACTGCGATCTAACTCCCCCCAAAATTTGGCGTACAATCTCCCCAAAGATGTAATCTGAAAAGCTGTATGGTTTGTTATAAACCAGTGACAGTAAAGCAGATAGGAGAGAAGAGCTCAACTCATCGTATCCTCCCTTCTTCGGTCCAAAGATAGTTACAAGGACATGCCATAAAAACCTCCACTCACCAAAAACGAGCGCCTTCAAGAACTGACGCCCTCTCTTGGGTCCAACATACCCCATCCGTCCTAGAGCACCTTCAAGAAAATCCGAAGAAAACTCGGTCGGTCCATCTTCCTGCTCTACAGTGCCTAACTGTAATATGTTTCGCAGATCTGAGGCAGAGAAGACAACCGGGTGGTCATTAATCCTCGTCTGGATGACCGGAGGATTCACAGATGTGTCATATACTATATTAGCCCAGAACTGGGTAAGTATATCATGTGAAAGAGCAGGTGACTCTGTAATGGCATACTGTATCCTTGATCGACTCAGAAAAGTAAGAATCCGAGCGACCCTGGATGCACCTCGTGCATTGACATCCAAATCAACAAGCACGTTGTGATGAGCAACAAATAGTCGAGCCATATCTGTAATATTACAAATCACACAAATGTTAGACTATGAGTTTAACAAATATTGATAAACTTATATGATCTACAACTCATAATTGAACTATTAAGTCGTCAAACTTAATTATCAATTATAGTGGTTCAACATATACTAAATCAATAAGTCTAACTTTCAAATTAACCTGCTACACAAATATATTACTTATTACGGAAAGTCATAAGTCTTATATATAGAGTATACGGATTTACGTGTTTACATTTAAGTCGACACGTCTAACCGTAGACTATTTTAACTTATAAACGCTTAATTAGTTGACTAATCGAGAGATCGTAAATTAAAATTAGAAATCAAAAGTTTCAAAAAGTCAATCTTGCAAGTTCAACTCGCAGTCAACAAGTCAACTCGCAAGTTCAACTCGTAGTCAACAAGTCAACTCGCAAGTTCAACTCGCAGTCAACAAGTCAACTCGCAAGTTCAACTCGCAAAGTTCAACTCGCAAGTCAGACTAGCAAGTCAACTCGCTGGTTGGACTCGCAAGTTAACTCGCAAGGTTGACTCGCAGGTCAACTCGCAAGTTCAACTCGCAGGTCAGACTTGCAAGTCAACTCGCAGGTTGGACTCGCAAGTTCAACTCGCAAGTCAGACTTGCAAGTCAACTCGCAGGTTGGACTCGCAAGTCAACCCTTGAGTTCAACTCGCAGAATGAATGTTGACCCGTTGACCTGCGAGTTGAGTTGGATCTCAACTCGCAGGATGAACTGCATAAATGACATCATTTTAATTTTTAATTTTAAGAAGTTTTAACATGATCAGCCTATGTCCTCAGTTCCAACATACTCCTATTAACATAAAACCGAAGATTCTTGTTATTTTAAGCCTTATTTCATTGATTTTGTAATTTAAAAACCAAAACCCTCATTTTTTTATAAAAATGCCGATTTTGAATTAAATACGCAGTGAAATTCCTTGAAATATACCTTAAAATGTTCACAAACTCAAAGTGTATACTATCTAAGAGCTGAAAAATCCGATCCTCAAACAAAAATTTTAAAAATAAAATAGAAAAGGTCTCGGTTCGCAGTGTGTGTGGGTTCGCAAGGTGAAGTGGATTCGCAGTACAGGAACAAGTGAACTCGCAGGTTCCCTTTTATACCTTTTAACTCAGCTCGCAGAACTCAACTCGCAGAGTTGAGTTCAGCTCGCAGCACTGTTCTCGGCTCGCAATTTTTGTCTAAAAATTACATTTTAATTACAAAACGTCATTTTTAAGTCCAAATCGCGTACAAGTCTAAAATCTGAGGATCTTTCACTTGTTTTTCTTATGGAATAGCGAACAAGTCTAAAATAAAATATTTTTCACTTGTCGTTCTTAGAAAAATGCGCACAAGTCTAAAATCAGAGGATCTTTCACTTGTGATGCAATTATACGAACAGTAGAAACATAAGAAAATAAAATAAAGAGAAATAAGATAAAATGAAATAAATAAAAGTTCAATGATTCATAATAAACATTGGTATCAAGTACCCTTGTATTAATGAAACACTTTGACTAAAATAAAATTACAATAAAATAAAATAAAGTAAAATAAAACCTAATCGAGGGCATTAAGAGATTTATCGACAGTGGGATCATATCAAAAGGAAACAGCTGAACCAAATGATAAGTACAAAGTCTAAGAAGATTGTTAGTATGCATACCTTATGAAATTCACAATAAGTTACATAAGAACTCACAACTTAACCATTTATCAACTTACATTTATAAGAGTATAACTTGGTTACCTATATCCACAAAATATAACATTCACATCAAAATGAAGTGATTTAAATATCATAGACAGTTCAAGATGATTACCGGTATTATAATCCATATAAACAAAGTCTATACTGATTTCCGAGCAAACCTTTTATTGTTTGTATGTGTATTACCAAATGTGATTCAAAAATGACATACTGAGAAATTTAGTAAAACTCATAACACTGTTTCTTTCACTTTGCAAGATAGAGGTCACTAAATGATGTTCTTTTCGAAACATATGACATACCCTTGAGTAAATGTGACAAATATCAAACTCGTTTTGTAGATACTAGTGGTTCTAGTTCTGTACTTAGTACAACAGAAGATCCCTTAGTATAGACAAACCAAGCTTGAAACTATTGGCAAAACTAAAGGAGTCAGGTCTGTACTTAGTACAATAGAGACACCAGTAATTTCACTAACAGCCATAATTCTTATTATTTGTCTTGACATATTTTCATAGATTCTAGATAACAGTGTATGGTCAGACTATCGTTCATCAATTAAGACTTATGTCATACGTCATATAGTAAATCACACGAGATAACACTCAGAAGATTTATAGCTTATTATATGCTCAGAAATCAAAGCAGACATTGCCTACCAGTACATCATATAATGAAGCTATCTAGATCTAAAGTTTTTCAAGTAGATTATATCGTGTGGAGAGAGGAGTATACTAAAATAAAGATAAGTGAAGGCCTGGTTTTAAAGATGTAAAGTTCATGTAACAAATTTGAATCTACTAACACATCTAACTTAAGACTTTTACCTACATTTATTAAGCCAATTCCTCTAATTTACTATCATTTCCCATTTGATAAAGACTTAACCTTTATCGGAGGCGATTCCCCAACGGTAACAAGCAAATGAATGCCATACGCCATACCCCTTTTCCTTTTTTTTTATTTTAAAAATGGCATAAACTAATAAATAAGACCAGCTAATTATTACAAAATAACTCTATGGAAGACTAATCCTCTGGATTTCTCATTCCATTTAGTTGCACCAATTTCTCGAATCGAGCTCTGTCGAACGCTTTGGTGTATAAGTCTGCTAAATTATCTACAGATGGAACCTTAGCTAACTTTATCAGGTTTTTCTCAGCACAGTCTCTAATAAAGTGATGTCGAATATCAATATGTATAGTTTTGCTGTGCTTGACCGGATTATTGGTTATTGAGATCGTTGATTCATTATCAATCATCATAGGAGTATTTGTTATACTCAACCCATAATCAAGCAACTGTTGTTGTATCCACAGAACTTGGGAACAACAGCTGCCAGCTGCAACATACTCAGCTTCACATGTAGAAATGGCTACTGAGGTTTGCTTCTTGCATTGCCAAGAGACCAGTCTACCTCCTAGGAATTGACATCCACCGGTTGTAGACTTTCTATTCTGATTGCATCCTCCGTAATCAGAATCAGTGTAAGCCACAAAATCTAAGTCTCCATCAGTCGGATACCAAAGTCCCAGCTTCGGTTTCCCTTTGAGGTAACGAAGAATCCGTTTTACTGCTTGCATGTGAGATTCTTTAGGAGTAGCTTGATATCTTGCGCAGACACATACTGCAAACATTATATCAGGCCTTGATGCTGTAAGATACATTAGTGATCCAATCATGGCCCTGTAAAGAGTAGGATCCACGTCTCTATCACTCGATGTATCTGGACCAATACCATGGGCTTCCGGAATAGGAGTATGAAAAATTCTTGATTCTTCCATCTTGAATCGTTCTAGAAGCTCATTAGTATACTTAGTCTGATGAATGAAATATCCATCTTTCTTTTGATCGACTTGCAATCCTAAGAAAAATGTCAATTCACCCATTGCTGACATCTCAAACTTGTTCTTCATAACCTTTTCAAATTCACTACACATCCTTTCGTCAGATGACCCAAAGATGATATCGTCAACATATACTTGAACAAGTATAAAGTCTCTTCTTTTCCATTTTACAAAGAGTGTACTGTCAATTCTTCCTCTTGTGAATCCATTCTCAAGAAGATAAGTGGACAATGTCTCATACCACGCTCTCGGAGCTTGATGTAATCCATATAGAGCCTTATCGAGACGATATACTCTATCTGGATACTTTGGATCAGTAAATCCCGGTGGTTGAGAAACATACACCGTTTCTTTGACTTTGCCATACAAGAAGGCACTTTTAACATCCAGCTGAAATACTTTTATTTTCTTTGAGGCTGCAAATGCTAAAAATAACCTAATTGCTTCAAGCCTAGCCACAGGCGCAAACACTTCATTGTAATCAATCCCCTCTTGTTGATTAAAACCTTGGACAACTAGACGAGCTTTATTGCGAATTACGATTCCTCGATCGTCTTTCTTGCACTTAAATACCCATCTAGTTCCAATTGGATATTCTCCAACAGGTAGGTCAACCAACTCCCAAACTTGCAATTTTGTGAACTGAGACAGTTCTTCCTGCATTGCCTCGACCCACGAATTTTCCTTCAAAGCTATCTGAACATTCTTAGGTTCAATTTGTGAGATAAAGCATGAATATAGACATAGATTTGAAATCCCTGTCTCGTTCATTTCAGCATACAAGCTTGAATGAGTGGATGTACTAGCTTTAGATTGATTTCGAGTCAGAACAGGAGAATTTGGATCACCGATGATATTATCAATTGGATGAATCCTATTAATTCTTGTTGAAGTAACAGGTTCAACTGGAATATCATCCAGTAAGTTGGCACCAATTTCCTCCAAAGGTGGTATACCTTCATTAGTAGTTGATATCCTTAATTGTCTTAGAGGAGTAAGAACATCATCCATAATCCTTTGAGAAGCAATTTCAGGATCTTCACTCTCTTGAGGTATATCATCTTGAGGTAGTTGTGACTCGATAGGGGGGACAACATCAGTATCGACAATATTCCTAGCATCAGACGTTTGAGCACTCGATGTTGGAGAAGGAGTGGGATCCTCATCTCCCGACAATAAATGCTCAGGAATGTCTGAGTTACTGACATAGTCACTGATAGGGACTTTAAATGACTTGAAAAGATCTGAATAGTCAAACTGCCAATCCAATCCCTTATGTGAGTCATGTGTATAGCTCGTAACTTCGATGTTATAAACTATTTCAACACGTCCCGAATTTTTATTGAAGGCCCTTTTGTTTGGTGAGTTAGGCATGTAACCTAGGAAGTATCCTTCGTCAGCCTTCTCACCAAATTTAGGTTGGTGACTTGTTTTCAACAACGTACATGAAACTCCAAAGGGTTCAAACCCTTTTAAGTTCGGTTTCTTTTTGTTCAAAAGCTCATAACATGTCTTGTTCTGCTTTTTAACCGTAAGAACCCGATTGAGAACATGACATGCTGTATTCACTGCTTCTGCCCAAAATATGACCGGAAGCCTTGAATCTGCAAGCATTGTTCTCGCTGCTTCAATTAGAGTTCTATTCTTCCTTTCAGCAACACCATTTTGTTGAGGTTCATATGGTGCACTGAATTGATGTTGAATGCCTTTGCTTAAGCAATATACATTCAATGTAGAATTCTTGAACTCGGTCCCATTGTCACTACGAATTCTCTTAACTCTTTTTCTATAGATGTTCTCTATTAGATCAAGAAACTCCATAAGAATGCCCGGAGTTTCATCCTTAGATCCCAAAAAGAATACCCAAGAGAATCTAGAGAAATCGTCTGTGACAACCAGACAGTACCATTTGCCACCTATGCTTCTCTTGCTTATTGGGCCAAAGAGATCCATATGTAGCAACTCAAAAGGCGAGGAAATAGAGTTCACATTTTTAGACTTGTGTGGTTTCTTATGCTGTTTTCCTTTCAAGCAGGATATACACTTGTCTTCAAATGCAAAACTCTTCGGTGGTACACCCAGAACTAACCCATGTTTGGTTATATAGTTCATTTTTCGAAAGTTTAAGTGTGCCATTTTCCTATGCCATAGGAGAGAGTCTGATTCTGAAGCCTTGGATAACAGACAAGTAGACACCATTGATGTAATAGGAGCATTCATGTTGATAGCATAAATGTCCTTCTTCCTTGGAGCTTTCATCAGTATCCATTTATCGGGAATGATAAAACCCGGCTTCAGGATCAAGGCCTCTTTCTCAGTGAAGAGAACAGGATGACCTTTATCACAGACTTGGGAAACACTCACTAGGTTGTGCGTTAGTTTTTCAACATAATTCACATCCTCTAGAGTCAAAGTTCCATTAGAAACAGTTCCTTTCCCAGTAATTACTCCTCCCTTATCACCGGCGAAGTGCACTCCTTGTCTCAGTCCACCTCTAAAGTCTGTCAGTAGACTTCTTGTTCCTGTCATGTGCCTAGAGCATCCACTGTCAACATACCACCAATTATCATTGTTCCCAGTCTGCTCCTGCACATACAAGTTGTAAACAATCAGTTATCAAGAGGGACCCAAGCCATTACGGTCTTGGTTTGTCCCTTATCATCGACAAACTGTAGCTCTTTAAAGTAACCATTTTTCCCATTGGGAGCTTTGGTCACTTTTGAAGACGCATCAGCTTGCTGATGATTAGTGGTCCTGGGTCTATAAGTTGATTGATTTCCAACCCTCCCCGAAATATAACCCTGGGATTTTTGCCCTTGGTTACGATTATTATAGGACCCTTGGTTAACTCCTTGTGAACGAGATGTAGATCCAATCTCAAAGTGACTTTGGTTCCTTCTCGGAGTCATAAACCTCGACGGCACCTGATCCTTAGCAGAGTTTTCATGCCGTTTAGGTTTTGGTGGCGAGACACTGTGAGACGCATCTCTTTTCAGAGCAGTCACAGGTTTAATACCAATACCAGGTCTGGTACCTAACCTGTCTGTGCTAGAGATATTTTTAGACTTATCACTGGCCTCGCGCTTAGGAGCAGCTTCATTCTTCTTATTGGGACAACAAGAAGAGACATGTCCTCGTTGATGACATTTGAAGCATGACATCTGCTTTCGTGACTTAGCAGTCTTAGCAGACTCCTTCTTTATCTGATCAAAAGACACTGAAGGTAACTCCTTATGTTTCTTAATGACTTCATTATTTCCATCAGTACTTCCAATCATCCCACTTGATACGAATTGTACTTTAGTGAGAGATTTGACTGTACTCTTGGTTAAAGATGAATCATTGACAGTCTCCTTTTGGATCTCAGATGCAATAGACTGTTGATTTTCCAAATCCTCAGTCTCAGGATTAACATCTGTCATTTCTAAGTCAACAGAAGTGGAAGCAGTGTAATTGGCATTAAAAGGCGGAGGGACATCTGAGTATCCTAGGCCAGTAACATCCTTTACACTACGTTGAGAGCCAATGATTCTATTTAAGGTCAAAGAAGAAGTTCTATAACCTTCAAATTTTCTATTCAGCTCTACCAGTTTCATATTTGACTCTGATAATTCCTTATCCCTAATAGCTATATTTCTATTAAGCTCATTAAGGTTTAGATATAACCCGTCTATTTTAATACATTGTTCATTTATAATGTCAGTCAGACTGGTCTTATCTAGAGTATCACTCTTAATCTTCTCGTTCAGTGCTAATTTATCTTCACCTAACCGACGAACATCAGACTTAGCTAAGTCTAATTCTGAGGTCAAGGTTTTGTTAGATTCTGCAAAGACACTAACCTGTGTTTGAAGATCAGTAACTAAATAGCATACATCGGTGAGAGTAAGGAGATCTAGACATACCTTTTTCTTTTCGGATTGAATATCAGCCATATATGCCACAAAATCATTGGGACTCATTTCTTCTGTCGAGTTGATGTAGAGAACATCTTCCTCAATCCCCTTAACTTCTGTGTGTGGCACATTAGCTTGAAGTTCTTCAGTAGTCGGCATGTAGGAAGTGGATTCAATTTGTTTCTCTTGATCGTCAATCTCAGCCATGAGAGCTTGCTCTGATGGTGTAGACCAATCATAAGATCCGTCTATTTGCTGAACCACTAAGACTTTGGAAGTTAGATTACTTCCCGAATCTTGTTTTGAAGTTCCAGCATCAACCTTTGGTCTTTGGCATTCCCTGGCAAAGTGTCCGTAACCTTGACAGTTATAACACTTGACCTTGGATTTGTCAAAACCTGGTCGATTTCCAACCACTCTCTTACCCGTACGCTTTAGGAAATTCTTTACTCTCCTTGACACCATAGCCAGTTGCCACTGGAGGTCCATTTCCTCTAAGTCGTCAGGATCAACCTGATCATAATCTTCATCAAATTGTGCTGGATCGTTTATCTTCCCTTGAATATAGTTTTCATAAGAAGCAACGAACGATGCCAACACAGAAAGTTGTTGTTCGGCTGATTTCACACTCATCGGCATCTTATGATGCCCTTGAGTGGATTTATCTGAGGTGGTGTTCCTGTTTCGTTTATCACTGCTATCCGAAGCAATGAAACAGAGATCCTCAGTCAATTTTTCTCCAATCTCATCCATTTCACCCGCAAACAAAGCCGTGGTCAAATTGGATGAGGAATTAGAGATACTAGTCTTTCCATGGTACAGACCAGGATTCTGTAGATGATCAGAATCCGTATCTCTCGTTTTCTTAGAGAAGTCATAACCCCTTAGTTTATCAATCGCTTTCTCTAGGGTCATGGTTGCATATCTTTCATCATTATCTTTCAGCATGATACCGTACATCTCCCATTTACAAGGTAAACCCTCAATAAACTTGTCGGTTTTCTCCTTGTCATTATAAAAGATAGCATGGTCGTCAAGCTCACTTAATAGATGATAGAAACGGGTGGTGTAAGCCTCAAGATCTTCTTCTCTAAAAGCCTTAAATACCATAAACTGCTTTTTTAGAAGATTACATTTACCAGCTTTCACCTGAGGGCTCCCCTCACATCTCTTTTCTAGAGCGTCCCACAGCTCTTTAGCTGTGTGAAAGGACTTCAACTGATGGTTGATCTCCTTAGGAAGGCTCATCTTAATTGAAGAATGTGCTTTATTATCGATGGTGAATTCTTTCTTCTGATGGTCATTCATTCGATCATAAGTCACAATCACTGTTGCGTTCCCTACCTCAGCTGTAGGTGCAACATATCCGTTTTTAATACACAACCAAATAGTGATGTCGTGGAATCTACAGTAACTTTCAAATCTGTCTTTCCACCCATAATAGTCCTCAAGTCTAAGTAGCTTCGGTGGAACATTAGATTTTCCAACCTCGTGTTCCATCTCGATCATTCGGCTTAAATCAGACATTTTAAAGTGAAAAATTAGGTTATATTGCGAATTTAATAATCTCAACTCGCAACTAAAAAATGTCAACTCGCAGAAAATCTCAGCTCGCAGAAACTCAGTTCGCAAAGAACTCGGTTCGCAGAAACTCAATTCGCAATGGAACTCGGTTCGCAGGAATCTCAACTCGGTTCGCAGAGATTCTCAGTTCGCAATGGAACTCGGTTCGCAGGAATCTCAACTCGCAGAAACCCTAATCTCAACTCGCAGATAACAGTAACCCTAATCTCAACTCGCAGAACGGCGCCTCGAAATCTGGGAACTGAAACTTTTTGGTATTTTACGAATAAATCCGTAGATTTCGTTCGAAAAACGACCCTAAAGATGTTATATAACCAAAAACCTTGTAACCACAACGTTTCTAAGCCCGAAAGCTCTGATACCAATTGTAAGGTCTCTAGATCTTGGTTAGCGATAACGGATTATCTTTTAGGTATTGAGGTGCGGAATCCCTCAATACTTAAGGTTTATTGCTTATATAACTTTGCAATTAATTAACAAGCTTCGTTTTGATATTAACTAGTGTTAAACAATCAAAACCGAGCCTATTCAATAAATGCTTTTATATCTGCACAGATTTCGAGGAGAGAATACTTAAAATATTTGGTGTGTGTGTATATCGCACGGATTTCTAGGTCTCACCCAATAATGAGTAGCATTAAAATATTTATATCTGGTTCAACTCGCAGGCCATGGGCTTTGCGAGTTGACTCAACTCGCAGCCCATGGGCCTGCGAGTCCAGATGATTGCGAGCCCAGATCTCAACTCGCAGGTAAGACCTGCGAGTCCAGATATCAGCGAGCCCAGATCTCAACTCGCAGCTGAGAGCTGCGAGTCCAGATGGTTGCGAGATGAGATCTCAACTCGCAGGTCAAACCTGCGAGTTGACTTCTCAATTCGCGAATTTTGACTTTAACTTGAAATCGATACTTGTTCAATAACATTTAACAAATAATAATAACAAGTTAATATCATATATTTACGAGTCTAAACCAATTTATACACGTTTGACAATAAATACACTAGTCCTATTACAATAAATACACGTTTGTTATTATCATTTTGATTATGTTAGACTTAGGACTTTCCATTATTAGTGCCTAGCTACTTCGCGTGTTTGTTGTGATGTAGTTAACTATATAAATATAGAATGGCGTTACTTTTAATATTTAATTGGAAACTTAATGTTTTGAATTTGCTTTCTATCTATGATTTCAAACCTCATTTTCAACTATCACCTTTCCACCAATTAACTTGATTAAAATCTTTTTACTGAGACATCAAGCAAAAGCAATTAATTATATGTGTCAAAACTATAGTCAAAGTAGGAAGCCATGAAAATATTGTTAAGTAATGGAGTACACGGTGAGTTACTATATGATGTTTTTGAACATGATCAAGGTTTGAAGCTGTGGTAATATTATAAGTGAAGTACATTGTGGATTACTAAGTGATTATTTGGTAGTTTTAATCAAAGGATGGTTTAAATCATAAATGAAATTTTAAAGTGTTAAAATAGAACTAGTTTATGAATCTAAAAAGGAAGACGAAGAATCATTACGTGTTCTAGTTTGTCTATCACCTTTAGATTCTGTCAAAGTCTTTTTTCTTAAGTGATTGTTAGATTAGATATTCTCGTGGTGTTAAGAATGGACGGGCTATGTGATGTGTATTAATCTAGTTATAAAATTAGTAAAACAATATCAAAGCAACTATTACACAACTAGGCAAGTATACCTAATCGAATAGTTGTATAGCAGTGATAAGTCTACCGAGTAGTCTCTCATAGGAACAATTTATATGTATTTTAAGAATTATTTATCTAATCTATAGTTAAGGTATAAGGATTGTGCCTCTTAACGACAGGTAGTCAAAGGATATTTAAATAAAAACAACTAAATTGATAATTAAATCAAGTGATAGAAGTATGTTCATCTAGACTTGTTCCCCCTAGAGTTGGATAATAAATAAACATATATTTTACATATAGGAGTTAACTTCACAGAAACCTTCAAGAATCTGTCTGTTCACCAAATTTCATAATTACTCCCCCTGAACATTAGGTTTCCTTTTCAACTCTACTTGTTGGGTCAGAGACCTCACAAAATGTAATTTATAGATGACAAAATTACTTAAGTGTTTTTGTAGTTCACTGCATCAGCTAGCAGTGAACAAGTTAGAGTAGAAAAGAAACTGTTGCTGATTAGTTTGATCAGCAAACAATAAATCACTTAGAATATTCTAAGTCTACTCTAAACACTGCATATGTTGGCAGTGATTCTCTAGTAACTTGAAGTACTCTTAAAGACTTCATCACTCGCTGATGAACACTTCACCTTCAGAGTTACTAAGGCTGTCGCTGAAAAGTATCTGCTGAAGTCAGACTGAAGACAGAGACAGAGAGACAGAGAGCAGTTCAATGATGTGGAAAACATCACTGCTCTATTAACCAGCGGTCCATGCCTTATCCCAGGAAGTACAATAGGTCTGACAAATACCTATTGTACAATAGAAGGTCAACTTATGCAGCACACTAGAAAGCGTGCATATCTTTTCAAAGATATGTACGAACACTTATTGTATAATTGCATTAAATACCTTGTACCTTCTTCTGTAACCTAGGATTAAAGTAATGTATAAACTTTATTCCTAGCATGTACTGTCACTTCCAAATGTTGGAAGTTACTTTACTATCCCAACTAAATATGGTATTGACACGTGGTGTTTTAACCTACCTAGGATAAGTCAGATTGTGAGCAACGAGGGAATGAGTTAGGACTCTCGCTGTAACCACTACCACTACCTAATCTCAGTTCACATCCCGAGGGAAAGGGAATGAGTAAGAAATCACCTTAGTTTCACAGTTTCTCTCTTTCTCTTTTGAGGGAGCGGAGGTGAGAAGTGTTGGGAATTTCCAAAGGGATCAAGGAAGGTTATTGTACCCGCCAAAGGAAGTTGCGAATAGGCTAATTCCTTCTATCAACAATGCCTTGGAATGAAAAAGTTCTTGGTTGCACTCAGCCGTCTGAACCTTTCTTTGAATTCCGAGATGCTGACAACAAGCCAAGCTACTCACTAAGACAGCCCAAGCTAACTCTCATTATGTGAGAGTATAAATACCACGCTCAACTACCATATTAAATGTCCAGAATTTTGTATTCGAGATCAACCTGTGATAAAGCACGTTCATACTCTCTAGTGAACAAAGTGCCCTCACTTATTTGTTAAGTGTTGATCACTGAGCCTTATCAGCGAGCCTTTTGCTGATAAGCTGTTGAGACCAAATTTGTCACAAGTTAGATTACTTAGACTTGTTTGTCTTGTCTATTTCCGCAAGTAATCTTTGTAAAGTATTCATTTGATTCATATCAATAAAAGAAAACTTTAAACTTGAATTTGTTTGTCTATTTACATTTGTTGTTAGTAGTTAAACGTTTTATTTGACAAACCGGGACCAACAATTGGTATTAGAGCAGCTTAGATAAACTAATATCTAGATCTGTAATGACTACTAACTCTTCCTTTGAAGATACGAATGCATACATTGACAATGGTTCAAAAGCAAAACCACCTAGATTTGATGCTGACCATTTCCAAATGTGGAAAGGCCGTATGCTTCTCTTTCTAAGGGCCCAAGATTCTCTTCTTATTAAAATCTTAACTGAAGGTCCTTTCACTCCTCACACCATTATTGAAAGAAATCCTACCTCTACTGGTAGTGATGAGGATATTACTCCAAGGAGTATTATTAAGCCTCTAAGTCAATGGTCTGAAGAGGACAAGAAATTGGTAGATATTGACTCAAAGCTTCAATCTTTTATAGTCATGTCCTTACCAAACTCTGTCTACCACTCTGTGATTAACTGCACTAGTGGTAAAGATATGTGGGAGACTTTGTGTACCATATATGAAGGACCTGATCAGATCTCAAAACTTAAACGTGTCCTTCTAAACAGACAGTATGAATTATTTAAAGCTAATAAAAGTGAGTCCATAACTCAAACTTACAATAGGTTTAACTGTCTACTTAATGATATGACGACATCGGGTATACAAAGAGAGTCAATTGACATTATGAACAAATTTTTTGACTCTTTGCCCAGCTGTTATGAAAACTCTATTGATATCCTCAGGGATACAGGTCATATAGAAAAGATGACAATGAAATCACTATTTGACACTTTTCTATGTAAAGAACAAAATAAACTCCAAAAACTCGCTCTTTTAGAGACCTACAAATCCTCTAACTCTGCCTTAGTGGCAAAAATTGTATCCATCAAGGATATCCCCTCTGCATCTTCTGCAGAGTCAGCATATGAACCTTCTGAAAGTGGAGGTGAAGCTGACATTTCTATAAATGAAGATGAAAGTGATCTTGAATCTCTCGCAGAAGAGATGGCTATGATGGCTAATAAATTCAAGAAATTTACAAATTACAACAAAAACTCTGCCATCAGGTCAGGAGCATCTTCCTCCAAGTTTATAAAAAATCCCTACAACGAGAAATTTAAAGGGAAACAAAGTTTTGACAAAACTGATGCTGTATGTTTTAACTGTCAAAAACTTGGACATTTTGCTGCTGATTGCTGGGACATGTTATAGTGACAACAGATCTAGCTTGTAATAGGACTAGTGTATTTATTGTCAAACTTGTAAAATTGGTTTTGACTCTTAAATGTATGATATTAACTTATTATTATTAATTGTTAAAATGTTATTAGGCAATTATCCTTTTTAAGTTAAAGTCAAATTCGCGAATTGAGAAGTCAACTCGCAGGTTTGACCTGTGAGTTGAGATCTCACCTCGCAGCCATCTGGGCTCGCAGATATTTGGACTCGTAGCTTTGCTTGCGAGCTGAGATGTGGGCTCGCAGTCCATCTGGACTCGCAGGCCCATGGGCTGCGAGTTGAGTCAACTCGCAAAGCCCATGGCCTGCGAGTTGAACCAGATATAAATATTTTAATGCTGCTCAAAATTAAGGCACGTCTAGAAATCCGTGCCATTATTACACACAGCAAATATTTAATTATTCTCCTCGTTTTTCGTGCAGATATATTTATTATAGTATTAAAGGCTCGGTTTTGAGTGATTAACTTAGTTAATAATCAAAACGAAGCCCTTTAATTAATAGTAAAGTTATATAAGCTTAAACCTAACGTAGTGAGGGATTCCGCACCTCAATACTTAAAGATAATCCATTATCGAACCAAGATCTAGCGACCTTACAATTGGTATCAGAGCTTTCGGGCTTAGAAACGTTGTGGTTACAAGGTTTTTGGTTATATAACATCTTTAGGGTCGTTTTTCGAACGAAATCTACGGATTTATTCGTAAAATACCAAAAAGTTTCAGTTCTCAGATTTCGAGGCGCCGTTTTGCGAGTTGAGATTAGGGTTTCTGTTATTTGCGAGTTGAGAGTTACCTGCGAGCTGAGATCCACTTGCGAGCTGAGTTCCACTTGCGAGCTGAGATCCACTTGCGAGCTGAGATTCACTTGCGAGCTGAGATCACTTGCGAGTTGAACCTCCATTGCGAGTTGAGATCACTTGCGAGTTGAGTTTCCATTGCGAGTTGAGATCCTCTGCGAGCTGAGATTTTTGCGAACTGACTTTACCTGCGAATTGAGTTTAGTTGCGAGTTGAGATTACTGAATACGCAAGATAACTTAATTTTTGATTTTAAAATGTCTGATTTGAGTCGAATGATCGAGATGGAACACGAGGTTGGCAAATCTAATGTTCCATCGAAGCTACTCAGACTTGAGGACTATTACGGGTGGAAAGACAGATTCGAAAGTTACTGTAGATTCCACGACATCACCATATGGCTGTATATTAAGAACGGATATGTTGCACCTACAGCTGAGGTAGGGAATGCAACTGTGATTGTGCCTTACGACAGGATGAATGACAACCAGAAGAAAGAATTCACTATTGATAATAAGGCACATTCATCGATAAAAATGAGCCTTCCCAAGGAAATCAATTACCAGTTGAAGTCCTTTCACACAGCTAAAGAGCTCTGGAATGCTCTAGAGAAAAGGTGTGAGGGAAGCCCTCAGGTGAAGGCAGGTAAGTGTAATCTTCTGAAAAAGTAGTTTATGGTATTTAAAGCTTTTAGAGAAGAGGACCTTGAAGCCTACACTACCCGGTTTTATCATTTATTAAATGAACTTGACGACCACAAAATTTTCTACAATGACAAGGAGAAAACCGACAAATTCATTGAGGGTTTGCCTTGTAAGTGGGAAATGTATGGTATCATGCTTAAGGATAATGATGAGAGATACGCCACCATGACCCTAGAGCAGGCAATTGACAAGCTAAGGGGTTATGATTTCTCTAAAAAGACGAGAGATACAGATTCTGATCATCTACAGAATCCTGGTCTATACCATGGAAAGACCAGTATCTCTAATCCTTCATCCAATTCGACCACTGCATTGTTTGCTGGTGAAATTGATGAACTCGGAGAAATGTTAACTGAGGATATGTGCTTCATAGCTTCGGATGGAGGTGAAAAACGAAGCAGGAACACTACCTCTGATAAGTCCACTCAAGGGCATCATAAGATGCCGATGAGTGTGAAGTCAGCTGAACAGCAACTCTCGGTGCTGGCATTGTTCGTTGCTTCCTATGAAAACTACATTCAAGGGAAGATCAACGATCCTGCACAATTTGATGAGGACTACGATCAAGTAGATCCTGATGACTTAGAGGAAATGGACCTTCAGTGGCAGCTTGCTATGGTGTCAAGGAGGGTTAAAAATTTCCTGAATCGAACGGGTAGAAGAGTTGTTGGAAACTGACCTGGATTCGACAAATCCAAGGTCAAGTGTTATAACTGTCAAGGTTACGGACACTTTGCCAGGGAATGTCAACGACCAAAAATTGATACTGGCGCTGCTAAACAAGACTCGGGAAGTACTTTAGCCTCCAAAGTCTTAGTAGTTCAACAAGTAGATGGTTCTTATGATTGGTCCACTCAGCCTGAGCAAGCCCTCATGGCTGAGATAGACGATCAAGAGAAACTGACTGAATCCACTTCTTACATGCCAACTGCTGAGGAACCTGAAGCCAATGTGCCACACATAGAAGTCAAGGGGAGCGATGAAGATGTGCTCTACATCAATTCGACTGAAGAAATGAGTCCCGATGACTTCGTTGCATACATGGCTGACGTTCAGACAGATAAGAAAAAGGTATGTCTGGATCTTCTTACTCTTACTGATGTTTGCTATTTAGTTACTGATTTACAAACTCAGGTTAGTGTTTTTGCAGAATCTAACAAAACCTTAACATTCGAATTAGATATAGCTAAGTCTGATGTTCGTAGGTTAGGTGAGGATAAGGTAGCATTAACAGAAAAGATTAAGAGTGATGCCTTAGATAAGACCAGTCTGACCGACATGATTAATGAACAATGTATTAAGATAGACGGGTTATATCTAAACCTTAATGAGCTAAACAGAAATATTGCTATTAGGGATAAAGAACTCTCACAGTCAAATATGAAGTTGGTAGAGCTAAATAGAAAACTTGAAGGTTATAGGACATCTTCTTTGACCTTAGATAGAATCATTAGCTCACAACGTAGTGTGAAGGATTTAACTGGCCTAGGGTACTCTGATGTTCCTCCGCCTTTTAATGCAAATTATACTACTTCCATTGACTTAGAGATGACAGATGCAAATCCTGAGACTGAGGATTTAAAAATTCAACAGTCTGATGCATCTGAGACTCAGAAGGATTCTATTAACAATCCATCATTAGACAATAGTACAGTCAAATCATTCACTAAAGTACATTTTGTATCAAGTGGAATGATTGGTAGTACTAATGTAAATGATGAGGTAATTAAGAAACAGAAGGATATACCCTCAGTGTCTTCTAATCAGACAAAGAAGGAGACTGCTAAAACTGCAAAGTCACGAAATCAGATGTCATGCTTCAAGTGTCATCAAAAAGGACACGTATCTTCTTGTTGTCCCAATAAGAAGACGGAAGCTACTCCTAAGCGCGAGAACAGTGATAAGCCTCAAAACATCTCTAGTTCGAGCACAGATAGGTTAGGTACCAGACCAGGAATTGGTATTAAACCTGTAAATGCTCTTAAAAGAGATTCTTCTCACAGTGTCTCGCCACCGAAACCTAAACGGCCTGAACCTTTTAAAGAACAAGTGCCGTCGAGGTTTATGACTCCCATTAGGAACCATAGTCGTTATGAAATTGGTTCTACTTCAAGGAACCAAAGTCCTAATGAGAATGGTTCTACGTCTCGCACACAAGGAGTTAACCTAGGGTCCTATAATAGTCGTAATCAAGGGCAAAAATCCCAGGGTTATGTATCGGGGAGGGTTGGAAATCAGTCAACTCATAGACCTAGGACCACTAATCATCAGCAAGCTGATGCTCCTTCAAAGGTGACCAAAGCTCCTAATGGAAAGGATGGTTACTTTAAAGAGCTACAGTTTGTAGATGATAAGGGACAAACCAAGACCGTAATGGCTTGGGTCCCTCTTGATAACTGATTGTGTACAACTTGTATGTGTAGGAGCAGACTGGGAACAATGATAATTGGTGGTATGTTGACAGTGGATGCTCTAGGCACATGACGGGAACCAGAAGTCTACTGACAGACTTCAGAGGTGGACTGAGACAAGGAGTGCACTTCGCTGGTGATAAAGGAGGAGTAATTACTGGGAAAGGAACTGTTTCTAATGGAACTTTGACTCTAGAGGATGTGAATTATGTTGAAGAACTAACGCACAACCTAGTGAGTGTTTCCCAAGTCTGTGATAAAGGTCATCCTGTTCTCTTCACTGAGAAAGAGGCCTTGATCCTGAAGCCGGGTTTTATCATTCCCGAAAAATGGATACTGATGAAAGCTCCAAGGAAGAAGGACATTTATGCTATCAACATGAATGCTCCTATTACTTCAATGGTGTCTACTTGTCTGTTATCCAAGGCTTCAGAATCAGACTCTCTCCTATGGCATAGGAAAATGGCACACCTGAATTTTCGTAAAAAGAACTACATAACAAAACATGAGTTAGTTCTGGGTGTACCACCGAAGAGCTTTGCATTTGAAGACAAGTGTATATCCTGCTTGAAAGGAAAACAGCATAAGAAACCACACAAGTCTAAAACTGTGAACTCTATTTCCTCGCCTTTTGAGTTGCTACATATAGATCTCTTTGGCCCAATAAGCAAGAGAAGCATAGGTGGCAAATGGTTGTCACAGACGATTTCTCTAGATTCTATTGGGTATTCTTTTTGGGATCTAAGGATGAAACTCCGGGCATTCTTATGGAGTTTCTAGATCTAATAGAGAACATCTATAGAAAAAGAGTTAAGAGAATTCGTAGTGACAATGGGACTGAGTTCAAGAATTCTACATTGAATGTATATTGCTTAAGCAAAGGCATTCAACATCAATTCAGTGCACCATATGAACCTCAACAAAATGGTGTTGCTGAAAGGAAGAATAGAACTCTAATTGAAGCAGCGAGAACAATGCTTGCAGATTCAAGGCTTCTGGTCATATTTTGGGCAGAAGTAATAAATACAGCATGTCATATTCTCAATCGGGTTCTTACGGTTAAAAAGCAGAACAAGACATGTTATGAGCTTTTGAACAAAAAGAAACCGAACTTAAAAGGGTTTGAACCCTTTGGAGTTTCATGTACGTTGTTGAAGACAAGTCACCAACCTAAATTTGGTGAGAAGGCTGACGAAGGATACATCCTAGGTTACGTGCCTAACTCACCAAACAAACGGGTCTTCAATAAAACTTCGGGACGTGTTGAAATAGTTTATAACATTGAAGTTACGAGCTATACACATGACTCGCATAAGGGATTGGATTGGCAATTTGATTATTCAGACCTTTTCAAGTCATTTAAAGTCCCTATCAGTGACTATGTCAGTAACTCAGATATTCCTGAGCATTTATTGTCGGGAGATGAGGATCCCACTCCTTCTCAAACATCGAGTGCTCAAACGTCTGATGCTAGGACTATTGTCGATACTGATGTGGTCCCTCCTATCGAGTCACAACAACCTCAAGATGATATACCTCACGAGTGTGAAGATCCTGAAATTGTTTCTCAAAGGATTGTGGATGATGTTCTCACTCCTCTGAGACAATTAAGGATATCAACTACTAATGATGGTATACCACCTTTGGAGGAAATTGGTGCCAACTTACAGGATGATATTCCAGTTGAACATGTTACTTCAACAAGAATTAATAGGATTCATCCAATTGATAATATCATCGGTGATCCAAATTCTCCTGTTCTGACTCGGAATCAATCTAAAGCTAGTACATCCACTCATTCAAGCTTGTATGCTGAAATGAACGAGACAGGGATTTCAAATCTATGTCTATATTCATGCTTTATCTCACAAATTGAACCTAAGAATGTTCAGATAGCTTTGAAGGAAAATTCGTGGGTCGAGGCAATGCAGGAAGAACTGTCTCAGTTCACAAAATTGCAAGTTTGGGAGTTGGTTGACTTACCTGTTGGAGAATATCCAATTGGAACTAGATGGGTATTTAAGTGCAAGAAAGACGATCGGGGAATCGTGATTCGCAATAAAGCTCGTTTAGTTGTTCAAGGTTTCAATCAACAAGAGGGGATTGACTACAAGGAAGTGTTTGCACCTGTGGCTAGGCTTGAAGCAATTAGGTTATTCTTAGCATTTGCAGCCTCAAAGAAAATAAAAGTATTTCAGCTGGATGTTAAGAGTGCCTTCTTGTATGGCAAAGTCAAAGAAACGGTGTATGTTTCTCAACCACCGGGATTTACTGATCCAAAGTATCCAGATAGAGTATATCGTCTTGATAAGGCTCTATATGGATTACATCAAGCTCCGAGAGCGTGGTATGAAACACTGTCTACTTATCTTCTTGGGAATGGATTTACAAGAGGAAGAATTGACAGTACACTCTTTGTGAAATGGAAAAGGAGAGACTTTCTACTTGTTCAAGTATATGTTGACGATATCATCTTTGGGTCATATGACGAAAAGATGTGTAGTGAATTTGAAAAAGTTATGAAGAACAAGTTTGACATGTCAGCAATGGGTGAATTGACATTTTTCTTAGGATTGCAAGTCGATCAAAAGAAAGATGGATATTTCATTCATCAGACTAAGTATACTAATGAGCTTCTAGAACGATTTAAGATGGAAGAATCAAGAATTTTTCATACTCCTATTCCGGAAGCCCATGGTATTGGTCCAAATACATTGAGTGATAGAGACGTGGATCCTACTCTTTACAGGGCCATGATTGGATCACTAATGTATCTTACAGCATCAAGGCCTAATATAATGTTTGCAGTATGTGTCTGCGCAAGATATCAAGCTACTCCTAAAGAATCTCACATGCAAGCTGTAAAACGAATTCTTCGTTACCTCAAAGGGAAACCAAAGCTGGGACTTTGGTATCCGACTAATGGAGACTTAGATTTTGTGGCTTACACTGATTCTGATTACGGAGGATGCAATCAGAATAGAAAGTCTACAACCGGTGGATGTCAATTCCTAGGAGGTAGACTAGTCTCTTGGTAGTGCAAGAAGCAAACCTCTGTTGGGACATGTTATTGTGACAATAGATCTAGCTTGTAATAGGACTAGTGTATTTATTATCAATCTTGTATATATTGGTTTAGACTTGTAAATATATGATATTAACTTGTCATTATTATTTGTTAAATGTTATTAGACAAATATCGATTTTAAGTTAAAGTCTGAATCGCGAATTGAGAAGTCAACTCGCAGGTCAACAGACTTGCGAGTTGAGATCTCAACTCGCAGTCCAATCTGGACTCGCAGCTCTCAGCTGCGAGTTGAGATCTGGGCTCGCAATAAATCTGGACTCGCAGGCCCATGGGCTGCGAGTTGAGTCAACTCGCAAGGCCCATGGCCTGCGAGTTGAACCAGATATAAATATTTTAATGCTGCTCATTATTAAAGTAAAGACCTAGAAATCCGTGCTCAAGACACACACACCAAATATTTAAATATTCTCTCCTCGAAATCTGTGCAGATATAAAAGCATTTATTGAATAGGCTCGGTTTTGATTGTTTAACACTAGTTAATATCAAAACGAAGCTTGTTAATTAATTGCAAAGTTATATAAGCAATAAACCTTAAGTATTGAGGGATTCCGCACCTCAATACCTAAAAGATAATTCGTTATCGCTAACCAAGATCTAGAGACTTACAATTGGTATCAGAGCTTTCGGGCTTAGAAACGTTGTGGTTACAAGGTTTTTGGTTATATAACATCTTTAGGGTCGTTTTTCGAACGAAATCTACGGATTTATTCGTAAAAATACCAAAAAGTTCAGTTCCCAGATTTCGAGGCGCCGTTTTGCGAGTTGAGATTAGGGTTACTGTTATCTGCGAGTTGAGATTAGGGTTTCTGCGAGTTGAGATTCCTGCGAACCGAGTTCCCCTGCGAACTGAGTTCCTTTGCGAGTTGAGAATCAGCTGCGAACCGAGTTCCATTGCGAACTGAGTTCCTTTGCGAACTGAGATTTCTGCGAAGCGAGTTGAGATTCCTGCGAACCGAGTTCCATTGCGAACTGAGTTCCTGCGAGCTGAGATTCTCTGCGAGCTGAGATTCTCTGCGAGTTGAGATTGACTTGAGAACTGAGATTATCTGCGAGCCGAATCTTACTTGCGAACTGAGATTTTTGCGAGCTGAGACTTCTGCGAACTGACATTTCCTGCGAACTGAGTTTAGTTGCGAGTTGAGATTATTGAATTCGCAATATAACTTAATTTTTCACTTTAAAATGTCTGATTTAAGCCGAATGATCGAGATGGAACACGAGGTTGGAAAATCTAATGTTCCACCGAAGCTACTTAGACTTGAGGACTATTATGGGTGGAAAGACAGATTTGAAAGTTACTGTAGATTCCACGACATCACTATTTGGTTGTGTATTAAAAATGGATATGTTGCACCTACAGCTGAGGTAGGGAACGCAACAGTGATTGTGACTTATGATCGAATGAATGACCATCAGAAGAAAGAATTCACCATCGATAATAAAGCACATTCTTCAATTAAGATGAGCCTTCCTAAGGAGATCAACCATCAGTTGAAGTCCTTTCACACAGCTAAAGAGCTGTGGGACGCTCTAGAAAAGAGATGTGAGGGGAGCCCTCAGGTGAAAGCTGGTAAATGTAATCTTCTAAAAAAGCAGTTTATGGTATTTAAGGCTTTTAGAGAAGAAGATCTTGAGGCTTACACCACCCGTTTCTATCATCTATTAAGTGAGCTTGACGACCATGCTATCTTTTATAATGACAAGGAGAAAACCGACAAGTTTATTGAGGGTTTACCTTGTAAATGGGAGATGTACGGTATCATGCTGAAAGATAATGATGAAAGATATGCAACCATGACCCTAGAGAAAGCGATTGATAAACTAAGGGGTTATGACTTCTCTAAGAAAACGAGAGATACGGATTCTGATCATCTACAGAATCCTGGTCTGTACCATGGAAAGACTAGTATCTCTAATTCCTCATCCAATTTGACCACGGCTTTGTTTGCGGGTGAAATGGATGAGATTGGAGAAAAATTGACTGAGGATCTCTGTTTCATTGCTTCGGATAGCAGTGATAAACGAAACAGGAACACCACCTCAGATAAATCCACTCAAGGGCATCATAAGATGCCGATGAGTGTGAAATCAGCCGAACAACAACTTTTTGTGTTGGCATCGTTCGTTGCTTCCTATGAAAACTATATTCAAGGGAAGATAAACGATCCAGCACAATTTGATGAAGATTATGATCAGGTTGACCCTGATGACCTAGAGGAAATGGACCTCCAGTGGCAACTGGCTATGGTGTCAAGGAGAGTAAAGAATTTCCTAAAGCGTACGGGTAAGAGAGTGGTTGGAAATCGACCAGGTTTTGACAAGTCCAAGGTCAAGTGTTATAATTGTCAAGGTTACGGACACTTTGCCAGGGAATGCCAAAGACCAAAGGTTGATGCTGGAACTTCAAAACAAGATTCGGGAAGTAATCTAACTTCCAAAGTCTTAGTGGTTCAGCAAATAGACGGATCTTTTGATTGGTCTACACCATCAGAGCAAGCTCTCATGGCTGAGATTGACGATCAAGAGAAACAAATTGAATCCACTTCCTACATGCCGACTACTGAAGAACTTCAAGCTAATGTGCCACACACAGAAGTTAAGGGGATTGAGGAAGATGTTCTCTACATCAACTCAACAGAAGAATTGAGTCCCAATGATTTTGTGGCATATATGGCTGATATTCAATCCGAAAAGAAAAAGGTATGTCTAGATCTCCTTACTCTCGCTGATGTGTGCTCTTTAGTTACTGATCTTCAAACACAGGTTAGTGTTTTTGCAGAATCTAACAAAACCTTGACCTCAGAATTAGATTTAGCTAAGTCTGATGTTCGTCGGTTAGGTGAAGATAAATTAGCACTGAACGAGAAGATTAAGAGTGATGCTCTAGATAAGACCAGTCTGACTGACATTATAAATGAACAATGTATTAAAATAGACGGGTTATATCTAAACCTTAATGAGCTTAATAGAAATATAGCTATTAGGGATAAGGAGTTATCAGAGTCAAATATGAAACTGGTAGAGCTGAATAGAAAATTTGAAGGTTATAGAACTTCTTCTTTGACCTTAAATAGAATCATTGGCTCTCAACGTAGTGTAAAGGATGTTACTGGCCTAGGATACTCAGATGTCCCTCCGCCATTTAATGCCAATTACACTGCTTCCACTTCTGTTGACTTAGAAATGACAGATGTTAATCCTGAGACTGAGGATTTGGAAAATCAACAGTCTATTGTATCTGAGATCCAAAAGGAGACTGTCAATGATTCATTTTTAACCAAGAGTACAGTCAAATCTCTCACTAAAGTACAATTCGTATCAAGTGGGATGATTGGAAGTACTAATGGAAATAATGAAGTCATTAAGAAACATAAGGAATTACCTTCAGTGTCTTTTGATCAGATAAAGAAGGAGTCTGCTAAGACTGCTAAGTCACGAAAGCAGATGTCATGCTTCAAATGTCATCAACGAGGACATGTCTCTTCTTGTTGTCCCAATAAGAAGAATGAAGCTGCTCCTAAGCGCGAGGCCAGTGATAAGTCTAAAAATATCTCTAGCACAGACAGGTTAGGTACCAGACCTGGTATTGGTAGTAAACCTGTGACTGCTCTGAAAAGAGATGCGTCTCACAGTGTCTCGCCACCAAAACCTAAACGGCATGAAAACTTTGCTAAGGATCAAGTGCCGTCGAGGTTTATGACTCCGAGAAGGAACCAAAGTCACTTTGAGATTGGATCTACATCTCGTTCACAAGGAGTTAACCAAGGGTCCTATAATAATCGTAACCAAGGGCAGAAACTCCAGGGTTATGTATCGGGGAGAGTTGGAAGTCAGTCAACTCATAGACCCAGGACCACTAATCATCAGCAAGCTGATGCTCCTTCAAAAGTGACCAAAGCTCCTAATGGGAAGGATGGTTACTTTAAAGAGCTACAGTTTGTCGATGATAAGGGACAAACCAAGACCGTAATGGCTTGGGTCCCTCTTGATAACTGATTGTTTACAAATTGTATGTGCAGGAGCAGACTGGGAACAATGACAATTGGTGGTATGTTGACAGTGGATGCTCTAGGCACATGACAGGAACCAGAAGTCTACTGACAGACTTCAGAGGTGGACTGAGACAAGGAGTGCACTTTGCCGGTGATAAAGGAGGAGTAATTACTGGGAAAGGAACTGTTTCTAATGGAACTTTGACTCTAGAGGATGTGAATTATGTTGAAGAACTAACGCACAACCTAGTGAGTGTTTCCCAAGTCTGTGATAAAGGTCATCCTGTTCTCTTCACTGAGAAAGAGGCCTTGATCCTGAAGCCGGGTTTTATCATTCCCGATAAATGGATACTGATGAAAGCTCCAAGGAAGAAGGACATTTATGCTATCAACATGAATGCTCCTATTACATCAATGGTGTCTACTTGTCTGTTATCCAAGGCTTCAGAATCAGACTCTCTACTATGGCATAGGAAAATGGCACACTTAAACTTTCGAAAAATGAACTATATAACCAAACATGGGTTAGTTCTGGGTGTACCACCGAAGAGTTTTGCATTTGAAGAAAAGTGTATATCCTGCTTGAAAGGAAAACAGCATAAGAAACCACACAAGTCTAAAAATGTGAACTCTATTTCCTCGCCTTTTGAGTTGCTACATATGGATCTCTTTGGCCCAATAAGCAAGAAAAGCATAGGTGGCAAATGGTACAGTCTGGTTGTCACAGACGATTTCTCTAGATTCTCTTGGGTATTCTTTTTGGGATCTAAGGATGAAACTCCGGGCATTCTTATGGAGTTTCTTGATCTAATAGAGAACATCTATAGAAAAAGAGTTAAGAGAATTCGTAGTGACAATGGGACCGAGTTCAAGAATTCTACATTGAATGTATATTGCTTAAGCAAAGGTATTCAACATCAATTCAGTGCACCATATGAACCTCAACAAAATGGTGTTGCTGAAAGGAAGAATAGAACTCTAATTGAAGCAGCGAGAACAATGCTTGCAGATTCAAGGCTTCCGGTCATATTTTGGGCAGAAGCAGTGAATACAGCATGTCATGTTCTCAATCGGGTTCTTACGGTTAAAGAGCAGAACAGGACATGTTATGAGCTTTTGAATAAAAAGAAACCGAACTTAAAAGGGTTTGAACCCTTTGGAGTTTCATGTACGTTGTTGAAAACGAGTCATCAACCTAAATTTGGTGAGAAGGCTGACGAAGGATACTTCCTAGGTTACATGCCTAACTCACCAAACAAAAGGGCCTTCAATAAAAATTCGGGACGTGTTGAAATAGTTTATAACATCGAAGTTACGAGCTATACACATGACTCACATAAGGGATTGGATTGGCAGTTTGACTATTCAGATCTTTTCAAGTCATTTAAAGTCCCTATCAGTGACTATGTCAGTAACTCAGACATTCCTGAGCATTTATTGTCGGGAGATGAGGATCCCACTCCTTCTCCAACATCGAGTGCTCAAACGTCTGATGCTAGGAATATTGTCGATACTGATGTAGTAACCCCTATCGAGTCACTACAACCTCAAGATGATATACCTCAAGAGAATGAAGATCCTGAAATTGCTTCTCAAAGGATTATGGATGATGTTCTTACTCCTCTGAGACAATTAAGGATATCAACTACTAATGATGGTATACCACCCTTGGAGGAAATTGGTGCCAACTTACAAGATGATATTCCAGTTGAACCTGTTACTTCAACAAGAATTAATAGGAGTCATCCAATTGATAATATCATTGGTGATCCAAATTCTCCTGTTCTGACTCGGAATCAATCTAAAGCTAGTACATCCACTCATTCAAGCTTGTATGCTGAAATGAACGAGACAGGGATTTCTAATCTATGTCTATATTCATGCTTTATCTCACAAATTGAACCTAAAAATGTTCAGATAGCTTTGAAGGAAAATTCGTGGGTCGAGGCAATGCAGGAAGAACTGTCTCAGTTCACAAAATTGCAAGTTTGGGAGTTGGTTGACCTACCTGTTGGAGAATATCCAATTGGAACTAGATGGGTATTTAAGTGCAAGAAAGACGATCGAGGAATCGTGATTCGCAATAAAGCTCGTCTAGTTGTCCAAGGTTTTAATCAACAGGAGGGGATTGATTACAATGAAGTGTTTGCGCCTGTGGCTAGGCTTGAAGCAATTAGGTTATTCTTAGCATTTGCAGCCTCAAAGAAAATAAAAGTATTTCAGCTGGATGTTAAAAGTGCCTTCTTGTATGGCAAAGTCAAAGAAACGGTGTATGTTTCTCAACCACCGGGATTTACTGATCCAAAGTATCCAGATAGAGTATATTGTCTCGATAAGGCTCTATATGGATTACATCAAGCTCCGAGAGCGTGGTATGAGACACTGTCCACTTATCTTCTTGAGAATGGATTCACAAGAGGAAGAATTGACAGTACACTCTTTGTAAAATGGAAAAGAAGAGACTTTCTACTTGTTCAAGTATATGTTGACGATATCATCTTTGGGTCATCTGACGAAAGGATGTGTAGTGAATTTGAAAAGGTTATGAAGAACAAGTTTGAGATGTCAGCAATGGGTGAATTGACATTTTTCTTAGGATTGCAAGTTGATCAAAAGAAAGATGGATATTTCATTCATCAGACTAAGTATACTAATGAGCTTCTAGAACGATTCAAGATGGAAGAATCAAGAATTTTTCATACTCCTATTCCGGAAGCCCATGGTATTGGTCCAGATACATCGAGTGATAGAGACGTGGATCCAACTCTTTACAGGGCCATGATTGGATCACTAATGTATCTTACAGCATCAAGGCCTGATATAATGTTTGCAGTATGTGTCTGCGCAAGATATCAAGCTACTCCTAAAGAATCTCACATGCAAGCTGTAAAACGAATTCTTCGTTACCTCAAAGGGAAACCGAAGCTGGGACTTTGGTATCCGACTGATGGAGACTTAGATTTTGTGGCTTACACTGATTCTGATTACGGAGGATGCAATCAGAATAGAAAGTCTACAACCGGTGGGTGTCAATTCCTAGGAGGTAGACTGGTCTCTTGGCAATGCAAGAAGCAAACCTCAGTAGCCATTTCTACATGTGAAGCTGAGTATGTTGCAGCTGGCAGCTGTTGTTCCCAAGTTCTGTGGATACAACAACAATTGCTTGATTATGTGCTGAGTATAACAAATACTCCTATGATGATTGATAATGAATCAACGATCTCAATAACCAATAATCCAGTCAAGCACAGTAAAACTAAACATATTGATATTCGACATCACTTTATTAGAGACTGTGCTGAGAAAAACCTGATAAAGTTAGCTAAGGTTCCATCTGTGGATAATTTAGCAGACTTATACACCAAAGCGTTCGACAGAGCTCGATTCGAGAAATTGGTGCAACTAAATGGAATGAGAAATCCAGAGGATTAGTCTTCCATAGAATTGATTTGTAATAATTAGTAGTTTATATATTATTAGTTTATGCTTATTTTTTTCTAAAAAAAAAGGGGGTATGGCGTATGGCATTCATTTGCTTGTTACCGTTGGGGAATCGCCTCCGATAAAGGTTAAGTCTTTATCAACTGGGAAATGATAGTAAATTAGAGGAATTGGCTTAATAAATGTAGGTAAAAGTCTTAAGTCAGATGTGTTAGTAGATTCAAATTTGTTACGTGAACTTTACATCTTTAAAACCAGGCCTTCACTTATCTTTATTTTAGTATACTCCTCTCTCCACACGATATAATTTGCTTGAAAAACTTTAGATCTAGACAACTTCATTATATGATGTACTGGTAGGCAATGTCTGCTTTGATTTCTGAGCATATAATAAGCTATAAATCTTCAGTGTGTTATCTCGTGTGATTTACTATATGACGTATGACATAAGTCTTAATTGATGAAAGATAGTCTGACCATACACTGTTATCAAGAATCTATGAAAATATGTCAAGACAAATAATAAGAATTATGGCTGTTAGTGAAATTACTGGTGTCTCTATTGTACTAAGTACAGACCTGACCCCTTTAGTTTTGCCAATGGTTTCAAGCTTGGTTTGTCTATACTAAGGGATCTTATGTTGTACTAAGTACAGATCTAGAACCACTAGTATCTACAAAACGGGTTTGATGTTTGTCACATTTTATAAATTCACTCAAGGGTATGTCATATGTTTCGAAAAGAACATCATTTAGTGACCTCTAGCTTGCAAAGTGAAAGATACAGTGTTATGTGTTTTACTAAATTTCTCAGTATGTCATTTTTGAATCACATTAGTTAATACACATTCAAACAATAAAAGGTTTGCTTGGAAATCAGTGTAGACTTTGTTTATATGGATTATAATACCAGTAATCATCTTGAACTGTCTATGATATTTAAATCACTTCATTTTGACGTGAATATTATATTTTGTGGAAATAGGTAACCAAGTTATACTCTTATAAATATAAGTTGATAAATGGTTAAGTTGTGAGTTCTTATGTAACTTATTTTGAATTTCATAAGGTTTGCATACTAACAATCTTCTTAGATTTTTTACTCATCATTTGGTTCAGCTGTTTCTTTCTAATATGATCCCACTGTCGATAATTTCTTAATGCCCTCGATTAGGATCTATTTTACTTTATTTTATTGTAATTTTATTTTAGTCAAAGTGTTTCATTAATACAAGGGTACTTGATACCAATGTTTATTATGAATCATTGAACTTTTATTTATTTCATTTTATCTTATTTCTCTTTATTTTATTTTTCTTATGTTTCTATTGTTCGTATTATTGCATCACAAGTGAAAGATCCTCAGATTTTAGACTTGTGCGCGTTTTTCTAAGAACGACAAGTGAAAAATATTTTATTTTAGACTTGTGCACTATTCCATGAGAAAAACAAGTGAAAGATACGTGTATTTTAAACTTGTTTATTTTTAGGAACTTAAAAATTACGTTTTTATAATTAAAATGTATTTTTTAGACCTTTTTTTGCGAATCCAGAACAGGGCTGCGAGTTGAACTCAACTCTGCGAGTTGAGTTCTGCGAGCCGAGTTCAAATATGTCAATAGGGGGGCTGCGGGTTCAAATTCCACCCACTTGCGAATCCAAACACACCTGCGAACCCACACACATTGCGAGCCGAAATACCTTTCGATTTTATTTTCGAAATTTCAGCTTGTATAACGAACCTTTGACTATATACATTATATCCTACTTTGCATTCCGAATCTATTGAGGTATAAATCATACAAATCCACCGCGTAATCTAATCATAATCGGCATTTTAGATAAAATGAGGGTTTTGGTATTTCAAATTACAAATGTCATTCAAATCTTACTCAAATGGACAAGAAACCGTGGGTTTTATGTTAATAGGAGTATGTTGGAACTGAGAACATAAACTGATCACGCTAAATCTTCCAAGAATTTTAAATTTTTGATGATGTCATTTCTGCAGTTCATCCTGCGAGTTGAGATCCAACTCAACTCGCAGGTCAGCAGGTCAACGGGTCAACATTTCATCTGCGAGTTGAACTCCAAGTTTGACTTGCGAGTCCAACTTGCGAGTCCAACCTGCGAGTTGACCTGCGAGTTGACTCTGCGAGTTGAACTTGCGAGTTGAGCTTGCGAGTTGACTTCTGTTGACTCTGCGAGTTGAACTTGCGAGTTGACTTGTTGACTGCGAGTTGAACTTGCGAGTTGAACCTGTGAGTTGACCTTGCGAGTTGACTTGTTGACTGCGAGTTGAACTTGCGAGTTGACTTTTTGAAACTTTTGATTTCTAATTTTAATTTACGATCTCTCGATTAGTTAACTAATTGAGCGTTTATAAGTTAAAATAGTCTACGGTTAGACGTGTCGACTTAAATGTAAACACGTAAAACCGTATACTCTATATATAAGACTTATGACTTTCCGTAATAAGTAATATATTTGTGTAGCAGGTTAATTTGAAAGTTAGACTTATTGATTCTATATATGTTGAACAACTATAATTGATAATTAAGTTTCACGACTTAATAGTTCAATTATGAGTTGTAGATCATATAAGTTTATCAATATTTGTTAAACTGTTTGTCTAACATTTGTGTAATTTGTGACTTTATAGAAATGGCTCGACAATTCGCCGCTCAGCACAACGTGCTCGTCGATCTGGATATCAATGCACGTGGTGCCGCCAGACTAGCTCAGATTCTCACATTCTTAGGTCGATCGAGGATTCAGTTTGCTGTTACAGAATCCCCAGCCTTATCAAAGGATCTTTTAGATCAATTCTGGGCTAATATCGAGTTCGACACAGTCATCAACCCACCAGTGATTAGGACTAGAGTGAATAATCATCCGATTGTGTTTTTTTCTACTGACATCAGGCATATTTTACATCTGGGCACGGCTGATCAGGAAGATGGCCCAACCGAGTTCTCTTCAAATTTTCTTGAGGGTGCTCTAGGCCGTATGGGGTACGTGGGACCCATGCGAGGACGCCAGTTCTTGAAGGCTCTTGTTTTCGGTCAGTGGAGATTCTTATGGCACGTCCTAGTGACTGTTTTTGGTGCCAAGAAGGGAGGATATGATGAGCTGAGCCCTTCGCTTCTATCAGGAGTACTGTCCCTGGTTTACAATAAACCATACAGTCTCTCAGATTATATTTTTGGCGAGATTGCTCGACAGATCTCGGGAGCTGTTAGATCACAGTTCATGATCTACCCGAGATTCTGTATGCTGATTATTCGAGCCTCGATTCCAGACTTGCCGGACTTTCAAGCTGACTTAAAGGTTGACACTATCGGGCTGCGGGCTTATAATGCCATGTTTATGCAAACTTCAAGGAGGTTTGAGATGCAGCCACAGCCGACAGAGCTGTTTGGGTTTTTGCTTAATCCAGATTATGTGACGCCACCGAATCATGGTTGGCTGGATGTTGATGTGGCAGAGGGTGCTCCTGAGCCACAAGAACTGATCGAGGAGGTTTTGATTCAGGTGCATCAATCTGGGCAAGAGATTAATGCTGATGTTGCAGCCGAAGTGGTGTAACAAGTACTGGCTGATATTGATGATGCCAATGATCCCATCATGCAAGATGTGGATCAGTATGTTGCTGAAGCACCAAGGGTTGCAGAACCCACCACTGAGGCACCAGAGGCTGCCGGTCCATCGGGCAGAGATGGAGAAGCTGCTTCGGCTTCTGAATCTGAGTCTGATGATGATGATGAGACTGGACCACCAGGGTTTGTCTCCGGTATCCCTGAAGGGATGATTCGTCAAGGATCAAAATTGATTATGGATCCGGCATTGAAGTTAAAAAGAAAAGCCGTTGATCAGGATCCTGATTTTGTTCTTGTCGAAGAAGATGAGGATGAAGATGAAGAGGAGGAGGTGCTTATTACTCGACCTCGCAAGCTGCTCAGACAAACAGCTTCAACCTCTGCAGCTCATCTACAATCAAGTTCTACGCCCTCAGAGGCTGAAATGATTGCTGCTTTGGTTCGCCAGTCTTCGCACCCAACCACCAAGTCTAGCAGGGTTGCCGCACGTCTTTTGACAGATGTTGCTACTGAGATAGCAAAGAAAATGCAACCGCCTGCTCCGACACCTCCATCAACCACAGCTGCTATTCCTTCAACCTCACCAAAGACTGATACTGAACGCATTATGAGCTTAGAGTCTAAGGTTCAAGAGTTGCAACTTGTTGCTAACACCTTTGCCACACAGATTCTGCAACTGTCAGACAATGTCACTGCTCAGAATGATGCTTACTCACTACTACTCAAGACCAACACTACACTGGTAGATGATGTAGCTGAGAAGCAAAGACAAATTGACCGCTTGTCTCGACGGATTACTTTCCTCGAACAGAACCAGCCAACTCAGGGGGAGAGGGCTGCTTATGAAGAAGTGTGTAAAGAGGATGAGCTGGCAAAGAAGAAGAAGGATGATGAAGACAATGATCCCTCAGCTGAAAAGGAAAGTGAGCTGGCTGGTCTTGTAATGATTGGTCAGCAGACTACACTTCAGGGGGAGTCTGCTGGAGCTAGTGGTAGTGGAAGTGGTGATGCTGTTGGTGCTGGTGCTGATAAGGAAAGAAATGTTGGACTTATCTGATTCTGAAGGCGATATGCCAGAAGAAATTGATGAGGACATTGACTATGACTTGGAAGAAGGAGAGTTTGTGCCTCCTGAAGATTGGACTTTCAGTATTGATGAGGGGATAGACGATGATGTAGATCTCGATGCAGACATCGATGAACATATCGTGAGTCCATCTACAACTAAAGTGGTCATCCAGGAAGAAGATGGAGAAAGGGTTGTCGATTTAGATGAAAATCTAGTTGAATCAACCAGTTCTGAATCAGAAGATGAACTTCCTGAAAGACTCAGAAACAATTCCATGTTTAGACCTCTAAAGAGGAGAAAGCAGAAGATTGGAATGTCTGAGATAGATATCACTGGAAAGAAAGTACCAAGGAAGGGGATCATCGGCTGGTATTTTGACTCTGACTTGAAACTTTTCGCTATCAAAAGGTTTGATGGAGTTCAATATTTTGACAAAAAGCTTAAAGTATTCAGTTTGCTTCCTAGATTTGAAATCCGAGACTTGGCTCGCTTAGATCTGAAAAACCCCAGTAATGATCCATTTGCAAGATATGTTGAAAGAATCATTCGGACTGAGGGTAGATCAATGAAGTTTGAGAAGATTAAGCCAAGAGTCGGAAAGACGATCAAATTAAAGGAACGAAGTCAGAGAACTGGCCGAAGATTAAGGAAGAAAACTTATCCAGCTGTCAAGTGCATACAGCAGATACCACTGAAGACAATGCCACAGAATATTCTGGGAAATCTTCTGAACTGGCACGTGGACTCAGAGACTGGTGAAGCTGTCATGGTTGAAGCTGATGATGAAGTTGAAGGAGGAGAAAGAGTAATTCTGACAGTCTATGACCATCGACACCTGATGAATCTGTCGAGAAAGGACCTGTTGAAGTTAAACGAAAACAGGATCTTAACGACTGAAGCATGGGGTGATCTTGCAAGAGATTATCAATTAATGGTGAAGACTTGTATTAGAATGAAGATTCATATGGGCAGTAGTATTTACATGTAAAGACCAAAGACAAAGTTGAAGATAACGACACTAGAGCTATTGTCAAGGGGGAGTCTGTTGGGACATGTTATTGTGACAATAGATCTAGCTTGTAATAGGACTAGTGTATTTATTATCAATCTTGTATATATTGGTTTAGACTTGTAAATATATGATATTAACTTGTCATTATTATTTGTTAAATGTTATTAGACAAATATCGATTTTAAGTTAAAGTCTGAATCGCGAATTGAGAAGTCAACTCGCAGGTCAACAGACTTGCGAGTTGAGATCTCAACTCGCAGTCCAATCTGGACTCGCAGCTCTCAGCTGCGAGTTGAGATCTGGGCTCGCAATAAATCTGGACTCGCAGGCCCATGGCCTGCGAGTTGAACCAGATATAAATATTTTAATGCTGCTCATTATTAAAGTAGAGACCTAGAAATCCGTGCTCAAGACACACACACCAAATATTTAAATATTCTCTCCTCGAAATCTGTGCAGATATAAAAGCATTTATTGAATAGGCTCGGTTTTGATTGTTTAACACTAGTTAATATCAAAACGAAGCTTGTTAATTAATTGCAAAGTTATATAAGCAATAAACCTTAAGTATTGAGGGATTCCGCACCTCAATACCTAAAAGATAATTCGTTATCGCTAACCAAGATCTAGAGACTTACAACCTCAGTCGCCATTTCTACATGTGAAGCTGAGTATGTTGCAGCTGGCAGCTGTTGTTCTCAAGTTCTGTGGATACAACAGCAACTGCTTGATTATGGTTTGAGTATAACAAATACTCCTATGATGATTGATAATGAATCAACGATCTCAATAACCAATAATCCAGTCAAGCAAAGTAAATGTGGATCCCTTAATGGTGATCTTTACTCAAATCAAATGGCTAATGAAGACACAACAATAGATATAAAGTTTGTATTAAGTGCAAATCAAAACAAAACAAAACTTTATAAGCTCTAATCCCAAAATATTCTTCTAAAACTTAGTTTAGCAGCCAAATACAGAGAATAAATGATTGGGAAAATGTCTTACCCTAAATATCTCTAACAAGGGTATTTATACTAAACTGTCTGGCCGTTCTGCGACACAAGCCTTGTGTCGCAGAGATCACTAATGCGACACAAGCCTTGTGTTGCAACTACAACTCATGCGACACAAGCCTTGTGTCGCAGTACACAGGAAATGTAATTTTCTAAGTCTATTACATATACAGACACAGTACAGACTTGACCAACTGACAGACACTCTAATATGTATCAACAAACTCCCCCGTGTCTTCAGCTTGGTCTTCAAGATCTTCGTTCAAACCCAGCCTGCTGGGAATACACCGCCAACGTGTATCCCATGTGTCACACAAACATTAACAATCCTCTGAAATTGAAGTGCGATCTTCTTGTTCACAGCATTCTTCTCGTTGAAGCGAATCGGATTGTCAAACAGTTTTCTCAAGTCCTTTGATGACATGTTTATTAAGCTCATAGGATCAAACACTCTAAACTGAGCTTTCTTCAAACTATACAGCGAGTTCCTCTCTGGTTGCTCTGTATCAGGAACAAAAACCAAAACCGCTTCACCGGTATGAGCATCCAGTTCCCAGTAATGAAATCTTCTCAGAAAGTCCAAGGGAATTGTTTCCAGAGGAATATTCTTCAAACAATCAGCCGGAGGATAACGCATTCTGCATATTGGCTGTTTGGTCACCGGGTCTATCCTTTTCTTATAGATATACCTAATTCCCAAAGTCGGTTTGATGAAGTTATATCTCTTTGTGCGTATCTCTCGCTGTAGAGTGGTTTGGATATAATTTGCACGATCATCTTTGGACGGATTTATCAAAGAGAGTTGAGCAAGACGATTTACTTCTCCTTTTGGTAAAGTGCTCAACTTGGTGAATGATCTTTTGAAATATTGGATACCATCAAGTCTCTTGATCATGAAAACACCATTGGATACCTTCCAACTCTTTATCAACCCCGTATACACCCCACTAACCTTGTATGATTTGCAGGTGACGGGTATCTGAATTCCAGCCTTACCATGAGGCCACCATTTAGCAATTTTCTCAGCTCTTGTTTCAGTAGTTTCAGTTTCAGGGGCCTGAGCATCAGATGCATTATCAGTTTCTTCTTCACTTTCATCCTCAGAAGAATCAGTCTCAATGGTCGGTGAATCATCATAGAATTCATCATCATCAAGTCCTTCCTCCTCAATATCAACATCATCGGAATCCTCAAAGTTTTCACTTTCATTTTCAGAATTGACTTCGTTTATCATTTGTTGAATAAACGAGAGGTCATCACACGAATAATCAACCGCTAGAGGTCTCGGTTGACCTGGAACTCTGTGAATAGGGAAGTACTCTAAAGTAGGTATTTCATTAGATGGTTCAATAAGT